>CM057453.1:1019475000-1019912500 GCA_016271365.2 Neoceratodus forsteri | reverse complement strand
ATTTAGGAAATAATTAAAAAAAATTAAAGGCTTTCCTCTCACATTAGACCAGGAACAAGTTTTTGATAAAGTTTCATGTGTATATCTAAAAGAGGTTTTAAAGCATTATGGCATACCGCAGCAATTTACAAACTGGATAGCAAGTATCTATAGGATAGCAGCTGCAACTCCTATAATAAATGGACATTTAGTGCAAATGGTTAAAATTAATAGGGGGTTAGACAGGGCTATCCACTAAGCTGTCTATTATATATTCTGCATAGATCCTTTACTTAAATTAATTAATCATGATGTAACACTAAAACCAATATCCCTGGGTATGGGAGACACTGTAGTTAAAGCAATGGCTTATGCAGACTATGTGAGTCTCCTTTTTCCAGAGACATCTTCTGTACAAAAAGCCTTAAATACAATAAGAAATTTCTCAGACTTAACAGGAGCTAAAATAAATTATATCAAGAGCAAAGGATACAAATTAAGCAACATGACAGAAAAATATGGTGCAAACAAAAAAAAATTAAATATCTGACTCTAAAATAACTATATTAGGGATACAGTTTGGAAAAGGGGATATGGCCACTAAAAATTGGACAGAAAAAATAAATACCAGATTAGATAAAGTCATGAAACAGAAAAACTGGCAGCAAACAAAAACGAAAAAAGTAATGATAATCCAAACTTTCTTGATTCCAGTTTTTACTTATTTGTGTGTTATATTTCCTCCCCCTAATAACTTAGACTAAAAAAATATTAAGGATGGTATTCCTCTTAATATGGGGCTCAAGGCTAAACCCAATCAAAAGAGAACAACTATATAAGGAACATAAAAATGGGGGGATTAACCTTCTAAACCTGATCAGTTTCTTCTATAGCTTATTTTTAAAGGCAAACATTGCAACATTTCAGTCTCCTCATAGTGCAGAATGGAAAACAGCAGCAGCAGCAATATGGTTAGTACCAATTCTACAGGTATGGGGACAGTCTCCTAAGAAACTTACAACAACTTTTGCACCTATGGTAAATTATTTCTGGCCAGTAGTGGAAAAGATTAGAAAGTGGAATTTGACTGTAACACAGACTTCATGCCCTGACAGGAAAAAAAATATATACAATAATATAAGAGGCAGGATACAACATAGAAACAGTGTACAAAGGGGTGCAACAAAGCCTAAATAAAATAATTGTTGGCTACCTTATAGACAAAAGAATCCCTCCTAAAGTGTGGTATACAGTATGATTGTGTGAGCATGGCAGGCTAGGTGTAAAAGGAAATGAGAAACACAAAAGTGTAGAAGAAAGGTGGTGCCCAAATGATACATGCTGTCAGATAATAGAAACACTAGAGCACTTCTTGATTCAATGTCCAAACACTCAGAAAGTGTGGACTGAAATTAGTGCAAAATGGGATAATACATATTGGAAATAATTAGCATATGAGGAGGTCATAACTGGTTATTCTAGAAAATTGAAAGAGGTTGAAGAAAGGACATTGCAAGTAGTACTAACTTGTATAAAATTTATTCTGTAGCAAGTCAGGTGTAAATTTGTTATACAACAAACACAGATCTTGCCTAAAGCAGTGATTCAAATGATAGAAAAAGAAATCAGAATAATATGGTCTTATGAAACTAGAACTTTAACAAGGGACATAATCAGAAGAAGGTGGATAGGACTTCCTCTGAGTATTTATACAGATAGATAAAGAACTCAGTTAGAACAACTCAGGACCATTAATGGTAGGAAAATGAGAACTAGCAAATTGTTGAGATGTTGTGTATTATTGATTAACTCATATTACGCTAGGCAACTTTCACTGATTATGTAAGTGGAGTAAGAATTCTTTTTTTTCTGTTTTGTATTATAGAATATGGAATGTGAATATTGTTTGAACCAGCTGTGTTTTTATTTTATGTTAATAAAAAATTCCCCTACTCTTTTTCAGAAATGACATGGGATCTTTAACATCCACCTGAACAGGCAGATGCAGCCTCAGTTTAACGTCTCATCTGAAAGATGGCACCTCAGGAGAGCAGCACCCTCCTCATGCTGCACTACAGTGTCAGTATTGGGATTTAACCCAAGCACCTTGTGTGGGGATAGAAGCCACAGTCCTCTGATCTGCCAGCCTCAGAGGTGAGTGTGGTACCTGCTGAGCCACTGACACTGTTATTGAAAGGGTCAGCACACCCACTAATCTGGGTTTGCACTAGCGCTCCCACACAGCCTGTATTCTGAAGCTCCAGGAGTGCCCCACAAATCTGGCAGCACCAAACCATATACCACTGCAAATATATAAATGAGGGGGTCCCCTTCATGCAAACTAGCAAAACTGTACATTCAAAGGTGTGCAGAAGTGGAAAAACAGCCCCCAGAGCAACACTGTTTACTGCTGCTGAAAAACCACCTCTTAATGAAATGCTAAGCCTGCACCACCACCCCTGAAGGCAATGTGGCTGTACTTTATCTGCCTTCCCCCATCGTCCATCCAAATGTAATGAAATAAACCCTGGTGTCTGGTGGTACCCTCACTCCCCATCTCCCTTCCACACACAGTAAAAAACTCCCTGGTTGTCCAATGAGACTGTCCACTCCTGATGACCTTCCCAACCTTGGTATGAAAATCTCTGGTCATCTAGTGTAACTATCTGCCATTGATTGACTGTTCAAAGTCTGTACAGCAATCCCAGGTAGTCTAATGTGATCTCCCTTCCCCAGTTATGGTTCCATGTCAAAATAGCGAATATGGAAATAGCCCAGTGCAAAACAGAACTACATTACAGTGAGTGCTATATCAGTGACCTTTCTGTTTGTGGAGGGCTTTGCTCCCATGCCCCCCTTGTGGGGGCTGTTCCCCCCTTACTAAATATAACAACTATAAGGGGGGCAATCCTTGGGATGGGGGGAACTGTCACTCACTGATATGGCACATGCTGTAATTTGTGTGCCATTTTGACTCCTTGCTGTTCCATGCTCGCTATCTTGATGGGATACCATAATTACCCTTTCAAACACTGTAAGAAATCCTGGTTATCTAGTGTGTCCAGCCACCCTATCACCTGTTGTCAAACAGTAAAGTAATCCCTGGTGCCCAAGTGTTCACCTCGCAACCAGTCACACACAGAATAACATCCATGGTGTCCAGTGGTACCCCCATCACCCATTCACACACAGCAAAAGGAAACCTGGTGTTTAGTGTTACCCAGCCCCCCCCAATCACTCATCCACACACATAGAAACACTGCTGGTCTAGTGTGCCCTGTCACCAGTTCAAACTTCACAAACAAACCTTTGTGTCACATATGTTCCCCCATCCCACCATTGCCCAGTCAAACTCCGACAGCAATCACTGGTCGTCTAGTGTGACTGCCCACCCCCGATCACCCTTTCAAACTCTATAAAACAAGTATGCATAAATAAGTTGCAAAACACCCATTTTGAGGAGCTTTGAAAGTTGAAATCCACAGAGTTTGTGACTCTGGAGCCATAAAAAACACTGACAGGAAAACATAGGTAAAAATATTAAAAAACCAAAACTTAATAAATTAAAGAAAACAAACCATTGAAATAAATGGTCTCCATGAAATTAATTCATTTCAGTGCAGTTGGTGATTGAAGGAGCTGTGCACCGAGGGATGTTAAGGAGTCAGCAGTGAGGGACTGAAGAGCTGTGATGAGGGACAGAAGTGGGTGCCGGGAGGGGAGGTGTTTGGTTGGGTGTACAGAAAGTGGAAAGGGGTGGGGATTGGATTTATTTTAAACAGTTTTGGGTGGAAGGAGAAATAGCAACAGTGGGAAAGGGCACCTGCCACCAGGCCACCAGTAATTGTGTTGGGGTAAGACTTTGCAGTTGGCATTCATCTGTATCCTCCTCCCCCCTGGGCCATGCCGGAAAATAGTCAAGAATTTGTCTAGTGCACTTACCAGGTCAACAAAAACTAACTAAATAAATAAAGGATATGATGGGATGATTGTGTTGGGGTGCTGAGAGGGTGGAGGAGGGTAAAGATTATTGTTGGAAAGCGTCATGCAGGAGGAGTGACAAGTAATGGGATTTTTGCACCCACAATTAGTATTTTTCATCAACATGGAAGAGCTCTGGATCAGAGCAAGCCTGTAGATATTATTTTAAATCATTATAGCAAGGCCTTCGACACTGTGCCTCACCCAGAACTAATAGACAAACTGAATAGCATAGGATTAAATCCAAGACTGGTGAACTGGATAGAGTCCTGGTTAAGTAATATAGAATAACAAGTGACACTGAGAGAAAGAAATCTAATTGGGTGGCAGTGACTAGCGGGGAGCTGCTGGGGTCAGTGTTGGGACCTTGCTTATTTAGCATCCATGTGTTCTCTATGAGCAGTGATGAGGGAGTCTGGCTCTTAAAGTTTGCTGATGACACCAAAGTGAGTTCATTGGCTAGCAACACCTCTGATATTGATAACCTCAAGTGAGATCTATCCAGACTAGAAGACTGGGCCAATGTACACAACTTGGAGTTCATTGTGGGGAAGTGTTCAGTAATGAACCTCAGGGGGAAAAACAATAAAAAAGTAACATGAAATTAAAGGCCAGGTATTAAGAGGATCAACTAAAGAAATGTGCCTGGGAGTTGTTGTAACTGATGACATGGGTTTTAATAAACACTGTACACAGAAAGCCCAAAAATGTTATGGTATACTAGGTTGCATTCATAGACACATAAACAGTAGGGATACAAATGTGCTGGTGCCACTGCATGCCTCATTGCTGAGGCCTCATTTGGCCTGTTGTAGTCAGTTTTGAGCACCACACTACAAAAGTAGGATTAGAACCTAGAAGGATTCCAACACACAGCAACCAACTGGCATGTAAAATCTTAATTACATATAAAGCTTGGACAAACTGTGGGTGTATACATTACAGTACTGCAGGCTGAGTTAAACTCTCTATTTAATCTGTGGGGCCTTTAATCATGAGTTTTGGGACTGCATGAGGCTGGAAATGAGAGTCACACAACATGATACAAGATTGCATGGACTTCAGCTCAAAGGTGACCTGTTTCACACCAAAAGGAAGGGAATGTGGATTTTTCAAAGGGCAGTGATGGCTTAGAATAGCCTTCCATTAAATGTGGTGAGTAGTAACAGTATGACAAATTTTAAGACAAAACGCGATACATATTGTATTAGTAAAAATGTAAGTGAATACAACCTTTAAGAAAAGGTGAGCAATGCCTTTTTAGCTTGTACAGTACCTATGAAACCTATAGAAACATTTAATTTTTTGGGGCATAAAAGGATTGCTTTTTCCACCCAGTCTTCCCAGTTGTCCCTGTCTAATCTGACTCTGCAAATGCTAACTGATCTCAGGTAACTCTCCCCCCTCCTGGCATATTTACTTATATGCTTCTATGTCTATCCCATGTATACTTGAAGCCCCTCAATGCTTTTGCCTCTACCACTTCCACTGGAAGTTTGTTCCAGGCATCTACCACCCTTTCAGTGAAGTAGTGTTTCCTCACATATCTGTTAAACTCACCCCTCCAGCTTCATCGCATGCTTCCTGTCCTGTTGCTCAGTCTCATTTGATAGAGACTCCCTCCTGCACCCTGTTCATCCTTGTGAGGTACTTATTGGTCTTTTTTATGTTGCCTCTTGTACACCTCTCTTTCAGAGTGTACATGTTGAGATATCTCCTCTGGACTGCCTCCACCCTGTCTTTGTCTTTTCAGATGTGAAGCCTCCAAAACTGGACACAGTACTCCAGGTGGGGTCTCACCAGTGAGCGATACAGTGGAAACACCACTTTCCCTCTCCTGCTGGAGATAGCTCTCTCTGTGCACCCCAGCATCCCACTAGCCCTACCCACTGCTTTGTAACACTGCCTTGCCACTTTGATGTCATCAGTTATGATAACCATGTACCTTAAAGGAACACTCCTCCCTCACATCTTCTAAATGTTATTTGTTTCCATGTATAATAGATTATTTTCATGTGGCTTTTAAGGATGTATGCAAATGTTTTAGTCTGTTTTTACAGTTCATACTGGGCCCTGTGACTGCCCTGGGAGTTTCCATTTCATGGTTGTTGAAATCGCATTGTCACTGACAGCTGCATTAGCATATGGGAACATGATGTCAGATCATCCATTTATACCCTGAAAAATCCCTCTGGAAACTCATAAACCGAGGAACATTTAAAGGGAAAAGAATCTGTATTATAACTCAGACAGTTTGCAAAGCTCACTGAAGGTAAATGTGTTATTCCATACCTTTTTACAGCTTGTTTCTTTTAAGACTAATTAAGCAGACAGGCATTTTGGGGAGTTTAAAGGGTGATTACACACCATGTTCTCCTTTGCTAATGCAGTTCTCAGGGACAATGAGATTTCAACAACCATGAAATTGTACAAGTATGCACTCATTCAAAAAATAAGTAATGTGACACTGACTGGTGCCGGTGATCAGTGATGGTGGGAACCACTAGACACCAGGAACTTAAACAATTAATTAATTTTCTTGGGCTGACGATTGGTGGATGGGGGAGGGCTAGCAATTGAAGCCACACTGGGATTGTCATTTCTATCTTCTCCTTGCTTTGTTTTTTGTTTTAAGTGCAATTTGAGCTTAAAAGAATCCAAAAAACAAGGTGAAGCAACAAATAAAACATTTTTCATTAAGCGGGTCAGCTTCACGAAGTGACCCATGTAGGTGAATTTGGCCAATTTGCCCAAAATTTGTCAGTGAAGTAGAACTTCACTGTATCTCTACTTGCAGTACTCATGCATGCACAGTAACTAACCAGTAACCACTAACTGTGCATGTGCGAAAAAGAGCTTGCCATGCCCAACATGGCCACCATGACAACTCTGTACAAGCCTGATTACCGCCAATACTTGTGCATGCAAAATGAGCTCACAGTGGCCATCTTGGGCATGGCAGGCTTTTGTGGAACTGAAGAGTGTCCAAACCATAATGCACCTACCAAGAAGATGGACTAATGCAGCCACGAAGGGAAGGGATGGTGGAAAAACTATGCTACAGAGCTGACCACAGCACTGTGGAAGGCCACAGTGCCTGAAACTGATCATGTGTTTCCACAGTCCTCTTTCCCCTCTCCTTGCAAAATGTCTGCAGGGCTCCATCCATGTAGCCATAAAAATGACAATGAATCTTTCAGTATCAATTTATGTTATATATTTATTGTGCCTGGCAGTGTATAAAGTGAATCATAGGCCAGGCCCCTTGCAGAGATGCCAGTGATACACACTGGTCTGCTGACTGATTTCTTTAGTGCATCATCTGGCACAAGGAGGCTCCGAACTATCCTAAACCTACTTCTATTTGAAGACAACAAAACAAAAAAAACAGCATGCACACCAAAGGCTAATGCAAGAGTACAGTAGCTGAATCGTTATTTTATCAATGATCCTAGAACCATGTCAGAACACTGGGCCACACTGCCCCTAAAGATGTGCCTAAGGTGTGAAACCAGTTGGAAGACTAGCATGTATCATTGGCATTTCTGCAAGGGGCCTGGTCTGCCGTGGCAGATCCAGTATTAATAAAGGTCTGGTAGCAGCAGGACCCTTCTTTGACCTTTGCATGGAGCAGAAACAATCAAACATAATACAAGGTATTTCCAACAAAACAAACATTAACTGCATAATGGCCCACTACCAACAGTTATCATACTCAATATAAGATAGTAAAAAAGAAGTTTTCTGCCTGCTTGTTGACAGCCCATCCCCTTTTAACAGTGATTATACCATGGACTCAAAACAAAAGACACAGTTCTGTGTTTTATTTGGCTGGCTGGCACCTTTCTGCCATAGTAAATCCTATGATATACCCATGGCAAAGGTTCCAGCCCGCTGCATCTCTAAAAAATCATCCGACCCAGGAAATTCAAACCAGAGATCTGCCATATTGAAATGCTCACTAACCAACGGTCTCCGACTCCCATCACTTCCCACTCACCAAAGCACACAGCGTGAGTACCACAAACCCATCCAAGAAAGTGGATCCACACTGAAAAAAAACAACAGACTTCAGCATGTATTTCCCTGTAACTACTGAAAGTACACCCACCTCACCTCATTACATTCCCACTATACCTCTCGGTTCCCTCATCACTGTCTCTGGTCCACTCAGTCTCTCTCCTCATTAATTTAGTACTCTATCTCACTCCTCCATATAAATAAAAAAATACTGAAAAAAAATACACGTAACCCTGGTCACTTCCTACTGCTTCCTAGAACATGGAAGCATCTTGCACCAGAACCCAACCTGAAAGCACACTCTGTGCTATGTAACGGCAGCCCATTACGCGACACAGACAAACACAAACTATTCATTGCAGACTGTGTGTGTCTGTGTATTTGGCAATATGAGCAGAAATCAATATAAACAAGACTTGCAAACAATGAGGGGACAATTAAATAGTTCCACCTAGCAACAGGGGAACTCTTTTTTCTCACGGAATAATAAAATTAATAAAAATAATTAAAACTGTCAAAAACTTCTATTAAACTTTATTTTTTTATAACAAAAAATAATAACATTATGGTATAATCACAATAAGCCACTCTGGGGATGTGGGTTATTGGTGAATTTACCACAGTTGGCCAGGAGTTACCCACTCAGCTGCGCCTCATGTGCAAACCACGCTAGCCATGGCAAATCACCCGATAACCCACACCCCCTTGTGGCTTATTGTTAAACAAGCATGCCACAGATCAGAATGGTTTTACTGCTTCTTAGTTATAATTCAAGGTACCTTTCCTGCTTATTGATGGGCAGTACCTCCCACACCCATCCTGTACTCAGCTACTGGGTTGTTATGCCCTAGGTGCATGATTTTTTCACATTTTGGCATTGAATCCAACTGCCTTGCTTTTGACCATTCCTGGAGTTTCCCAAGATATGGCATCATTTACAAAAAGGCACACCTTCCCTTCTAGTTCCTCTGTAATGTCACTTATAAAGCTATTGAATAGGATCACCCCAGTAATCAGTCCTGTGACACCCCACTGGTCAGTCTCTCATCACTGTAGTAAGTGTTGTTAATCACCACCCTCTGTTGCCCATCCATTAACCAGTTTGTAATCCAGTTCATTCCTTTGGATCCCACACCTAGGCTGCTCAGTTTCCTTTATTAGTCACCTTTGTGGCACAGTGTCAAAAGCCTTGCTGAAGTCCAGATAGGCCATGTCCGTTGCCCTCCCTTAATCTATTTCTCTGGCTACCCACTCATAGAAATCAATCAGATTTGTCTGACATGACCTCCTGAATCCCAATGAATCCATGCTGTCTGTGATCTTGCAGCCAAATGGATTCAAAGTATTTTACAGTTCTTTCCTGGAGCAGAGTTTCTATTAATTTTCCACCACTGAAGTAAGACTGACTCCTTGCATACATTCTATGATGGTGGCACATTTATAAAAGAATGTCAGAACTGAGGCATTATACAAATGTACCCAACATAGTTACTAGATAAAAATGGTCCCAACATACCCCTTAGAAGCTTGTAAGGAGCGATGTATTGGAGTTGGGTAGTGTTGGGATCATTCTTATCTGGTAACTAAATCGGGTACATTTTCTTGAATTGTGATTTATCTTTCCTAAAGTACACATATGAGTTGAAATGTTCTGTACTTAACCTTACTTAGAATGGACAGCATTAGCTGAGTAAGTTAATAAGGCACCAACACACAGAAATACAAAATCACACATACCCCCATAATACAAAGCATCATGGGCTGTATATGCAAATCACCACAACATTTTTTAGTGTTTCAGCATTAAGCAGGAATACATGGTGATGAAAGGCCTCTCACAGTATGCAAAGGGTGCCAACAGAAGACAGAGACATGTGTTTCATCCTACCAGGACTCATCAGTGTGCCTCATCTGTATGACACCCCAGTGGAATGAACCAGCTACCCTAAGTTGATCTATCATGTTTTGGTTGTGGTGAGCCCAATAAAAACCAAAAACAAGCTAAAAGACAAAGAACCTTTTTGAGTAAGCACTGAGGCAAGGGTTACCCCAATAAGCATTGGCCAGGAAGCCAAGTTTCAAAGAAATACAAAATTGCACATACCCCCATAATGCAAAGCATCAGGGGCTATATATGCAAATCACCACAAAATGTTATGCTGGTTCAACTTTAAGCAGGAATGCACGGTGCCGAAAGTCCTCTCACACAGTCTGCAAAGGGTGCCAACAGAAGACACAGACATGTGTTTCATCCTACCAGGACTCATCAGTGTGCCTCGTCTGTATGACAACCTAGTGAAATGAACCAGCTACTCTAAATTGGTCTATCGGGTTTGGGTTGTGGTAAGACCAATAAAAACCAAAAACAAGCTAAAAGACAAAGTCACACATGCATTTTGTTTTGCACCTTGATGGAAGCTAATAGCAACTGAGCACTTCTACACTGCCATGATTTTGGTGTGATATAATAACACATCTGTCAGATGCTATAACTTTGTTAAGTGCAATGTATTTATTTTGAACGTGAAATGTGATGCTTTCTTGCACAAGTGAATGTTGTACTGTAAATGAAAAGAATGCATGTTTTGTGTTGTATAATGCCTCAGTTCTGACATAGAAACATAGAAGTTGTCGGCAGAAGGAGACATCCAGGTCCATCTAGTCTGTCCAGTGTTTTAGCCTATTATACCCCTCTAGCTGACCTTTAGTGCTCCTGATGTTCTTTTATACAGTAAATGTACCCTCATCATAGGATGTATGTCATGAGTTACTTATGCCTGATGCAGCTGTGCATGAAACCATTTTTTTTTTTTTTGCTTAACTTCTACATGTGTTTCCAGAGCCAGCTGACATGGGTTTCAGAGCATGATCCCCTTTATAATACAAACTTCTCATTTTCTATTCTTTTGTAATGAAGTAAGGCTGACCAGTCTATAGTTACTAGCCTCCTCTCAGCTGTTGCTCTTATGTAGAAAGACCATGTCACTTTTCTACAGTCCTATGGAACCCGTGCCTGTTTCCAACAGAATGTTGAATAAGACTATAGCTAGCACCTGCCTGAGTTCCTTTAGTACTCTTGTGTGTATCCTGTCCAGCCCCATAGCCTTCTCCACCTTCAGAGATGCAATTTCCTTCAGGACTCTTTCCTCTGAAAATTGACTTTTTCCACAACCCCTGACTCTTTTCCTGCTCCTCCCTGGTGGGTCATCACCCACCCTCCACTGTAAAGACTGAACAAAACTAACTGTTCAGGATGGCGACTTTTTCTTGGTCTTCTTCTGTGCAGTCTCGCTTTCACCCTTCTAATCCTCTGACCATCATGTCTGAGATTCAGTTTCGCAGCCTCACGAAATAGGTCTGCCCCAAAAGAGTTGGTACAGCTCTATCCTTTGAGAGGAGTTACCTCAGAAGTTCTAATGATGGTGTTGGACCTCTCGGGATTTCCAATTGATAGCACTGATTCGGGGCCTCTTGTGTCAGCCTATAATAGGGCTGTTACTGAGGCCTTGGATATCATTGCTCATGTTCATGTTCACCCACTTACCTCCCACGTGGGTGCTCCTTGGTTTAACAGGGAAATCTGTGAACTGAAGAAGCAGGGGCCAAGGTTGGAAAAACACTGGTGGAAAACTCGCCTGGAGGTGGATAGACTTAGATTGATGGATCATTATAAGACCTATCAATCAGCAGTTTCCCATAAGAAGGCAGGGTTCCTATCCAGGGAAATTGCTACAGCAAAGAACACACAAGCCCAGCTCTTCTGGATTGTGGACAGACTGTGCACAGCCTGGCTTCACTCCAGTTGAGCGTTGTCACAAGTGCAGTGTAAGGAGTTTGCGCAGTTCTTTGTTGATAAGGTATCCACCATCAGGGATGAGATCATCCAGTACCTTCCCATTGGATCTTGCATTGATCAATTGGGTGGTACAGTTGTTCCTTGTTATAGCGAATCTCATCATAATGAATCCCGCTTAAAACAAATGTAATTTATGGCTCCTGCTACAATAAATTCATTTTGTCCGCTCATTTGAAATTTGATAATTTTGTTTATTCCAGGCTCACGTTCAATTAGAAAAACTGTCAGTTCATAAACGAGTGATGAGCTAACGATCAAAGAGCATCTGCTGATGGTTTTAATTTATTTTTGAGATACCCCATGAGTATGCTTTCCATGCTGTAATTTTAATTCCTGACTAATTAGCTATCAAGCTATCAAGCATAGTGTAGCTGTAGTAGCTGTAACTAGCTTCAGTCTTTTGCAATCATTGCAATCATTTGCAATTCAGTTATTAGGCACTTGAAAGCACTTTTTTGGGGCATGCAAGCTCATTCATGCTGCAGCTCTCAACAGCAACCCTGGTCCTAACTTCATGGCTGAGATAAAAAAAAAGGAAGGCACTGGATGTCAATACCAAACTGGCCATCATACAAAGGCTAAAAAATGGACAGGGACTCGCAAAACTTGCCTCCGAATTTTCACTTGCCAAGTCTACGATCTGCACCTTCCGTAAACAAGACGAACCTCTGAGGGCTTTCACAGACAACTGCTTAGAGAAGGAGGGTATGCAATGAAAAAAATTAAGGCTTGCTTGCAATGCTAAGGTGGGTCAAGCCATTAAAATATGGTTTGAGAGTCAGCGTGCAGCTAGTGTCCCAATCTCTGGTGCCATTGTTAAAGAGAAGGCTGATTCTTTGGCAAAACAGCATATGAGTGAAGAATGCAATTTCAAATCCTCTCCTGGCTGGCTGTGGTAATTCCAATGTTGAAATGGCATCAGACAACTTAAAATTGCAGGTAAGTAGAGGTTGGAAGATGATACTGCCACTGCTGAATTCATGCCAAAATTGATAGACATTTTAGAAGAGGGAGATTATGAATCTTGCTAGCTGTACAACGCTGATGAGACAGGGTTGTTCTACAAGTGTTTGCCTGACAAAACCCTTGCTGCAAGAACTGAGACAGATGCCTCAAAGGGATACAAAATGGTTAAGGACCAGGTGACAGTGCTTGTTTGTACAAATGCAACTGGTGACCATAAGTTAAAACCACTATGTATCGGTCGCTTTGCGAACCCAAAATGTTTCCATCACATAAACAGAGATTCTCTCCCTTTTTTGTATGACTACAGTGCAACTCATGGATGACCAGGGATACTTTTATACAGTGGTTCCATCGGGAATTTATACCTTCTGTACACAGATCTCTTCACTCGAAAGGTATGGACACTAAGGCTATTCTCCTACTAGATCAGTGCCCTGCACATCCAAAAGCCAAAGAAATGGTGAGCAGAGATGGGAAAATAAAGGTTTTTTACCTGCCCAGTAACACCACATCAATCATCCAGCCAATGGACAAGGGTGTAGTAGCAAATCTGAAAAAACTTTACTACAAGCAGCTGTTAAGGGAGATGATTGCACAAGAGAATGGGACAGAGCTGATAAAATTTCTAAAGGCATACAACATTAAGGATATGATGTACGTTGCTGGTACTGTATTGGACTCAATTACAGCTGAAAAAGTGACCAATTGCTGGTGAGACACTCTCGGGGCAATATTTGAGGACAGCACCACTGTTACCCCTGCTGTGTCCACTCAACATGATGAAATTGACAGAGAGGATATCACCATTGCTGCACGATTGAGGCTTATTGAAGGGACTGGTCCTGATGCCCACAATCAACTTCAGCAGTGGTTTGTTCAGGATGACACTGTGGCTTTGTCGGATGTGCTAACAGATGAAGAGATTGTGGCTGAAGTGAAATCCAGGCACCGCACTTTATCAGACAGTGAAGATTCTGTTGAAGGGGTGACAGACACAGAAGAAATCAAAGTAAGCTCAGCCGAGGGAATAGCAGGACTGGAGACAGGGTTGCGGTATCTGGAGCAGCAGTCCTTTGAGTCCTCCTACAGCTGCTACAGTTAAGACAGCTCATATTGCTGTGTAACAAGGATATGGTTAACAACGGTCTAACCCAGAAAACAATGGACTGCTATTTTAAATAAATAAATAAATAGTGTATAATGTATACTGTACTAAAGTACATTTCAAACTTTCAACATGACATTTCTACAGTCTGTCATGTGTTTGTAATAAATTATGATACAGTATTTACTGACAAGGTGCACTTAAGCTCATTGCAAATTTATTATGACAAGTAGTATTTTTCATCTGTAACCAATACTCACTATAATGAACTAAGCAGACAGTTCCTGTAACATTCGTTATAATGAGGGACAACTGTACTAATGCCCAACAGACCTGGTCCACCTTTAGTCAACCGGTAGTCATGGATATAGTTAGGATCATCCAGACTCTGCGGCCAACCTACTGTAGTTTGGATCCGGGCCCTACATGCCTACTAGTGGGGTGTGTAGAAGTTATCATCCCGGTCCTTGCTGGGATAGTGGGGGTTTCATTAGAGAGATGGATCTTACCAGATCCCTTAAAGAAGGGAGTAGTATGCCCCCTTTTAAAAAAACATTCCCTTGATCCCGACTGCCCAGCTAACTACAGGCTGATCTCAAACTTACCCTTTGTAGCGAAAGTTATTGAGAAGGTGGCTACTCTGCAGCTGGAAAACCATTTAACCAACCACAATATCTATGACTTTCTCTAGTCTGGCTTCAGAAAAAGGCATAGCACTGAAACAGTCCTGGTACAGGTACTTAATGACCATCTGATGGTGAAAGATCAGAGAACCTGTTCCATCTTGGTTCTCTTCAATCTCTCAGCAGCATTTGACACCGTGGATCATGGGGTGCTGCTCGAGCATCTGTGGTTTTTCAGTGGACTGAGAGGGGTGGTCCTCATTTGGTTTCATTCTTTCCTCAAGGGTAGATCCCAGAGAGTGGTATCGGGGTTTTATTCCTTGGCCCCTTATGGGCTACCCTGTGGGGTTCCACAGGGCTCAGTGCTGTCCCCCATGTTATTTGTGGTGTACATGCTCACATAGGGGACATTATAAGATGGTACGGGTTGCGTTTTCATTGCTATGCTGATGATTCTGAACTGTACATGTCTTTTGTGCCCAAACAGGACTTAGATTCTGCTGTGGTGTTTAATAACTGCCTACTGGAGAATCAGTACTGGATGAGTGCCAGCTGGCTTTGGTTGAACTCAGGAAAAACAGAGGTATTGGAGGTGGACCCTTGTTATAGGACTACTGGGGAATGGGTGGGAAAACCCTCAAGACTAAATCTTGGGGAGACCCCATTTATTGCCTTAGGCCAGATGTGAAACCTGGGCATGGTATTTGATGAAGGCCTGTCCCTGAGGGTGCAGGTTTCGGCTGTAGTCAAATCTTCCTATTACCATCTAAGGAACATAGCCTGGGTGAAGCACCTGGTCTTACCCGAAGATCTTCCTACCTTGGTTCATGCCTTTGTCACCAGTCATTTTGATTACAGCAACACCCTCTACCAAGGGCTTCCAGGGGTAGATATCCACCACTTGCAGCTAGTGCAGAATGCGATGGCCAGGTTGTTAACTGGAACCTCTAGATCCAGTCATATAACTCCTGTGCTGCATGAACTGCATTGGCTGCCAATACAGTGATGGATTACCTTCAAGATCACTTTGTTGACCTATAAAGCCCTACATGAGCAAGGACCCCACTACCTGAAAGAACTCATGTCCTTACTGCCCCAACCATTCACTCCGATCCTCTGGTGAGAGATTGCTGGAGATTCCCAGGGTATCCCTAAAAACATCAAGAGGAAGATCTTTTGCCTTGATGGCACCTACCCTGTAGAATTCTCTACCTCACCAGATACGAGAGAGATCCAGACCATAGAGGGTTTTCTGTTGAAGACCTATTTATTTAATCATTCTTAGGAATTTAGTAAGTGCACACTGATATGTTTTATCTGTTTTTAAATTGTAATAGTGTGTGTTTTTAATGTGTATTGTAAAAGTGCCCTGAGCATAAGAAGGGCGCCTTATACAAATAAAATGTTGATTGATCAATTGATTGATCCCAAACCTTGTTTCCTCTTATCACTAATGTATATCAAGAAAGCATTATCCCCTTTAGTGAACCTTTTGGCTATCCTTTCCTCTGTCTTCACATTTGCTCCCCTCACTGCCTTGCCTGCTTGCTTCCTTCTGTTTTACTTAGTATACCCTCTGTCCTCCTCCCTATGTGTTTCTTTATATTTCGTGAATGCCATCCTTTTTTCCTTCATCTTCTTGACCACTTCCCTAAGAGAACCATAATGGTCTCTTTTTCATTCTGCTTTTACTTACTTCCTTTACACAGAGACTAGCTACCTGAATTATTTCCTCCCTTCTTTTTACTCACTTTGCCTGTACTCTTCCCTAGCAAACCCCCACTACATGGCAGTTTCTGATGCAGTCCCCATGTCCTTAAAATCCACATTCCTTAATTCCAGGACTCTTGTCCTCAAGTAGTTTACCTCTGCTCTTGTCTTTATATTAAACTTCACTGTATGGTGATCACTTGCATCTAGGGACCACCCCAGTGATGTCTGCAATGCTGTCCCTGTTTGTAAGCATCAGGTCCAACACTGCTCTGTCCCTAGTGGGTTCTTTGACTAGCTGCCTGAGAAAAGTTCCTTGTAGGAAGTCAAGGATGGACCTGCTCTTTGCCAAAGCTGCAGTTGTAAGTCTTGATTCCATGTTTGGCACATTGAAATCAACAACTATCATTAGAAAATGGGATCGGAAAATAAATGAATCTCATTGGTTGAAACGTCTGATGAGACATTCATTTATTTTCCGATACAGCCCGCTTTAAAAAAAGAGCCCACTCAGGGTTCCCCATTTCTAAATAAATCCTTGGGCACCCTGAACATTAAGAAAATGATTCCACCATTTTCCCTGCACACCAAGATAGCCCAAAAAATAGCGGGCAGGCCATCATGCTCCCCTGACCCAAAACCAAACAAAACATGCCTTACTTGAGCAGATAAAATATTATATATCCACAGCAAGTTATCAATCCCCAAACTGCAGACAGTGACACCTGTAGCAGCATGTTATCAGTGGCACTGCAACCGAGCATGAGAGCAGCGGCATTTTCTTGATTTCCCATACCGCGGATGGACGTCCATCTGCGGTTTGGAAATTCAAGAAAATACCAGCCCTCTCATGCTGCAGTATCAACACCTGGTGTAACGTGCTGCCTGACTGAAACCACCACGCATTACAGGCAGTAAAACGTAAAGCATTAAAATAAGACAATATAATAACGGCAAACTTTATCATGGGAAGGGAGGGCACTGGTCCGCAGTATCTTCTGGACGCTGACATTGCTTTTTATTAAAAACATTTTTCCCCGTTGTACTTAATAAAAGCAACGCTTTCAAGCACATTTGTCATTGCAGACATGATATTATCCTTGTGTTAAAGCATTTCTAGAGTGCAGTTAAGCTACTTTTTTTTGGCAAGGGATTAAAGTGTTCCCCCCTGTGGTAGCAGTGACCCAGAAATGAGCTTGATTCATGGAGTCCTTCCTCCATAACAAGTAAAACATCACTCAGAGAATATGTATGAAGGAGACACAATCTGCTGGTGCTACAGTCAGTGCTGTATGAACTTATAAGCATAGAACCATTTTCACATAGAAACTCTGCCACTTCTGCCAGCAATTGCAGCAGGTACTGTCTACGTTGAGACCAATACTGCTGGGGATGGTAGAGAGAGCCATTTACATGTATTTTGCTTTAAGTTTCCCTTTGATCAGTTTAAGAGACAGACAGTAATGCCGAAGGTCAACTGCCGAACTGTTTCCTGTAAGTACAAACAAGCCCAAGAAGAAACAACTTCTTTTCCTTTTTTTTCAGTAACAAGACTTTTCTCTGGCTACACACAGTCTACCACAAGGTGCACTCCATCGCAAGAGACAGTGCACTTTGAAAGTGCTGCGGCAGACTCGCACTACAGTTGAAAACCAGTCACAGGAAAAAAAAATTATTTTAAAATGACGTTCATATGCTTTCCCCTGCTCCAGCGCAGCACTCAAAAACAGCAAATTAAAAATAAAACAGTGCCTGTCCACTGTATTGTGGGGGGGTAGCGGACAAAGCAGCAAGCAAGCAAAACCTACAGCTGCTACAGTCATAGTAAAGAAATGTTACAAAAAAACAGCACTGCCCTCCAGCGGTGATGGTACTACAGGGACTACTTTACCACAAAAGTTATTTTTAACTGTTGTTTATATTTATGTTTTATATATATTTTCATTTTGACATATTTTCTTAAAACAATGTCACCTATAGCCCATTTTCTAAGTGCAATAATACCCTCCAGGGTGGGTGGTATGGGCAATACCGGACCTTCCAGGAGCTAAAAGGCCCTCCGCCTGAGGCGTCGGGCCTCATAATGCCCCAGGGTGGTCCAGTATTGCCCAATACCGCCCACCCTGTTGGGTATTATTGCTTACGTACCTTCCCCTTACTTGTCATTTTGATGATGAGTTCCCCAAGTATCTTATCCAACTCTTCTCCCTGTGTTGGAGGTCTGTACCCTACTCTGGTACTGATAACAGGCTCAGAGCCAATCTCCAGGATGACCCACAACACCTCCAGCTCTTCCTTTTCCTCTGGGTGCCCCATACCTCCATGGCCTGCATTCCCTCTCTCACATTTAGTACCTTCACCTTATCACCTCCTCCTTGCCCCTGTCTCTCCTGAACAGAGAGTAGCCTGATATGGTCATGTCCCAGCCATAGTGCTCAGTGCACCACACCTCCGGTATTGCCACGAAATTCAAGCTAGCTTCCATCATGATGGCTTCTAGGTCTGAATTTCTTTTCCTCCAAGACTGTATACATTAGTGCACATGCTCACCATACCATACTCCCCCTGTCTGCTTCCTTGTTTACCGACTCCTCTTCCTGCCTGTGTTGTTCCCTAAAGCTCCCCTTGACCCACCTCTTTCCTTTTTACCTTCTCCATTGCCTGACCCCTTTAATCCTTTACTATTGCATATCTGATCCATACCCTCCCTTTCCTCTGTCTTGTCTCCACCCTGTCTTCTTGTGCCCCTACACTAGGGGAGTTTACTCCCTGTGACCCTCCCTTCCTGATGCTCCATCGTCCAGAGAAGGCAACTGCTTTACAGGACCATCCCCCCCAACTAGTTTATTTCTTTTTTCAAAGTAGCATTTAACCTTTCACCAAGGACTGTGGTCCCTTGCCTGGAAGGATGCAGGTTTTCTGTCCTATAGAGGCCCATATCCTCCCAGGCTGGCCCCAGTCCCCAAAGTAGCTGAAGCCCTCCTCCATTCATCATGTATTCCATCAGTTGTTAAATGTCCTGGTGTGTTGTACCCTTACATTTCCTCAGCTGTACACAGGTAACACTTTGACAATAGTCACTGTGAGTGCCACCTGCTTGAAGCCCTACCTAGGCTTTCTGAAGTTACCCTGTACTACCACTACCCTGTCCCTTGCCAGGCCATTCAACTTCAGGTGGACAATGCTTTCTAGCTCCCTCCCATCTCCTGCTGCCCTAGTATTTATCTGAGTGTGCTTTCCATCACTCGAAGTTGAAGCACCTCTCCTCCCTCTCCTTTTCTCCCCACACTCCCAAATCCATTCCCCTAGCCACAGAGTACTCCACTAGTTGTTGCTTCCTCATTGGCTTGGGGCCTCCTCCTCCCTTCCTTGGGACTTTATCTTCTGAGGACCCCCACTTCCTTCCCTTCAACTACAATGGGTACCTCTTCTTGACTGCACTCATCCTGCCAGTATGGGGAGGGAATTCTGAAATAGTATAGACAGAGGAGCATGCAACCTTCCCAAAGTCTTCACCATCCTGGAGCTCACCAAGGTCCATTCACTCTGTCTAGGCATCCTCTGGAGGAGCAGCAGCAGCAGACTTGATGACCCATGGGTGGGGCAGAAGATCTTCTGTAGCATTGCCAGTTTGGCCCAAAGTCCAGCAACCTCTGCCCTCAACCCAGAGAGGTGAGTGCAGATGGGGCATCACTTTCTTCTCCAGAAGGTGTCATGAAGGACTGAAGCACCACAACCATTGCACTGCACCACTCCCATGGTCTTTTCTTTCTTTATTCAGTGTATGTTCAAACTTCCTTCTACCCCTCTGCCTCTATTATGCTTCTGTTGGTCTCCTACCTCTCTGTTTTGCTTCTCTGAATCTAATTTGTTATCCTACACTAGAAAGGTTGTCTCTTGCTTTCCCCTTTCTAACGCTCCTACCTATACCTACCTTATCCTGGGGGGCTACTACTCTTTATCAACTTGTAGTATGGCTACAACCTGAAGCTACATTCATCCCTAGCTGGTTTCTTCAGTATAGCGTGAAACAGTAATGTGTTATCTCCTACCTTGGTCTGGTGTACCACCTGCAGAGTATTCGGCAGACTATCTGAAGCCTTACAGATGCTCCTAAGTTAGGTGTCCCAAATCAGTGTGAATTTATACCTGAGCCCCTGGTTATGCTGGCTGGCTCCTCACTCAAAAGCACACAGTATTTAGTAATTCAATCTTTTATATCCCACAGACAGCTTTCTGCTTCATCTCAATTGGCTGCTTCTAGTCAAGTGCTGCCTCAGTCCTCCAACCAACCCATAATGGTGGCACTTCGGTTCCTCTAGGGAAAATGTCTGGCAGAACAGAAAACACTGGTTAGCAAAAATGCCCCAAATCAATATGATTTTATAGGTGATCTCCAGGTTATACTGGTGTTGCCTTCACACTCAAAAGGAGGAGGAGGAATCACGCCAGGGGACATAGAGGATCCATGGTGAGGGTAAAAAAGCAAGTAACCATAAGTGACAGTGGCCTGCCTTAGACAACTAGTATTGGAGCTCACTCGAGAGGGAGCAATCTTAGACCTGGTTCTCTCAAATGGAGATGAAGAGAGGATCACAGATGTAGAAGTTGGTAGCCATCTGGGAACTAGCGACCATCGAACAGTATGGTTCACAATAAACACAGCAATAGAGTCAAGTCATACAAAGGCAAAAGTACTGGACTTTAGGAGGGCTGACTTTGCCAAAATGGGTGAGTGCCTAAGGAATGCACTAGAAAATGGGCTGGAAGGAGGGGTGGAAGAACAATGGGGATTAATAAAAAATGCCATCACAGAGGTAACAAGCCTTTGTGTGAAGCAAATAAACAATACGAAACGAGGTAAGAAACCACTATGGTTCTCAAAGGAAGTGGCAGTGAAGGTTCAAGAGAAAAAGAAAGCATTCAGGAAGTACAAGGAATCACAGAAGGAGCAGGACAGAGAACTGTATCAGTTAAAGCAAAGGAAGCTGGGAAGGCAGTCAGAACAGCAAAGGCCCAAACCGAGGAAAAGATAGCCAATTCAGTTAAGAAGGGATAAAACCATTTACAGGTACATCAGGAGCAAAGGAAGACCAAGGGAGGATAGTGAGGCTTAATAAAGGGGAGGGAGGGTGGGCAGAGGGTGACTGTGAAAAGGCAGAGATACTAAACAAATATTTTTGCTCAGTATTTACAAAGGAAGAGGGGGAGGTACCTAAAACAAACAGTAGAAACACTCTGGATACAGAAGTTGATACCAGCCCATTTATGGAAGAAAGAGTTCTCAAAGAACTCTTAAAACTGAAGGTGGACAAACCAATGGGGCCTGATGGGATTCATCCCAGAATTCTAAAAGAACTAAGAGTAGAACTAGTGACGCCACTGACTACCCTCTTTAACAAATCATGGGAGGATGGGGTCGTACCCGAGGACTGGAGGAGGGCAGATGTGATTCCCCTTCACAAAAGTGGGAGCAAGGCAGAAGCAGGAAACTACAGACCTGTTAGTTTAACCTCAGTGGTAGGGAAAATGATGGAATCACTTCTGAAGGAAAGAATTGTCGAGCATCTAGAGGCCAGAGGGGCACAGGACCCAAGGCAGCATGGATTCACAGTGGGAAGGTCATGCCAGACAAATATGATAGATTTCTTTGGCTGGGTGACCAAAGTAGTTGATCAGGGAGGGGCTGTGGACATGGCCTACCTAGAATTCAGCAAGGCATTTGACACAGTCCCACACAAAAGATAAATGTACAAGCTAGCCAGCCTGGGAGTGGGTCCCAAGATGACAGCCTGGGTAAAGAATTGGCTGGAGAATAGGACACAGAGAGTAATAGTAAATGGAGTCCACGCTGAAAAAAGGGGGATTACTAGTGGGGTACCGCAGGGTTCAGTATTAGGACTGGTCCTCTTCAATGTCTTTATAAGCGACATTGCAGAGGACTGGAAGGAAAAGTATGTCTCTTTGCAGATGACACAAAGATCTGCAACAGAGTTGATGCACAAGTGTGGGTGGAAGGATGAGAAGGGACTTGGCAAGGTTAGAGCAATGGTCAAATGTATGGCAGCTTAGATTCAATGCTAAGAAGTGCAAGGTAATACACATGGGAAACAAAAACCCAGGGGAAGAGTACACAATGGGAGGTGAGATACTAACAGCAACAAAAATGGAAAGGGACCTGGGGTTAGTCATTTCAGATGACCTAAAGGTGGGCAAGCAATGTGAGAGGGAAGCAAGGAGGGCTGGAGGGATACTGGGATGCATAGGGAGAGGCATCACCAGTAGAAAACAGGAAGTTATTATCCCTCTGTACAGACAGCTGGTGAGACCCCATCTGGAGTACTGCGTGCAGTTCTGGAGACCCAATCTCTGCAAAGACATAGACAGGATGGAAGCTGTCCAGAGGAGGGCAACTAAAATGGTGCAGGGTCTGCACCGGAAGACATATGAAGAGAGACTTAAGGAGCTTAATATGTATAGTCTCGAGGAAAGGAGGGAGAGGGGGGACATGATAGGAAGTTTCAAGTACCTCACGGGAATCAACAAAGTCCAAGAGGGTAGCATCTTTCAAAAAAAGAGGTGTGCAAGAACGAGGGAGCACAATTTGAAGATAGAGTGGGGGGCAGCTCAGAGGTAATTTAAGGAAGTATTTTTTCACAGAGAGGGTTGTGGATGTATGGAACGGCCTTCCGGAGGAGGTTGTGGAGTCAAAAACAGTGGTGGAATTCAAGCATGCATGGGACAGTCATAAGGCAATTCTAGGGGGTGGGGGTAGGAAGAAGTAGGCTGCTGGTTAACTAGGATCTGCAGCTTATCCATCAGGTAGGGAAATGGGCAGACTAGGTGGGCCAAGTGGTCCTTATCTGCCATCAAATTCTATGTTTCTATGTGGGGGGAGGAGGATAACATGGGTGTTAGAGGGACAGCAAGAGTGGGGTAAAGGTGAGCCAGAGCTGAATGGAAGTGGAGACCTGTGGTGGGATTCAGCACCCACTGTCACTAAGTTTCAGATGTGAATGGGAGTGCAAAACAAGATGCCAGTGCTGGAATTAACCAGCCACCAATGATCATTGCAGAAAAACATGCCCATGGCTGATGGAATCAGGCCAATATTTATGCAGATGACAGAGTAGGGTATGAGGATTATTCATCACTTAGTATCACTGTGTAGATATTTTTTCAAAGATCAGACTGTTTGTTTAAGGAGCAAGTCAGCTCCTCCAGCTGAAGTCTGTTTATAGAGTATCTGATCACATTTGAAATTTACTGTACATCTCATGGGTAATATCTAAGTACAAAACTAACTGGTCTAAGTCAGACCTCATCACGAGGCTTATTACAAAACTAGAGACCTCTATACTCTGCCTTGAGGCTTTCAGGTTTGTACACTGGAATTCTCATATCTGAGCATTAACTTATCATCCAAACTTCAATTTATCCTAAGAAGAAACCTTATTTACTTGCTGTCAATCATTCAGCTACTGTATCTTTTTCATTTTGCAGCAAAACTCTATTACTATTGTCCTTTTATTGCAAAATAAATGTCCTCAAAGTGTTTTTGCACCCCAAATATATATGCTATGCAAAACCTACTATTAAAAAGTGATCATTATCTTCTAAAAAAAATGAATAAGGCAGTCAAGGATTTCTTTTTTTGGGGGGGATTTGAATCAAGCCAACAAGGCTACTTTTATGATACTTGTGCTGAAAATCAGAATGCAAGAACAGAAGTAAAACAGACTAGGCACTCATCACTGTGGCTGAGGCATTGAGCGACACAAGACTGCTTTCTGATGCCAGAAATCCTTATGTGATGTTAAAGTCTCAGGAGCTATTTATTGCAATATAATAGTGGTGTTGTGTGTACTTTTCACATGCTTCTTTAATAATAATGTTCATGCCCAATATCATGGCTTCGATTTTTAAACAAAAAATTAACCTAGTTGCAGCACCTATTTTTAAAACAGTTACTTTGTCAGCATCAGAAGAGTGAGTACAATAGAAAGATGCAGTTTGTGCAAGTTCATTACAAAATTCAAAACTTGCTCATTAATGAGTTTTCCCACATCCCTGTCCTATTGAGTGCTGTGCACGCATGGGAGTGTCCACCAGTAGCAGTTTAGTTCAGGTTGAATAGAATTTAATTTTGGCTAATAAAATGATGAAATGTAACATTTAGGCATATCCTGCTTTATTTATGTGTTTTCTGACCATTAATAATGCCAGCAGGACACAGAAAGCACAGGCTATAGAAGGTAACCTGTGAGGTGGGTGCATGGGGAAGGGCGCCGTCCATAACAGCGACTCCTTCCTGGCACAATCCCTCACAGCGATGGGGGGATGACTAGATGAGGGGGTGCGTGAACTGGGTGACAGGATGTCACTATGTGTATGTGCATGTGGGGGGAGCAAGCACAGCGAGCATGGGCTGAGATGGGGCAGAGGGGCTGTAGGGGGAGGTGCTGCAGTGGATGGCCAAGCTGCATTGTGGCATTGGGGGTTGGCTAGTGGTTGGGGTGGATGAGGTACCAGGTTTGGGTCCAGGCGCTTTTGTGATTTTATTGTGTCTGTCCTGAACCCTTATTTTTTTTAATGCTTTCACCCCCCCTGACATGCTCCCCCCTGGAGTTGAGAATTCTTAAGTAGGGGGTGCAGGGGGTGCAGCACAGAAAGCATTAAAAAAATCTCCTGGCACCATTGTCCTGTGCGCCAGGGTTGTCAGAGTGCCAAAAAGGTTTTTGGCACTCTGATGTGTGATAATGGTGATTGCCTTTAGGTGTTCGCCGTTATCACATAGACCTGCTATAGAAATGTGTCAAAAGCTGACAGTATCCCTTTAAAGCAGCAGCACAACGAATCAGACAAAAAATGTTACCCTACCTTTTTTTTTTACTTTAAAAAAATTCTAGGCATCTTCCAATTTTATTTGATGGTACAGTTTTCTAAATCCACCAAAATTTTAATATTTTATCAATGTTTTAATTGAGTTTTTCTCAAGAAAAAAAAGTTGGGCACCGTATGATAATCAGCTTCATGCAAATGAAAGGACCAAAGCCCTATCTGATTGGAGTGGCTTGGTCCTTTCAAGTACATTAAGTTTCTGCCCAGCAATCAGTGTGTGGTGTCAGTACCACAGTGAGTGGCCAGTGGTCTGGACTGCTGGGCCCCATTCAGTTTGAACTGCAATGGGTTTGACAGTGACACACCCTCAGAATCCCCTTTGAGTGCAGTGAAACATTTCTTGCTCATGCTCAAGCAAGCATAAAACAATCTATAAATAACATGAAATAAAAATGTCTTATATATGTGCAAAATAGATAAAATCAGAGGTATAACATCACATAAACAGAAGGTGTGCCTAGAACTTTTTCGAGTATTGTTAAAAATCTCATTATAAAGATGGATTTAAGGCACCTTTTCAAGCCTCCTTTGATGTGACCTCTCTGAAGGTACTTGAGGATATATTTCATATTGTGGGGGCCACAAAAGTGAAAGTCTCGTCCCCTAAAGACTTCAATCAAGCCCTTGATACCTACAAAAGACCCATGCCAAAGGTGCAGAGTGAGTGGCAGGGCTAGTAGGCAGACAGAAGGCCAACCAAATAACCTGGGCCCATTCTGTGCAGGGCTTTATTGCTCAGCAAACCAACCTTAAAAGCAATCTGCCACATCACAGGAAGCCAGTGCAGTTTGTGCAACACTGAAGTCACATGACAGGACCTAGGAAGGATGGTCAGTAACTGAGCTCCTGCATTCTACACTAACTGCAGGCAATGCAGCAAACTACCCTGTACCCTGAGGTACAGAGAGTTGCAGTAGTCAAGTCTGGATGTCATGAAGGCATGCGTCAGTATATGCAGATCCTCCAAAGGAATTAGGGACTTAATCCAGCTGATATTCTAAACAGGTAAAAGCCACTCCAGACTACAGCTCATACCTGAGCCTCAAATGTTAGACTTCCATCTGGAATGGCACATAGATTTTTCACATTTGAGGGGGCATCTAGCCTTGAAAGCCCAGGCCTCAGTCATGTAACCTGTTCAGTTACCGCTGCACTCTTCCTCTGATCTGGATGACTCACAGGTACTTCCATCTTGTCTGGGTTGAATGTCACTCAGCTCAGTGCCATCCAGTTCTGGGTCTTGGCCAGGTAACTAGTCAGCATGTTCACTATATCCTTTTTCTCAGGCATAAAGGACAGGTATAGGTGGGCATCACCTGCATAACAATAAAGTACAGTGGATCTAGCTAGGATGCAGTGCAGTAACATGTTGAATAAACATGCAAACATATGAACTTGCATCAAAAGGTCTTTCAGTTTACTGAGTCTGCCCAGTGCAGAGCCCATATAACATTCATTACATGTCACTGAGCCTGCACCCCCCTCCCCAGGCACTCTTAAACTCCCTTGACTGTGTCCCACTATCACTTGAAGCCCTAACAGTTTTCTGGTTGACTACCTCCCCTGGTAAACCACAGCAAGTAGGCAGTTTCAAAAAATGGCACTGGACTGAAGCCCAAAGCAAAATAAACTACAGAAAACTTCTTCAACTCAGCTCACAATCTCCACTCTACAAAGACACATTCATTGTGTAAAGGATAACGTTTATTCAGATAAAAGGTAACAGCACCCTCAAAACAGTCAAATGTTTTTGCCCAGCCCAGGGGCTTTGTCAAGCCTTGATAAAGCCCCTGGGTTGGGAAAAAATGTTTGGCTGTTTGGAGGCAGCTGTTGCCTTTTATCTGAATAAACTTTATACTTCACACAACAAATGTGTCTTTGTGGAGTGGAAACTGTGAGCCAAGCTGAAAAAGTTACTTCCTCTGGTAGCCTGTTCCACCCTGCCACCACCCTTTCTGTGAAGAACTGGCTCCTGATCTTCTTGCAAAACCTATCCCCCGCTCCCCCCACCACTTTGTAACTATGTCCCCTCATGTTCTTGGTTTTGCTAATCTTAAAAAGAAGCTCACTGGGGTCATCCTTGTTCATACCTCTGAGGTACTTAAAATGATCTATTATGTAGGCTCCACCCTGTCCTCAAGTGAATACATCTTAAAGTTCTCAAGCCTCTGCCTGTCTGAGGGCCACTTCTGGGCCTTCAAAATTTTCATTGCCACTCTCTCTACTGATGCCAGTAGGCTTATGTTCTTTTTGTGGAAGGGGTTCCAGTACTGCACACAGCACCCTAGGTGCAGCCTTAATATGGGTCTGTACAATGGCAATATGATCTTCTTCCTTTTGCTGATTATCCCCCTGATTATGCAGTCCAGCATCCTATTTGCCCTCATCACTGCCTTGATGAATTGTGTAGAGGGCTTCAAATTGCCCATGATTGAATTTCTCTGCTTTTTCTCCTCCTCAGAGACTGTGACAGGTGCTCCCCATAGTCTGTACTCTAGCCTAGGGTTTTTAATTGATATGTGCATAACTTTGCACTTCTTTGCATTGAACCACTTTTGCCAGATTCCAGTCTATGTTTCCAGTTTTGCAAGGTTCTCCCCTAGGTCCCTGACCCCTCCTCTGTGTCTACTCTTCCACAGAGATTGTTTCATCTGTGAAATGGCAGATTTTGTCCTTAGTCAAGTCCTCAATGTTATTTATGAAAATGTTGAACAACACTTGTCTGAACATCCATCCCTGTGGCATCCCACTAATAACTTCCCTCATCCATGAGCACTATCCCCTGATCACCACTCACTGGGTTTTCCCTCTAACAAGTTTGTCTCACATTTAGTCATTTTGCTCCTGTCCAAATTGTTCCATCTTCTTGATCAATCTCTTATGGGGTACTGAGTCAGTGATAGTTTTGAAATCCAGGTACTGCATATGACTGTATGACTCACTCACCATATAGAGTTTTAAGGCAGTGGTGGGGAGCAGAAGGAGGGCTGTGGTGCTGGGTCATTCCCTGCTGCTCTGTGCTATTGCCATTCTGTTTTGGGAATTTGGCTGTCATTAGAAATTTTAACCAACTTATCTAGGCTTAGCTTAAGACTGCTCGTTTTCTTGATAATTGTTGTCTATTTTTAAAGAACATCCCACTTTTTCAAGCTCAAAGCCTTGTCTAGCTAATACCCTATGTATGTGCTGGAAAAATAAAATTAAAATATTGTCCTCAATGGAGCATATTCTGGTTTATGACTCCCCAGATTGATTTATCTGACATGGAAGATGCAACATACAAAGTCAGATGAGAGAAAACATTTGAGGAGAATCTCTGTTATGGCAGCCTCCAAGGGTATATGGGGTAGAATGGACTGGAGACTCAGTAAGGAAGACCCTCAGAGGAGTAATGAATATGAATCAAACATTCCTAGTGGTCTGGCTGCAATATTTGGATTCTTTTATATGGTCATTTTAAAGGTCTCTCTTTTCTTTTCCTTGACTAAACCTGGGTTTAAATATTTAGATCTCTTCACACACATACAATGTGAACATGATGGGTACTTTATATTTTAGTTTTTAATTGACTGTAATCTTTTATTTTTAATCTTGTTTTGAATACTGTGATGATTTATTTAAATGATGAAATTAGTAGCATTTTAGTATACTTAAACCACACTGTGAGTGCTCAATGTGTATCATTTGAACATCAAGCTGTTTTTTAGACAAAGTTCCATGTTTATTATCTCTCATTATGTATGAATAATAACAAAGAATGTCTTAAATCATATATATATATATATATATATATATATATATATATATATAATTAAATAGGGTCATTTAATGGAAGCAGATAAGATTAAGTATTTATATTTAGGTAAATGCTTTGGTTTTAAAAAAACATAATGTGGCTAAACTTAATTAGATCATCGGGTAGCTGATTTAGATGTAGCCTTTCAAACTGTTTCTGCTCACCTTGCTTAGGTGCAGTCTGTGTAGTTTGGAGTAGTCCCATATTTTTGCTCAGAAACAAGGATAGTTTTTTTCTAAATAACACCATTAGCTCCACTCTTGATTACTAAGCATGGAAATTTTGGGGCAGTAAAAAATGTCTAATGGCCCAAAACATGCATGCCAGGATGGGACCAGCTATTGCCCTGTGCTTTACTAATACCTGGGCTTCTCAGGGCCCCTATTCCCATGTTTGGTAGTTACTGACTATGACTGACCTAATTGTAATTGCAACCCAGGCCTTTTAGCCAGGATAGACTAGTACTCAAACCTAATTTGGTATAGTATCACCCCGTTGAAAGGGGACCAACAGAGATTTTGCTCTTGTAGGCATACAGTTGGGCTTAAAGCTGGTGGAGTCTCACTAATGCATATTAGGACCATATGCTAGAGTATTCTTTAGAAAAGTAGCTGGAAAGTTATTTGTGCATTGGTAACAGGAGTAGGTTTGATGGAGTTTTCCTCCCCCGAATATCTGTCAATCTGTGGTGTTATCCTCTTTGCTTTGATATATTGCTTTGCTGGTCAGCCTGAAAGATTTGTATTGGCTAATTCTTTTTGCTGCAGAAGGTGATCTTAGCAGGGGAATAATACGCAGAGTGTAGACAGTGCAGAGTCTGCATAGGTAAAAAGTTAATTAGGTTACCAGGTACCGTAGCTAATTTAGATGCATGTAGTCTTTTAAATTGTTTCTGCTTCCTATGCTTAGGTGTAGTTTGCCTAGCTTGCAGTGGTCCTATACTTTTGCCTGGAAACAAGGAGAGATATTCTTTAAATAACACTATTAGTTCCATTAATGATTAATTGGTATGGAAATTTTGGGGCAAAAAGAATGTCTAATTGATCAACACATACATACTGGGACATGACCAGTTATTGCCCTGTGCTTTGCTAATACCTGGCCTTCTCAGGGCTCATTTTCCCAAGTTTGGTAGTTGCTGACCATAATTGGCTTAACTAGACTGTCAACCTAGGCTTTTAGCCAGTATTGACTAGTAATCAGTCCTAATTTGGTATAGTAGTACTCAGTGGGAAAGGGGGCACACAAAGATTTTGCCCTTGCTGGCATACAGTGCAGCTTAAACTGGTGGAGTCCCACTAATGCATACAAGGACAATATGATCGACTATGCTTCAGTAAAGTAGCTGAACATTTCTTTATGCTTTTGTAAGAGGAATAGGCTTGTTGGAGTTTTCCTCACCTGAATAATGAGCAATCTGTGGTGTTACCCTCTTTGCTTTGATAGATAACCTTCACTAGTGAGCCTGAAATATTAGCATTTGCTTATTCTTTTGCTACTGAAGGTGATCTTAGCATGGGCATAATACCTAGACTGTGGACAGCTCAGATATTGCACTTTAAAAGTTTAATTAAAGGTACTAATCTGAAGCTTAAATAATTAAATAAAGTTATATTGTAAAGGGTAAAACAAATTAGAATCAAAGCTATGATATGATGATTGTTATGAATAGAATAACTAGGGACTCATATTATTTATTTATTTAATAATAATAATAATAATAATAACTTTATTTGATAGAGCACCTTTCACAATATCAAGGTGCTTCACAGATACATACAAAATTCTATAAATTCAATAAATATAAATAATATCACAGAAAATCAGGAAAAGCTTTGCTCCATAAAAAAGTCTTCAGTGCCTGCTTAAAGCTCCCCACTGTCCTGCACTCCCATAGCTGACATGGCAGAGAATTCCAGAGAGTTGGGACAATAAACCCAAAAGCGCGAGCCCCAGATGAATTTAAACTAACCCTTGGAATCTCCAGCAATCCCTCGTCAGCTGAGTGGAGCTGTTGCACAGGGGTGTAAGGAATCAGAAGCTCTTTCAAGTAGTCAGGACCAAGTCCATGTAGGGCTTTGTAGGTTAACAAACCTGCCTTAAAGGTGATCCGCCACTTAACCAGCAGCCAGTGCAGGTCACGCAGCACTGGGGTAATATGAGATCTCCTTGATATCCCAGTCAATAAACATGCAGCAGTGTTCTGCACTAGCTGTAAGCAGCAGATATCAACCCCAGGAAGCCTTAAGTAAAGGGAGTTACATTAGTCAAGGCGCAAGATCACAAAGACATGGACCAAAACAGGCAAATCACTGGATGAAACAAAGTACCTGATCCTGGCAATGTTCCTAAGATGGTAAAAGGCTGATCTGATGACTGCTGACACCTGATGATGATGGGTCAGCCCATCATCAAGTATCACTCCCAGGTCGTGCACCCATTCAGAGGTAAGGATCTGAGCGCCCCCCCCAAAAAAATAAACCAGAAGGTAGATCAGTCATCAACCCCTCTGTCTTGTGACTCAGGTCCACCACCAAAACCTCAGTCTTTCCTGTGTTCAACTTTAACCTGCTGGAACTCATCCAATCCTGGATTTCAGCGAGGCAGTTATTAAATACCAAGACAGCACTAACCTGTCGGGGCAAAAGATAGGTAGAGCTAGGAATCATCAGCATAGCAGTGAAACCTCAGCCCATACCATCTTAAAATGTCTCTGAGGGGCAGCATATACACTGCAAACAACATGGGGGACAGCACCAAACCCTGGGACACTCCACAAGGCACAGAGAAGGACTTGGAAGAAAATATTCCTGAGACAACTCTCTGAGTTCTACCAGTGAGGAAAGATGAAAACCATCTGAGCACTGTACCAGTCAGCCCACAGATGGACCTCAGATTCTCGAGCAGGACCCCATGGACCACGGTGTCAAAAGCTGAAGAGAGATCTAGGAGTACCAAGATGGAACAGTTTCTCTGATCTCTTGCCATCAGGAGATCATTAAGTACCCGAACCAGAGCAGTCTCAGTACTATGCCTCTTACAAAAACCCGATTGGAGAGGTTTATATAAATTATGGGTGGTTAAATAGTTCTCCAGTTGAGTTGCCACAACTTTCTCGATAACCTTTCCCACAAAAGAAAGGTTTGAGATGGATCTGTAGTTCGCTAGAGTCTCCAGGTCCAAAGAAGCTTTCTTCAGAAGAGGTGTCACCACCGCCTCCTTCAGGAAGCTTGGAAACTCACCTGTTTCCAAGGAGCACTGGACAATCTGAGCTAAGACAGGGCCAATGATATCACTACAACCCCAAATCAGGGAGGTAGGGCCTGGGTCTAAACTACAGTACATGGAGTGCATCCCCCATACAATCCTCATAATGTCAACAAACTCCGGCAGGTTGAAGGTACTCCAGGAAACACCAGACATAGTGACCGAGCACCGACCAACAGCATCCACCATAGAATGAGACTGATGGATCTCCTGCTGGATGTCGGCAACCTTATTCACAAAGAATCGCATGATCTTATCACACTCCATTTGTGAAAAAAGATGATGAAGCTGCAGACAGGCTGGGTTGCACAACCTGTCCACAGTTTGGAAAAGTTGAGCCAGTCGATTCCTAGCAACAGTGATTTCCCTGGACAGGAATTCTGCCTTCTTATGGGAAATCACCGAATGATAGAGTTGATAAAGCTCTAACAAAATAAGATGGTCGGCATCCAAGGTGGATTTCCACCAATGATGTTCTAACCTATGTCCCAACCTCCACAGCTCCCTCAGAGACCCATCAAACCATGGGGCCCGAGGGCGAAGCGGAAGGGGGTTAACATGGATAGCAGCTATCAGGTCAAGAGCTGAAGAAATAGCCTTATTATAGGCCATGACTAACAGCTCAGGACCTGTGCTGGTCTCACTGAACACCGAAAGTTCAATCACCACTGTCAGGTCTTCAGGGACCATGTCCTGCAAAGGGCAGAAACTAACCATCTCCACAGGGGCAGGCCTACCCAGGGGGGCAGAAAAATTAGACCTCACGGTATAGTGATCAAACCAACCAACAGGTTCCACCCCAAATCGGAGTCCTAGATTCCAAGGAGGAAGACCAGATCAAGATAGTGACCACTGTTAAGAGTAGCTGAGGAAACAACCTGTGTGAAGCCCAGTGATATCGTCAACTGGAGGAAGTATTGCCCAAAAAGTGAGGATTGTCATCGACCCAGGCATTGAAGTTTCCCAGAACCATCAGTCTGGGTAATGCCAATGCCATGTTGGCGGTGAAGTCTGCTACTTCCTGCAGGAATAACTTTTCATTCCCTGGTGGACGGTAGATGAGAGCTATCTTTTACCCCACACCAGTTACCACAGTGCACTCAAATGATTTGGCCTCCTCAACTGGTATACCAGTGAGGCCCAATTCGGTCTTGAAACAGACCGCTACCCCCCCCACGATCCAATCTCGGGCGATGTATCACTGATTACCCAGGAGGAATAATTGCCTCCAAAATTGGGGCAGCATTTCAATCCAACCAAGTCTCGGTGATGCAAACCAGATCTGCTATTCCAACAAAATCTGCAATAAGTGCAGTTTTGTTCTTAATGGATCTGGCATTGTGTAACAACGCCCGGGTCAGATGATGTTCATGAGCCGTCTTGGCTACTTGCCCACCTAAAAAGAAGGTGCCCTTGGGTATGGGGACTAGACATGGATCACCACATTCCAGACACCATTTCACCCCGGGGCATCTTCTGGTCCTAACAACCCCTATGGGAGAGAACCACTCATTAGAGCTCCAACATCCGTGACCCCCTGCCCAGCCCTGCCCACCCCCCTGTAACCAAACCCCAGCACCTGACAGCGATGGTAAGTGGAGGCAGGTTGGGGGAAGATAACAGGCAGAGGGCACGGAGAGAGGAGGCTGAATAGCACAGAACTGGGGGAGCAAGCAGGCACATTCCACAAAATGCCACCAGACTGTGGCAAAACAACACAAAGAATCCTAAATTCCTAAAACAATCAAAGATAAAGTTGCTGTCTAAGCATAAAAAAGCTCCTAAAAGGCATTAAAAACATAAAACAAAATACAAACAAACCACATCACCCCAAAATTCCCAAACCAACAAAACAAAAATAAAATGTAAATAAAAGAAACTATAAAACAAAACAATACCAAAATGAAACAAAGTCCTCGGGTACCAGGAACTCTCAGTAACTGGTGCCACAAAAACAACCATTATCTAAATATTACTTAAGTAAAATGAAACTAATAAACCAAATAAAACCAAATAAAATAAACCCCCGTGCTACACAATACTCTCACTATGGAAGCTAGGAGAGACTAAATGGTACTCTCACCACCATATGTAATTGTAGAAAATAATACAGCAATAAAATAAAAATAACAGAACTTAGAAAGCTAAAATTGACATAAAATGTTTATGGCAAAGTCACTGAAAAGACGTCAGGAAATCCCCAATCCTGGGCACTCTCACTGCCAGAACTTCCAAAAGGCACAGGGGTTCTATGTACGAAAGTATGTTGATGATGGAGAACAACTGAATCAAAGACTTAACACATAACCAGAGGATAGAAACTCCAGAAATGCTCTCACTAATTCAGATGGGGGTTTTATATCATAGAGCAGTCTGTCCACTGAAGAAGACACTAAAACATCTTCGGGACTAGCTTCATTCTCAGAACTAAAACCCAGAAAGTAAAATCCTAGCCTACCACTGGGCTATAGCAGTTGCTATGAGACCCCAGTGGAACCCAATAAGTTAGGTTCCGGGGGATCCTTAGAGGAAACGACTGCCACCCGCTGACTCTCCAGTGATGGATGCCCAACCTCTGCACCGATACAGTCCGGGGAGTCGGAATTCACCAAATAGGTCAATAATAGCAGGGAAATTAAGCTCCAAAGTCCCCAAATCCAGATAAAAACCCACAAAGTAGTCAAAAAACACCACTTGGAGTCTGACTCAAAAGCATTCCACCATGTATCCAAATCAGCAGTCCTTCCAAATATAACGTGAACTCAGGGCATAGAAACCAAAAAGTAAGGCCAGAGTCAAATACAGACCCTGGCCCACAGTACTCATGGCACCAGATAAAGAGTAATCCAGGATAGGAAAGTAATTCAGGAAGTCTAACAAGTCCAACACTAGCAGCATACAAAATTCATCCTGTATGGAGTCAGAAATCACTAGACCCACAAACATCCAGTGAACAGATGGCAAAACAGAACGTCCGTCCTATACTCCAGAAGCAAGCAAGTCCAACATTCACACCGAACCCCACAACCATACCAGTCAATCTGCAAATCACTTGACCGGGCTCCTGAAGGTGATGTTGTGGTGTCAATGTTAAGCCACAGTCGGGAAAGAGAGGGGGCAGCCCCCTTTGCAACAGCCCACAGATCCTCCTCAAAAAGCCCAAATCCAGGGATAGAAAGCCAACGGACCAGCAGACCAGTGCCTACAAACATAAAACAAATTTAAAATGAAGCGGCTAGAATGCCACTACAAAAAATACATCGGAGCTTTTAAAATGAAATAAAAACGCTCACTGCAGCATAAATATTATGACGCAATCAATAGCATGCCCAGCCTGGCGGCCATATAGGCACTATTTGGTGTTTGATCCCTGTTGTTTCTCTCAGTGCTATGCATTGCAATGATTTTAATTGCACATTTTATGCATTTTATCTGTAAATTTGTAATGACCTGATGATCAAACAAATAAACATTGAATGAAAGAAAAGTTTACAGATTTATTATCAACAATATTTTATTTCCACATAGTTCCAATATTGCCAGTAAAGTAACTAAGCCAATGTTTTAAGAAATAAAATCATCTTCTTCAGGGCTTGTAGTTACAAATAAAATCAAGAACTAGATAAATGATAACTCTAACATAATACCACTATTTTGTTGCAGCCATTTTGTTTCCAGTTTTTTCAAAACACATTTTTTGAAAGATCATAAAAATATTGTCCTGCAGAGACACCAACACGTGTATCTTGTTAAATGGGGCCCTATTAGTTGGATTCTGGAGTTAAAATGTGCTATTACATCATTTTAGACATCCTCTTTAATGAGAAGATTTTCTTCTTTAATATGGCTCAGGAAAGAGGAAAAGAGCCGTACAAAAGAGGATCAATCAATTAATCAATCAAAATCTTTATTCATCCAGGCAGGCACAATTGAGCAGGGCTCATTTGCAAGATGGACCTGGTCATACAAAAATCATTGTACAGTAACATGGTAAAACAGAATGCAATATTATACAAAGAAGAAAAATATACATATGTACATCAACATTTGAGTGAGAGGGCCTTTACAACAGAAAAGCTCATAACTGGGTACAGCCGGAATGTTTACTTAAAAGGAGAGAGAAAGGCAAAAAGAGGGATACCAGCTTAGGAAGAAATGACTGTGTTGGAATAGTTAACTGGCATACTTCAGGGAAGGGGGTGGAACTTGGCCATGGCTAAAGAGAGGAAGAGAATCCAGTATTTTGATAGGGAGAGAGAGTCTGGGGCAGAGGCAGGGTGGGAGGCAGGATGGGCAGGAGGGAAAGTGGAAAATAGGTGAGCTAGCGATGTGGGAAACATTTGCAGGATTCCTTCATGGAGCGGTCATACAGTGACTTGAAAATATTCAGGCTAACAGGACAGCTCAGCTTCAAGTTTTTTTGCAAATTGTTCCACAAGGAAGGCAACAAGAAACTTATGGCAGCTCTGCCAAAATGAGATTTGACCTTAGGTAATTGCGAGGCAATTAGGGAATAGCTTCTTAGAGCATAGGCACCTATCACACTCAGAGGAATACAATCAGAGAAGCATAGGGGTTATGGTCCATACAAAAGAATAATTTGAACTTAGTATTTATGCACATTCTTCTTTTTCATGAACCAATCCTCTTTCATCAGCTCATGAAAATCTCACAAAAGAAGAGTGCTTCATACTAAAGAAAAAGTTGGACTTGGTTTTCTTCACCTTCTTTTATATGAAGGCATATTCTATCATGAGCTCATGAACATCTCAGAAAATAAAGATGAGTTCAATCAAAAGAAGAATCTGGACTTATTTTTTTTTTCATTTTTTCATATGAAGGCAGCTTTTTTCATGAGCTCACAAAAATATCATGAAAGAAGAAGAGTTCATATGATAGAAGCATTTGAACTTTTTTCCACATGCTTCTTTTGTATGAACCAATCTTCTTTTGTGAGCTCATGGAAATATCACAAAAGAGGATCAGTTCTCAAGCAAGAAGTATTTGGACTTAGATTTTTTACACATTTTAAATTTAACAAGTCATTACTCTATTTATCTTTAGTGTTAAGGAACAAGCTATATATCAAAAGAAAGGCCTTAATCTGTGCTAGAAGACTAAGTACTTAGGGAAAACCAACTGAAAATAAACATAAAAAACAAAAGAATTAAAAAAAAAATGAACATTCCCATAGAATAAAGTTGCAGCTTTAGCAAGCCATAAATCCATCAATATTTGGAGTTAAAGGACAATCAATATATATATATAAAAAAAAATAATGTCTCAATGTGTACTAAAGTACTAACACATAATACCAACCCCCCCAAAAAACTCAGGGGAAGTATTAAAAAAAAAAAAATCCTATAGGATAACATAGCAAACATAACAAACTGTAACTCTGTCAGTCTTTGGAACTAAGGGGCATCTATATAACAAAAGAAAGCTTTCAATGAGTACTAAAAGACTAACCTCACCTGCAGCTCCTTGGAAGCTGCCTGCCCTTGAATGGGGCTGCTTCAGCTCCCTCACGGTCAGCCAGCACCCAGCCAGCCACCGATCAAGACCAGGACGCCCGCCTGCAGCTCCCTGGAAGCTGCCTGCCCTTGAACGGGGTTGCTTCAGCTCCCCCATGGTCTGCTGGCACCCAGCCAGCCACTGACTGAGACCAGGATGCCTGCCTGCAGTTCCTTGGAAGGTAGGGGACAGTGCAGCCAATGGGAACACGGGCGCTTCCAGCAAACCCGTTCTGATTGGCCAGGACTTTTCCCCTGCTTCTCCCACCTGGCACTTTTTACAAATAGATTTTAGATAGAACTATGCACATTTCAACTGTGTAATGGAAGTGGCTAGTTTTCCATTAGCAGGTTATACAGACCTGCCACTAGAGGGATTCTTGTTCTTTCATTAGAAAAATAAATGTATACCCTCTGAAAGACACAGTCCCTGGCAGCCTGGCCTTCCTGGCTGTATCCTCACTTCCCACTGATCCAGCTACTGCTCTTTCATCCCCTTATCCTAGCCCCATCAGCCTGTCTTAACCCCTCCCTCCGCCTACCCCAAATCCTACCTTAATCATATGCCTCCACCATTCTCTACCCCTATTTTATTTCTGCTTGCCTGTCTTCCTCCCCTACTGCAAGCCCCAAAAGCCTGCTTTCCCTCCCTCCTCACAGCTTCCACATTCCCTCATCCTTCCTCCACTTAGACACACTGCACAGTGGTCACTGCCCCTTGCCCAGGGTCCATCCTACTGCCATGAAACTGTCCTACACCCACACTGGTCCTATCCCTCCACTCTGGTTCCCCCTGTCTACGCTTACCCTCACCCACTATCATCGATGCTCGGCAATTTCCCAAGATGTTAGCAGGCGAAAGCACTCCCTTAAAGAAATACTCTGCAGCTCCTTGAGGCTAGTTCTCCTCCTCCTCCTAATGCTGTCAGGCAAAATGCACCCAAACCCTGGCCCATTCTGCTCTAAAGCCATTAATCTGAGCAAGCCTTCGGGTGCCCTCTCATTGATATCAATCAACATCTGCAGCCTCTTTCCTAAAATGTATGCCCTACAGGCCTTCACCAGCCAGCACAGCCCTGACATCCTGGCAGTTGTCGAAACCTCATGTCATCAGTACTGGACCATGCAATCAGCCTTCCTGGCTACAACGTCTTTAGGCTGGATCACCTCTCCAAAAGAGGTGGGGGCTGCGCTGTCTACCTAAAAGACTCCATACAGGGGCACCACATCATTACCTCACTCCAACCCACAACTGCTCAAGTACTGCCAGTGAGAATCCTCCTTGGAGCCCAAAACAAAACCCTCACTGTGGCCACCATCTACATCCCTCCCAAAGAACAGGGAACTGGTCTAACAGCTGTTCTTGACTTTGTAAAGTCACTCCTACTGGACACCCGAATCCATCCTCCTAGGTGACTTCAACATCAACTGGCCTGCGGCCGAAGCTGGTGCACACAGGGATACCATTGCTGTGGCGAACCCTCACACAAATGGTTGACTCACCAACCAGGAAAAATTACAGGACTGGCACCTGCACACTCTTGGACTGGATCCTTACCAGTCACCCATTGCAGATATCTAATGCTAATGTATTCCCTGACTCTCTCAGTGACCACTCCGCTGTTAGCTGTACCTGGTCAAATAAATTCATCAAACAACCACCAAAAACTATCACCAGCAGGGTTCTACCCAGTGGTCACCTTCCTTAACTCACATCCCACCTCCTCCATCAAAACTGGTCCTCTGTCTTCAATGCAACCAACGTAAACACTGTCCTTGACCACTTCATAAACATCTTCACTGTGGCCTGTGACACATATGCTCCTATTAAGAAATGCAAAGTCAAATCACTCAGTAACCCTTGGCTTACAGGTGACCTCCTCAGGATGCTACAAACAAGAGACCATCTATGGGAGCTGGCCAGAAACTCTAGATGGCAAAACGACATCCAAAACTACAAACGTGTCCACATTGACTGCACCAAAACCATCTTACAAATGAAGTATGCCTACTATAAGCATGCCCTCACAAACTCCTGGGGCAATGGTCGGGAATTCTGGAAGAACATAAAAGAACTCACCAGAAATCCACCCAACCCCCCCCCATCAATACTCAACATCAACAGAACCACAGCCCTCAAGCAAAAAACCATTGCGGATACCTTTAACAAAGCCTTTACCGAACTCAGAGCTGTCCTACCCCAGAACTACTTCAAAGATGGTGAAGCCCCTCTGTCCACAGTGAACACTACTCCCACCAGCTCCCCCCACTTCTACTTCAAAGCAGTCAAGGCTCACCAAGTACCAAATATGTAACCAAAGACCTTGGTAAATCAAGATTCAGTAATGACTCCCTTGATCTCAAAATCCTGTCTCTCACACTTGATGAAGTGCTTAGTCTTCTGACCAGAATTTCCAACCTCTCTCTCAGCTTTAGCCAGTTCCTGGACAGATGGACATCTGCTACTGTCACCCCAATCCATAAAAGTGGTGACAAAACTGCCCACGATAACTACAGACCTATCTCCCTACTACCCCTGCTCTCCAAAGCACTAGAATGCATCGTCTCGGACCAGCTCACAGAATACTTGGATATGTACAACATCCTGTGCAAGCAACAACACAGATTCTGCAAAGGTCACAGCACCTCCACAGCCCTACTTGAATTCACTGGCACAATCCACAATGCACTTGACTCCAGTGAACTACTAGGCTCAATCTACATTGACTTAACTAAAGCCTTCGACACTGTCAATCACCACCTTCTGCTTGTCCAGCTTCAGAACAGTGGGTTGTCAACCGACTCCATTGGCTGGTTTAAAAGCTACCTTGAAGAATGGTCCCAAACAGTAAGAATCACTGATACACTCACAGACCCTAGACCGGTCCGCTCGGGAGTCTCCCAGGGCTCCATTCTGGGACCACTCCTCTTCAGCCTATTCTTAATCTTACTACCGGACAGCTTCCCAGAACAAATAATTCTCTACGCTGACAATGCTGTGATCCTCACCTCGGACCCTGATCCAATTCAATTACAAAATAAACTTCAGCAGGCCTTCTCCTCCATTGAATCCTGGTTTCTAAATCATAAACTGCGTCTCAATCAGAAAAAAAAAAACAAGTCTATGGTGTTCTGCAGCCCTCACAACAAAAACAAACAACTCCACCTCTCCACTGCAACCAAACAATGAGCCATTCTAGAGCAAACACAATTGTTCAAATACTTCAGCATCACCCTTGATTCCCACCTCTCATATGCTGTCCGTATCAGCAATGTTGCAAAGTCTGCCAATGCAAAGTTAGGCATATTATTCCAGCACAGGAAACACCTAACCCCAGAAGCACTGGCAGTGGCCGTCCAAAGCTCCATTGTCAACATCATAGACTATGGTCTTATCATATATGGGTCTGCAACTACCTCTGCTCTCAAATGTATCACAACCTCCCTGAATAAGGCCTGTCAGCTCATTACTGGCTCACATCGCCGTACCCACACATGTGACCTTTATTCCCAATCTGGATGGCTTCAACTGAACAAATGCATAAAATACCAAACCTGCATCACACCCAAGAAAATTATAATGGGTCTGGCCCCACCTGGTGTCTGTGCCCTCCTTAAGCCTAGACATAGGAATCTCCCTACAAGGAGATCCAATTCCCATCTACTACATATCCCATGATGTCACATGACCCAAGGACAAAGATCATTCCCCTATCGGGCATCCAACTGGCTCAGCTCTCTTGGCAGCGACATAGCAACCGCTCCAACACTCGGCCTCTTCAAGTCCAAGCTGCGCCTCTCACTGCTTGTATCCTGTGATTGCCCATCTTAACATTTCCACCAATCCAGCTCCAAATGCCCCAGCACCCATCACATACAATCAGTCTTTGCACACCTAGCACCTTACCTGTCATATTCCCTTGACAAGGCCCCCTGGCTGCACTGTCTCCCACCCTCAATCACCTCCCCCCATATCTCCACTCCTGCCCCAACCACCTCCTGTACTCCCCCTTACCTCCTGCACCTCCTCCCCCCAGATCTCCTACCCTCACTTCCCCCACCACCACCCCCCAATCCATTGTCTTGCTCATAGCTCAAGTCTTTGTGCTGGTTATTACATGTCTGTAAGTCAATGACTACATGTTTGTAACTAAAAATGATGACTATTGCACATGCTGACATGGAACCTTTGTAAAAGAGCCTCAGCTCAAAGGTATTGTAACCCTAGATTGAAATAAATAAATAAATAAATAAAAATAAATAAGTCCCTACAAAATACCAACTGAAAAATATACATATAAAACATAAAAACTAACAATCGAACATTCTCATAGGATAACAGTGCAACTTTAACAAGTAGTAATATATTTATTTCTTAGGCATCCAATCCCACAGGCTCTGGGTGCCTTACATATGCATAACAAAAATACAATTAGATACACAGCACCAAACCGTACATAAATATTTAACTAACAAACCATCTTAGGGTATCATAGGACTGGCTCTGATGAACAAATAATGCTGCAATCCTCATTTGTACCTTTCAACTGAGGGGTCCTCTTGAAGCTCTCATAGCAGTTGGTGCAAAAATAGTGAGGCAGCCACAGCAAAAGTACAATCCCTGAATAGCTATAAATGTCATCTAGGGACCTTCAAGAGGCTCACCTGAGAGGAGTTGGGATGGCCACCAGAAGCATATGGATACAGGATTTCTATTAGGTAGTCAGGACCCAAATCATGCAGGTCTTTGTATGCTAAGAAACCAATCTTGAAGGAGATGTACCACCTCACAAGCAGCCAGTGCATCTACAAAACCAGATAAATATGCTCAGAGCAAGAAACCCCAGCAATCAAACTGGCTGTGGTGTTCTGCACCAGCTGCAAGCAGTGCATCAAACCTCCAGACAGCTCAAGATAAAAAGCATTGCAATAGTCAAGCCTTGATGTCATGAAGGCATGCACCAGGGACTTCATAACATGGGGGGCTATGAAAGGGCTTGATCCAAGTGGTGTTTCGAAGATAATAGAAACCAGTATGGACCACAGCAGGAACCTGATGTTCCATAGTCAGCTTATGATCCATAATAACACCTAGATTCTTTATGCAGCTTCTAGCTATAAGCTGAGTGGGCCCAAGATGTAAACCGGCCACACTTCTACTCAAGCCAGTGGTTCCCCCAGTACCCAAGTCTAACAGTAACACTTCATTCCTATCTGGATTTAACCTAAGCCAGCTGTCCAGTCAGTGAACACAGAAAGTCAGTCATTTATCATGCCCACTGCATTTTTCTCACCCATGGCAAATGAAAGGCAGAGCTGGGTATCATCAGCATAACAATGAAATTGTAGACTGTGCCTTCTTATCACTTCTCCCAGCAGTAGCATGTACACTGCAAGTAACATGGGTGACAGAATTGACTCTTGAGAGGCTGCACAGTTCAGGGCAGCTGGTTCAGAGACAAAGCTCACTCATGCAACCTGCTGTAACCCACTAGAGAGGAAGGATTCTAATCACTTCAACAAGCCGTAACTCCCATCAATATTTGTAATTAAGGGCAATCTAGATATCCAAAAAAGTTCTCAGTGACTCTGCACTCCAAATTACCTCAAAACTTCACCATGGTGTCAAATACACACTTAAAGTCCGATCACCATCTCGTCTTCAACTAAAGTCATAGGACCTTTCTGACCAAACTGACTAAAATGTAGACTTATGGCTTAACACTGAAAAACAAATTTTTGCCCTTATACAGTCAACTGCTAGGAGTTCAAAGGTACACTTATTATATATTTTCTTTTTTGAAGTGATTTCCACAAAAATGATAACAAAACAGATAATTTGATTTCCTGGAGGTGTGGATACACTGGGCCCTTTTGTAGCTTCTTGTACTTGTGCATCTATTGAGAGATGGATGTGCAGGGACCAGAAGGCCCTGCACATTCACAGCAAGATGGATGTGTTTATGCAGGTCCTGAAGGGACCTGCACGAATGAAGATACAATTCTATTATCTCAAAAAGAAAGGAAACAAAACAAAAACTGCATTAATGCACCATTTAGGGTTCAGACTAAAGCAGCAAAAGTAGGGAAATGTTGCACTATGGTTTCCAACCCTAAATCCCCACCCCCATCCCAAGCAGCAAAAGGAAAAAACACTACACTTTTGGCTGTCCTGAGTCTTAGCAAAACAGGGGTGGGGTCTTCCTTGGGTTTCTCAAACCTAATGCTCACCCCATTTTGATATACTCTTTAAACATGCAGAAATGTGTCTCCCCACATGTTGCTAACTTCCCACGGGCCCTGCCTGAAAAAAATAAATCACATCTAACTTGATTTGTTCAGGGAATGGGGGTGAGCATTAGGGTTGAGAACTCCAAGGAACACCCCACTCTTGATTTGCCAAGACTCAGGATAGCCAAAGCCATATTGTTTTCTCTATTTTGGTTTGGGGGGTGTAGGTGAGGAGTTAGGGTTGGAAATCCTAACACCACATCTCCCTACTTTTATGGCTTTAATCTGAATCCTAACTGGTTGCATAAGCAAGCAATAACACACAATGAGGTGTGGGTTATCACCTTATAAGACCACACCCAGTGGTGTATTAAGGCACAAGGACTTATGCCCCGGGTGTGCTCTTATCGGGCAATAATTCACACCTCAGAATGTGTTATTGTGCTTATAAAATGGGTTATCCAGTAAAGTAATCAATTTAAAAAATGCAGATAGAAACTGTATATGAAAAAAGGCAAAAAATGTGATTTGTAGAAAAAGTAGTCCTTTGTCATTCTGTTTTAATGGAGCTGTTTGATTAAGTCAGTAGCAACCTTGGGTCTGTGTGTCTAAGCCAGCCACAGATATAAACAGTCAATTTTCTTTTTTTTGGTTTCTTTATTATATATTTTGCTTAATTTAGATAATCGCTTTTAGTTGAAGTGTAGGTAAGGGAACGTGTCCCTGTGCAGAAGCATCAGCGAGGGAGTGTGTTGGTATGGAGTTTTAGTTAGAGTAAAGGAGGGTGTCTCATAGTGGCTCCTCTTCATTTGCAAATCAGTAAACATTTTACTGTGGAATTTTATTTTTCTGAGAGGGGGGCTTCTCTTCAGGACATCTGCCTCTGGTCGGAGTAAGCATGTCCCTTAGTGGCCACCATACGCAAGCATTTCCTACTTTGTGGTTTTCAAACTGCAACTGTTGTGGTAAGAAAATTATAAAATAAATGACTTTTCGTGTGGGGTTATTGAAATGTGCTCTGCTACATTTTGAATCTCTTTATTTTTGAGCATGGAATTTAGGACAGAAAACAGGAGGGTGGCATGATGAGATGGGTTCCGGGGGATGAAGATGGAGTCCAGAGATTTGAGGAGGAAGGTGGAAAGAGAAATCCAAATGAGAGGAGTGAAATGTCAGTGAAAGTGAGTAAAATAAAATTACAATTGTGTACCCTGAAATGCTTACTTTCAAAGAGGCTGTGTGATTTTTTTAACAGGTTGAGTGGTTGTTTTCTGCCCATTTTATTGATACTTGAAATGTGTGCCTGCATGAGAAGAACACAGTTCCACTCTAGCACTCTAGCACTTTACTGAGCTGTGCCAGTTGATACTTTTGTTACCTATTGGCACAGCTCAGTGATTTGGTGTTGTTATGTACCCTTGGTGTTGAGGGGTGTCTGGGTTGGCTACAATATCTTCTCATAAGGACACGGCTCAGAAGATGTTGTAGCCATTCAGATTAGAAGATGTTGAAAACCCATTTCATAAACACAGTTTTTTTGGAAAAATGTATCTATCTATCTATCTATCTATCTATCTATCTATCTATCTATCTGATACAGCCACGGTAGTGGTAATATAGTTAGGGTTGCATGTCCACTTCTATATTAAACCTCAAATTTGCACTTTAATAACATTATCACCTTACAACAGATTTACCTGAACTTTGGCATGCATGGTCTGGTACCATAGATCTCTGGATCTGGCAAGTTGTGTAGCGAGATGAGCAGTTGCGGAGCTACACAATGCCAAAGAAACACAAAAAAACATGGTTTTGGCACATTTCTTTGCTCACGCCTACAGCCTGCACAATTTGTCCGATTGGTCTGAAAATTTCAGGAAAGATACAGTGTGGGTCACTGATGTGTGTTTTGAAGATTTGGTGAGAAAATATTGAACCATTGAGAAATTATTTGAAAAATGATTTTCCAATTATAGTTAATGGGGAAAAAAATATGTGTGTCTCTCGAAAGCTGCCGCCACTACATTTTACAGTCGCAAATGGCCCTTTTAGTGTTGTTTGGTGGCCATTTTGTTTTCAATTGGTGCGAGAGAAAAATTATTGGCATTTAAATTTGGGACCTCCTAGGTAAATACTGACTTTTGTGTTTACCTAGTCAGGTGCTAAGGATCACTGCACTATCTTTTTACCCACCCCAGAAATGCCTTTTTAAAGATCAGAGCTCCCGTAGTGTTGCAAATTGCAACAGAAATGGCTGTGACACTGTCGCAAATCATGGCAGTGTTGTGCCTAGTTTTGCAAAACTGTCACGATTTGCGACAGAACTCAAAAAGGAATTTTTTTGCCACTCCACAGCACCAAAACAGTTAGGGCTCTTGGACTGAAATTTGTAGGGTGTAAAGCCCTGGTGCCACAGATGTGTTTTTTTTTTTTTTTTTGTGGTTTGGTCCCAAAATGTTCAAGGGGCCCATAGTTACAGTATTCCAACGTTGAGAAATTTCCCATAAGATAAAATTGTGGCACCTGCAGTGCCTATCGACGCTGGTATCTTGGAAACAGTGCGAGATATGGATTTTTAGCTACATGCAGCTTAGTCCCTCACTAAGTATGTGAGGAAGTTTCAAAGTCATAGATTACACCTGAAGTGGAATTTTTATCATAATTTGTATGGTTACTGAGATACTAAATACTAAATTCATACTAAAAAGAGTATATACATAGAAGGCCAAAGCCCATATGTGTGCATCTCCAGCCAAGCTGGTTCATCATCCCTTGGTCAATAAAACAGTAATTCAGTGTCATTTACCAATTTATGCATTAAAAGAAGGTCTCCTTTAATTCCCCTTTGTTCCAAGGAGTATAAATTTAGTTCATCCAGTCTTTCTTCATACTCTTTGTTGTGCATATTTATAACCATTTTAGTGGTTCTCCTCTGGACATCCTCCAGTCTATTTATATCCTTCCTGTGGTGGGGACTCCACAGGGGAGAACAGTAGTCAAATGTGGTCTCACATAGGCCCTATACAATGGTAATATACATCCCTTATCTCTTGAACTGAAACTCCTTTTTATACATCCCAGCACTCTATTAGCTTTATTTATAACATAATTACAATGGTTGTGGGAGGATAGATCTTGTGAAATTAATGTGCCCAAACAATGATATAATCCAAATTATGTATGTGCTTGATTATGTAGAGTGACCTGATGTTGGTTATTAGTTATACCCAAGTGCATAACAACACATTTACTGATGTTAAAGGTCATTTTGATGTTTTGTGCCCAGTTTTCGAGTTTTTTTAGATCATTGGTGAGCATGCATCTTTCCTCTTCAGTTTTTATCTGGGCTGCTAGTTTTGTATTAGCAAATTTGACTACAATGCTTTGGGTATTCTATGTCAAATCTGAAGTATAAATAGAAAACAGTACTGGTACCAGTATTGACCCCTGGGGCACAGCACTGCTTACTGGACATAACTCAGATGTATTTCCCCAATACATACCCTCTGTGTATGATTATATAACCATTCTTCCACCCAGTTTATGATGGTGTTATTTATTTTTTGTTTCCTCATTTTATCTATTAGGATATTGTGGGGCAGTTTATCAAATGCTTTACAGAAGTCGAGGAAAATCACATCTACTGGATTATTGTTTTCTAATAATTTACTGATGTGTTCGTAAAATACCAGGTTCCCAGTTAAACAAGATCTGTTTTTTTAAACCATGCTGGGTATGATCCATTAATCTTTTTATTTCTAGATCTATTTCCAGTTTGTCTTTGAGCAGTGCTTCAAAGATTTACCTAGAACACTGGTCAAGCTGATAGGCCTATAATTAAAGATCTCAGCATAATTTCCCTTTTTGTAGATTGGTCTTACTATTGCTGTTTTCCAGTCATTTGGTATGGTATGATAACATAGGGACATATTAAAAATCTGGTAGACGGGCTCTACTAGCCAGTCCTTTATTTCTTTCAGTGGTCTTGGGTGTAACTTATTGGGCCCTGGAGATTTATTTATGTTCAGATTATTCAATTTGGCAAATATATCTGTCTCAGAAAATACCAGTGGCTCAACTGTATCATTATTGAATATAGAACTGTTAGTAGTAACTTTTGAATTAAACACTGATCCAAAGTATTTATTACATTCTTCAGCCATATCCTTAGGTGCGGTTACTTCCTCTTCATTAACTTTAAGTAGTACAATTGTTCTAGGAGTTTGCTTTTTATTGTTAACATAGGCATAGAAGCTGTTACCCCCATCTTTCCTATATGCCAAACTTTGTTCATATTTATTTTTTGCTATTTTAATTGTCTTTTTACAATCTTTTTGAAATTTTCCATATTTCCATTTATTAAAATCATTATTCATTATTTTTAGTAGCTTGTATGCCCTTTTCTTTTGTTTAATCAGATTTAATATTTTAGTAGTGACCCATGGTGAGATCTTTCCCTTTTTATTATAAATTATCTTATTTGGGACATAAAATTTCTTCCAGGTCTAAGATCTTTTCCTTAATTCTTGTCCAAAGACCTAATGGGGAAGGTGACCCATTATCCCATTTCCAATTGTATAATTCCTGCTTATAGCCAACAAAGTTTGCTTTATTATAATTTTTGAAATCTGTTTTACCCAGCTCTTGTTTAATGTCTAAGTTTGTGTCAAATGTTATAACCCTATGGTCACTATTTTGAATTGGTGCATTAATATTGGTATTACTGATTTTTTCTGGGATATCCATTAAAAGTAAGTCTGATATGTTATTTTGTTGTGTTGGTTCATTGATTAACTGGTGTAGTCCATTTGAACAACATAAATCCAGAAATGAATTTTCCTGGCTATTGGTTCCTAATGCTTCACCCCAGTTAATGCCAGGGAAATTAAAGTCACCCAGTAATATGATTTCTTTATAATTTGATTTATTACTAATACTATTTAAGATCTCCTGATGTTTGATTAAATTAGAATCTGGAGGTCTACAACAAAGCCCTATGAGTAGTTTCGATTGATTTTCTCTACATAGTTTAATCCAGATTAATTCAGTGAATGTATTTTCATTTGGGTCACAAATTAATTTATACTTTATATTACTTTTTTATGAAGAGTGCCACCCCCCCCCCCTCTTCTTCCTATTCTATTTTTATGGCAGGTTATTTGTCCAGGTATATTTATACTCCAACCTGAGGAGTCCCCCCTACCAGGTTTCCATTATAGCTGATATATCTAAATTGTCTTTAAGTAATGCTATTTTGAATTCCTCTATTTTGGTGCCATGTAGGCTCCTGATATTAGTCAGGAGGAAGGACAAACCTCTTTTTGTGTCTTGTCTGAATGAGGTTTTATGTATTTTCAGTTTTGTTCCTAAAAAAATCACTTTTACTAGTCCCTGTATTGCTTATACTGTTCAATGGTTCCCTTTGCCCCATAATCATTAGCTTTTTGTTTCTTTATGGTAAAGTATTTTGTAAAAAATACATCCAAGATGCCTAGATGCCTGCCTACTCTGGTGAAGCCCGTCCTGCCCATAAAATGTTATTATGTAAAAGATATTGGCAAATTAGTGTTACATGGGTTCCTTTTCAGGCCTATAGGACTATTGTATGGCTCTGTTGTTACTCATCAGTGGGAGTGCAGGGCGCCGGAAGGCCTGCACTCCCACAGATGCATATCATTATGCACAAACAGACAGTTTGGTGGGACCGTGGGGCCCAAAGGGCCCACACTCCCACTAATAGATACCAGTTACCAGGTATATTACACTGTAAATAAACAATTTAGTCTTTTGGCATGAAATTTGCATGGTATAAAGGGGATGTCCCAGAGATATGAATTATGCTGTTTTAGACATACAAAATTACATAGGTTCCATAGCTATGCCATAACAAAGTTGAGATTTTTCCCATAGAATAACAATGCGGCACCCAGAGTGCCTTTCAGTGCCCGTATCTTGGAAATGATGCGAGATACAGATTTAGTCGACTTATGTCTCCTAGAGGTTTTGCTGTCATGATTACAATGGCACTGAAATTTTTTTTCATAGCTGCTACAGTTGCTGAGATATTGGAAAATTAGTGTTACAAGTGTTCCTTGCCATATAGGGCTGCTGTATGGCTCCATAGTTGTGGGTAAGTGGGACTGGAGGACCTGTGCTCCCACATACACATACCATTACACAAAAAATGGGCAATGTGAAGGGAGCACAGGTCCCAGAGGGCCCTAGCTCCTACTAACACATACCACTTAGCAGTTATATTGCACTTCCTCAAAAGGAAGGGAAATTTATTGCAAAAAAACTTTGTTAATGCATAAGTTAGAGTTGATAGCACAGTGACAAAAGCATGGAAGTATGGTGTTAGGGTTGCCACCCCTAACACCTCCCCCACCACCCACACACCAACAGACATTGGGGTGTGCCAGGGGTCATCAGGCCTAACTCTCACCCCATTCTGCAAGATCTCCTGAATCCTTACTGCCCCAGCTGACCACTCCACTCAGCTGATGAGGGGTTGCTAGAGGTTTCCAGGATACAGTTGAAAACTTCTGGGTCATGAGCCTGTATGTTCCCAGGCCCTACCCTGTGGAACTCTCTACTTCATCAGATTCAAGAGTTCCAGACTGTGGAGAGCTTTAAGATGGCCTTAAAGACCCATTTGTTCCATCTTGCCTTTGGGGACTTTATGTAGTAAACTGTTTTAAAGTATACTGGTATGAAGTCTGGAATTGCATTGTTTTTTATTATTCTATCGGTTTTAATGTGTTTTTATTGACACACTTGTACAGCGCTTTAATTTTTTTGAATTGCACTATACAAATAAAGATTATTATTATTATTGTTATTCTCCTATACTGTAGCATGTCAACTTGTTTACACATGGAATGGGGTGAAAGTTGGCCTGATGACCCTGTGGCACACCATGACATCTGTTGGTGTGTAGAGGGGGTGGGTGTGGGGTGGTGGGGGTGGTAAAAGAGTCTTGTTTTTAAAGGTAAATGGGTACAGAGTTACAGTATCTGAGTGGGACTAGCAGACTGGGCTAAGGTTTAACAACAGTAATTGAGTTGAGGGGTTGTACTGGCATTGATCTTTAATACTAAGGGCTCATTGGATATGGTCCTTGGTTTATAACCAGAGGAAAGGTGTTAAGGCAGTGTGGGTTAGTGAAAAATTGCAAAGCTGTGTTTGGAGGTCTCTGTCATTGGTTTTGATTAATAGGCCATATTTTAAGGCTGAGGGAACTGAGAACAAATTGCTAAACTGTGTTTGAAGGCTGAGGGAAGTGAAAATAAATTGTTAAACTGAGCTTGGAGGTGGCCAGAATCTGGTGACCAAGGGGAAAACTGGGAAAGAAGGGGTAACTGCTCACTGGGAGCATGGCACCAGGGAGTTGAATGAGAGAGTGTGGGGTATGGCCTTGTGGAAGGGGGGCTTGAGAGAGTTAGGCCTGAGGAATGGTCTGGGGTAGCATCATGGGGTGGGGCAGTTTGGATGGGCATGGCAGTGAGTAGGTCAGTGGTGGCAAGGGTGAGGGATGATCAGGGGAAGGAAAGGAAAAGGAGAAATGGAGGAGGGAAGGTCATGGGATGTAATAACTGTGGTACAGCGGTGTTCATGAGCATTCTGTAGAGACTGGGGACATGTCCAGTCTGGTTAAGGCTGGAGAGACTGGAGACTGAGCTTGCATGACTGAAAAGAGAATTGTTCTGGACAAAGAAAGACATTGCCAGTAAAATTACTGAAGGCAAGCAAGTAGGGAGCAGGAGGCAGACTGAATGGGGTGGTAGATGGTGGAAGGACCAAGGCACACAGGGTGTCAAGGAAAGGAAGACCAGGCCAGAGGATAGGGACATGATTGGCAGGAGTGCCAGTGTTCCTGAACTCTGGTGCACAGCAGGTTCAAACAGATACTGGCCTTTAATGGAGATAATAGAGCATGAGGACAAGAAAGGGATGGGGCTATGGAGGATAATAAGACATGCAAGGGAAGGCAGAAAGAGTTTGAAGCAGGCGAGGATCAGGCTATGGTACTCTGGGAGGTGAAGGGGAAGGGTGAACCAACAGAAAAGGGAAGGGTAGCATATACAGACAAATTGCAACAGTCAGGGGCAATGAGGGGAATGAAGCAGGTGAGAGCATCCTGAGAGGGTACTGGAGAAGGACAGGCATCCAGGGAAGGGATGAGACAGAGAGTGGAATAGGTGTGTGCGAGAGGGAGCATGAACCATGCACCGAATTTGCACAAAATGTTGCATGCGTAATCTCCCAGGGTAGGTCTCTTGACATGTAGAATTTCATGTGAATTAATTTTGTGGTTTTTGAGATAGAAACTCAAACAATCCTGAATTAACAAGTTTTTCCACATTTATTTTTCCAACTGTATCTCAGAAATGCCTTTATGTTGTGGTCTGAAACTTTTAGGGTAGAAAGCCATTGGGTGACAGATGTGCCTTTTGAAGGTTTGGTGAAAAAATATTAATCCATTCTAAAGTTATTAAATTTCAAATGTCCCATTATTTCCTATGGGAAAATTTACATGTATATTGGAAGTGAAAGCACTTATCCCATACTGTCATCCAGGTTGCATAATTTGCACCTTAATAACTTTGAAACCCTTCAATGGAGTTGAATGAAATTTGGCATGCCTAAGCTCTGGCAGTAGATCTCTTGACGTGATATATTTTATGCAAATTCATTGTGTGTTTTCTGAGATGCTGTGTCTCAAACTTCCTTAAATGTACATCTTTTATTACCATTTCACAGTCTTCCAGTTTTGCATATTTGCACCTTAATAACTTTAGAACCCTCTCAGGGGGTATGTTTGTAAATGTGATAAATTTCATTTGAGTCTCTTGTGTGATTTGTGAGATATTGTTTCTCAAACATCATAAACGTGCATGTTTATTTCAATTTTTACAAATAGTCTTCCAGTTTTGCATAATTTGTACTTTAATAACTCTGGAGAGCTACAGATATGTGCATAAAACTTTGCATGCAACATTTCATAGGGTTGGTCTGTTGATGTCTTTAATTCCATTTGAATCACATATGTGATTTTAAAGATATTGTATCTCAAATATCCTTAAATTTACGTGTTTTCCATTTTTGCAAATAGTCATCCAGTTTTGCATACTTTGCACTTTAATAACCTTGCAACTGTTCAACAGATATACATGAAAGCCTGCATGCATAATGTTGTGTAGTATATCTCTTATCCTTGCTAATTTCATTTGAATTGCTTCTGTGGTTTCTGAGATATTGTGTATTAAACATCCTTAAATTAATTTTTTTTTCTATTTTTAGTCTGCAGTTTTGCATATTTTCACCTTAATAAGTTAGCAACCCTTCAATAGATGTGCATGAAATTTTGCATGCATAATCTCGTGTGAGAGTTCTGTTGATGAAGCTAACATAGTGTGAACTGCTTAATTGCTACATTGTTTGCCAAAAGTACTAGGGTACTGCCACGGTTTACGACACTACTTTTCCATATATGTCTTTTTCTTTGTCACTTCATAACTAATAAAGGCTTTGGGCTTTTGGACTGGCATTTTCAGGGCACAAAGGAATTGATCCAAAGATGTGCCTTTAGCTGGCTTGTTTGAAACATGTTACTGTGCATCAGAGTTATAACACTGAAGTCTGGTAATTTCCCTTAGATAACATTGTGATGGTTGGGATACTTTTCAGATGCTGTGTCTCAAACATGCTTTGAGACACGGCTTCAGCACTATGGGTAGGCATCTTACCATGCCCAGTTTCAAACTGTTGGTGAATTGTGATGAATGAGGCACATATGACCTCTACTGTGGCATGCATTATCAACATGGCATCAGTACTGCTTTGCAAGACACAGTGGTAACACAACACGCTATGCACTGATGGGAGTCCCACATGCACATGAGGGACAATTACATACAGTAAGCATGGATGGGAGCACAGGGCCTGGAGGGTCTGTGCTCCCACTGTTCACTATGGACTGATAGGAGTGCAGGGTCCGGAGGGCCCTACAGTCCCACATGGAAATTAGGGACAAGTACAATAGGCATGTATAATTAAGGACACGTACAACAAGCATGTGTAAGAGCACAGAGCCTTACCACTCATTATAGACTGATAGGAGCATGGGGCCTGAAGGTCCCTGCACTTGCACATAGAAATGAAGGACAATTACACCAGGAATAAATGGGAACACAGGGCCTCTTACCACTCCCATAATCAAATAATTCTAAGATTATACTTTCTCAAAAAGTAAGAAAATTATTTGCAAAAAACTTTGCTAATGCACTATTAGGGTTGAAGCATCAAAAGTAGGGAAATACAACCTTAGGGCTCCCAAGCCTAAGGCTCCACCCCACTGTGCATGCAGGAACAGGCATGAAGAATGCGTTTAACCCTAATGCTCACCCCATTCTGATATGCTGTATCCATATTACCTTATTTACTCATGGAATGGGGTGAGCATTAGGTTCACAACCTCAAAACACACCCTCATGCCTGTTCCTGCATGCACAGTGGTGCGGTATTAGGCTTGGCAGCCCTAATGTTGTATTTCCCTACTTTGATACTTCAACCCATGGTCATTAAGTAAGTTTTTGCAAAGATATATATGTATGTATGTGTATATATATATATATATATATATATATATATATATATATACATACACTATATATATATATATATATATATATATATATATATATATATATTTATATGTATGTATGTATGTGTGTGTGTGTATACCTATATATATTATAGTGGCATGGTAGCACCACTATATTTAGGGCTGAGTAGGCACTTTAATGTTAAACCTCAAATTCTGCACTTCAATAACATTGCAACTGTTCAATGGATTTGAACATTTTGCATGCACTGCCTCTTGGGGTAGGTCTCTTGATGTGCCATGCTGCCTGTTGGTCAGATTAGCAGATTGTATGCTGCACATAGTGAAAAAATGTTAAAATTCACCTTTTTTCACAGTTTGTTTTGTCATTGCATTGCGGCCACACGGTTTGGAATTTGAGTCTGAACTTCTCCATGTAGAAAGCTCATGCCCAAAAGAGCATGTCTGCATTGATGTGATGAAAAAATATTAATCTGTTCTAAAGTTATTTAGTTAAAACATTTTGAGTTCTGAGCATGCTCAGTTCACTCTTTTGGATAGAAAAATGGAACGAAAAAGGATTTTACTCTGCTGAACAAGGATCCTTTTTCTTGAAGGGCCAATCCTTGTTTACCAGAAAGAAAATCCTTTTCCCACTCTGGGTATAAAATGAGTCCAACCTAGTGCATGCATCAGATTCGTATGGACACTCAGAAGTCAGGTTTGGCAAATGAAAATAAATGTTTATTCACATACAGCCAAAAAAGAAGACTGGAAACAACAAAATAAAGGAAAACAAAAGTAACTAAGCAAAATCACAGATAACTTCACTGTTTGTTAATAATTTAAGCTCTTAAAAAATGGCTAGAGTTTCTCAGGCTGAGAGAAAATCCCGCCTGGACCATAAGGACTGATTGCAGTTGTAGACCTTATTACCTGGGTCAGCATAGTACTGATCCCCACATGACTCTGTTGTATGCACTAGGTTAGACTCCTTTTATACAGAGAGTCAACCATGTGACCATATCAGGCTCCACCCACTTATAGAAATACAGCTTATTTCTTATAAACAACCTTATTGTTTGTATCTAACTGCTATAAATAGATAACTCAGATATCTTTTGACTGGGTAGTAATGTTCATAAGAAAACTTTCTCCAAACAAAATAGGTTGTACAGTAAGTTTCAGGTGCAGACTCCTCCCACAGACCTATCCAGTATATAAAAAGTGGAAAGACGGGGCCAGCTGGTGCTTAATAGGACACTGGAAGACTCTTGGGCTGGACTCTACAAACAGAAACCTCAAGGTAGGCCGCATATAACTTTAAACAGTTTCATATCACCTTTTTAGTTTCATATCACTTTTTTGTTTCATATCATCTTTTTAGATTCATATGTGAATAACAGGTTATAGTACCTCTACTGTTTACTTTTATTCAGTGCAGGTCTTCTAGGCCCAACATGTTGTAGGCCCAAACATGATGCATTTTCTGGCGTCCCTTCATTTATTTTCCCTTTTTCATTCTGGTATACAAAAAATACATAAGTAAACACAAAGGGGAAAGTTTTGTCTCTATACAGAGAGATACAGCAGTGGACGCCTTTTGGTATTTTCAGTTTCTGGCTGAAATGTGAGTCTGTGGTCAAATTGTTCTCTCAGTTGTATTTTAAACTCAGTTTCTTTGCCACCAAAAAGCTGTCATAATTCTGCCCAGGGATATCTGTTAAACACATCCAACTATGATTCTTGCTCATCTGGAGTTGATGAGCAGTTATTTGCGATTTCTGACCTATGTATGACCCTAGAATGTTTTTTAATCAATTTTAATCCATTTCCGCCACTTGCTAACTCCTTTTTGCGTTCCTTTCATCATGTTGAAAAGGAATCGAGATGGTGAAAAGGATTTCCACTTTGCCGACCAGATGGCCTTACTTTTAATCCTTGTTCTCCAGTGGATTCACTTTTTTGCCATGAGAAAAAAGGATGGCAAAAAATGAATTTGGCTGGCAAAAAAAGGATTATTGGCAAGGCCATCAGGTTGTCAAAAGGGACATCTGGTTGACGAAAGGGGAAATCTAATTTCACCAGCTGATTTTCTTTTTGCCATAGTAGAAAAGGATGGTGAAAAAGAAAATGGGATGGCAAAAAATGATTTTTCTCTGGGTCATCTGGTTGTGAAAAAAGGTTTTTGGACCATCTGGTCCTGAAAAATGGAGCCATGTACTCCTGTTTGGCCCCTGAATATCCATGGTGTCTAGTGGGACCCCCACACTCAATCCCAATATGTTTGTTTTTAAATATGTTTTCCTCTTGTTTTTTTCTCATAATTACCTATTTTGTTAATTAATTTTCAGAGTCTCATGCCCCTTTATTTTTGGATGGGGGCTCCTGGCTTTATCCCTGGTGTCTAGTGGTACCACCCACCCTCCAAAGCCCACTTTTTGTTTTGCATTGGTGGTTAGTAGTATCCCTGTCCCTCCCTTTTTTATCATTTTTTGCCTGAAAATAAGAAAAATTTCCCTTCGTGTTTTTATATTTTTTGTAAACCTGTAAAACAAAACCGTCCTTCACTGATCTTGCCCGTATCCCCCACCCATCCACCCACTGTACACCCACCTCCCCACACACCTCTTGACATCCCTAAAGACCATCACTCAACAGAAGAGGTCCCAGGTTCAAGATCTTTTCAACCAAAGACACATCTTGCTGCTGGAATGGGTGACTGCAATATGTGAAACTAAGGTAACTGCGCTTCAATGTATTTCAATTGTGGGTATCAATGTTCAACCATAACTCTGTTGTTTTTTTTCATGCTAATGACCCAAATTTTCAACATGGCCTTTTGGAGATCCCACCTCATGCACTATATGACTGTTGTTAGGCACCTCCCACTGGAAAGGTGATTTTGTGGTTGGTTGGTGGAATCACCTTTGCAGTGGGATTTGTGTAAGAACAGTCATATTGTTCATGAAGTGGGGTCATAAGAAGGCTACATTGAAAATCTGGGGTCAAAATTTCAAAAAAAATGGCTGCATTATGACCATTTGTTGCAATATCACTATGCACACTGATAACTTTGGACAATTTCAATAATTTCATCCCATATTTTCAATTAGCCTTCTTATTATGCTACCTCATGTATGTCACAGCTGCCATTTTCAAATCATGGCCAAAATGTGTTTTCACACCTGTGGCACAGAATGGCATTGCAGCTGCACAGAATTATGTTTTAGCTGGGATTTAAAATCTTTCTGTACCAGGTACATGCAGTGAAGGCATTAGAAGGCTATGTTGGGAAATTTGGGGTAAAAATTATTAACACGCATTTGTTAATGCCAAATGTTGCCTGCTGTCATTAGCAGTGGACATGCAGGCATTAGATGCAGTACAGGAATGGCAGTGAAGTACTGAACTGATGCCAACTCCACCCCCACCCTGCAGAGTTGGACAGGCATTGAGGTGTGCATCTGGGTCATCACCCATAATGGTCATGACATTTCATCTCACCCTACCCTGCAGACACTTACAAGTGTTGAGGTGTGTTTTGAAGTGTTTGGGCTTTACACGCTGCTCATTCCATAAGGAAATACATTGAAATGGGTGCAGTATAGGAGAATGGGGTGAACTCTGGGGCCAAAGGGTACAAGGTGCACTTTGATGCCTGCCACTGGCTGCAGGGTGGGGTGGAATGGCATGAGCATTACTGTCAACAATCCCAAGTCACACCCCTGATGCCTGTCAGTCCCTACAGGGTAGGGCATTATGGTCAAAAACCCTAACATCTTGGGTGTTTTTTGGTATTGTTAATCCAAGTTTTCAAGATGGGCTTTTTGTGATCCCACCGCATGAACAGTGACATTATCAGTTTGTTAGCCAAAAGGTGATTTTGCACAGCGACTGCGCCATTTGGTGCCACAGGTGTGAAAACACATTTTGAACAGGATGTGAAAAATGACAGCTGTACTGTTCATGAGGAGATGTAAAACATGGCAATGTTGAATATCTGGAGTGAAAATAAAAAAAACTGGTGAAGTCATGAGAGTGTGTGTAGAAACTGCGCAAAGCACACCTGTAATTTAATTAGTTTTGGGATTTTTTACAGCAGATTTTCAACAAAGGCATTTTGGGACCTCCGCTCATGAACAGTGTCACTGTGATTTTCTTAATCTATCCCAAACACTGATTTCCCACAGCAACCATGCTATTCTGCCACAGAAGTGCGAAAACACATTTTGGCCAGGGTGTGAAAAATGACAGCTGTACTGTTCATAAGGAGGTGTGTAAAAATGCCAATGTTGAAAATCTGGACTGAAAAGATTATGGATTCATGAACTTATGATGGTTCATGGAAATTGCACAATGCACACTCATAGCACAGTCATTGTATGGACTTTTGTCACCAAATTTTCAACATTGCCAGTTTAAGACCTCTGCTCATGAACAGTGTCACTGTGATTTTCTTAATCTGTCCTGAACATTGATTTCACACACCAACCACGCTATTGTGTGCTACATGTGCGAAAACACATTTCAGGTGAGATGTGAAAAATGACAGCAACTGTACTGTTCATAAGAAGGTGTGGTAAAATGGCAATGTTGAAAATCTGGAGTGAATATATTAAAATTGCTCAGAGTTATGAGCGTGTGTAGGAACTGTGTAATGCACACTCAGAAAACCATCATTTTCGGAATTTTCTTAACCAAATTTTCAACATAGGGTTTTTGGGGGCCTACGTCATGAACTGTGACACTGTCTTTTTGTTACTCAGTCCCAAAAGGTGAGTCCGTGCAGAGACCGCAAAATCACCTTTCTTGACTGAATAACAAAATGACAGTGACTGAGTTCATGAGATGGGATCCCAAGAACCCCATATGGAATATTTGGTGAAACAATTCCCCAAAATGGCTGAGATATGCACCAAAGTTGAAAAAAAAATGTATGCTATTATACAGCTTACAGGCATTTCTTCAGTTTGCAGTTGGCGTTGAAGAGTGCAGACACGATCCCGGGTCCACTGAAGATTGTTGCGCTGGGCTCTGGAGGTAAGTATGTGGTGAGGTAGGAGTGTGGGGATGTGGGGTACACAGAAGGTGGGTGCATGTTGGGGAGGAGGCATAAGAATCAATGAGGGATTTTTTTTTCTTCTAGGTCTTTTTTTAAAGACAATGGAGGACTTTTCCCATGCTGGAGTGGGTTCCCAGCTTGGCACCAGGCAGTTTGTTTGGGGGACAGTGGAGCCGATGGGGGAATTGGGCAGCCCATTGGCCAAGGAGACTTTTTCCATGCTGGGGTGGGCTTCCAGAGTGGCAGATGGAAGTTTGTTTGGGGGGGCAAGTGAGCCAACGGGGGACTGGGTACCTCCCATTGGCCATATGGTGTGCTGGGGGAAGGGGACACATGAGCCATGGGGGGTGCATTATGCCGATGGGGATTGGGCTAACCCATCAGCAAATGCGCTGGGAAGGGGTCATACTGACAGGGGATTGGGCACCACATTGGCTTTTTTTTTTTTTGTTAATTCATTGAAATGTTTCACCAGGAAGGGACACTGAATGGCAGGTGGTGACTTTCTGTTGGCTCCTGGGGACTGTGAGAGGCCAACGGAGAAATTGTCTCCATGGGAACACCACACAATCAGCTGTTTTGGTAGCTTGTAATGCACCAAAACAGCTGATTGTGTGGTGACATGACTGAATTTCTTGAACCATTGTGGTCTGTTCCCTAACTGCTGACTGACGCAATATGCTTCTTGCACATGCATGCAAGCAACACAAAAATGGCACAATCATGACTATTTGCTGCAATTTTGTTATGCATGCTCATAACTTTGGGCATTCCAAATATTTTAACCCCGACATTTTCAATGTAGCCTTGTTATTAATCCAACTCATGTATTTCACAGCTGTTATTTCTGAAATCTTGTCCAAAATGTGTTTTTGCACCTGTGCTGTGAATTGGTGTACTACTTCGAGGAGTTACATTTTGGCAGGGATTGAAAACTTTTCTGCACTGGGTATATGAGATAGGGTCATAACATAGGGATGGTGACAATTTGGTGACTGTGGCTCTAAAAATTTAAGTGCAGGGCATGGACAGCCCTGTGCTCCCATAGGCACATACAGATATGCATGACTGAAGGGATTGGGCCTTGCTCCCTGAAAGGTACACACTTATGCACATGTATGGAGGGACACATAAATAAGGATATGGTTATACTATCGCAAAAAGTAAGGAAATAAATTGCAAAAAAAAACTTTGTGAATGCATCACTTAGGGTTCCAGGGTTTCCATCCCTAACACCACATTCCCCACCCTGCAGAGACCCACAGTTGAGGGGAGTCTGTCTGAGGTTTGCCAACCCTAATGATTGCCCCGTACTCCTGTGTTGTAACCTTGTCTCCTAATTTTATAATTGAATGGAGTGAGTGTTAGCATTGATGGCCCAAAGACAGACTTCCCCACCTGTGGGTCTGTGCAAGGTGGGGAATGGAATGTTAGGGTTGGTAACCCTAATGCCACATTTCCCAGCTTTTGATGGCAGAACCCTACCTGATGCATAAATTATTTTTTTTTTGCAAAATAGATAGAGAGATAGATAGATAGATAGATAGATAGATAGATAGATAGATAGATATGTATTCATTGCAAAAAAAAAACTTTAATGCAAACATTAGGGTTGTAGAACACAAAGTGCACAAAAAAGGAAAATGAAAAACATTAGGGAGTTGGGTTTCTAGAGTATTGGCAAATCAGTGGTGGGGTCTTACTTGGGGTTGTAAACCCTTATGCCCACACCCTTCTCTGATCAGACAAGGTCAAATTAGATTTCTTCATGCAGGGCCCATTGGGCCCTGGTGAAAAAAGCTCCAACAAATTATGCTGGCCATACTGTATCCCTATGAGGCACTAGGTTGAAGCTGTATCTTATGCTTCGGACAGGAGGCTAAAGGCTGGAGGTAGGGTATGGGTATTAGTGTTGACAACTCCAAGTAAAACCCCACCACTGATTCACCAATACTCTGGAGACACAAATCCCTAATGTTTTTCATTTACCTTCTTTGTGCATTTTGAGTTCTACAACCCTAATGTCTGCATTAATGTCATTTTTTGTAATTAAATTCCATCCTTTTTCTGATAGTGGAATTACATCATCATTTGTACAGGTCCCTTTGGGATCTGCACAAAATGAGACAAATACAGTACTGGAGACAGTTCTGACCCAGTGCATGGCCCTGCAGGCCCTGGTATGAGAGTCAATACCTTGTTGGTGAGTTTACAAGACCCATAAGAGGGTGTGGCATCTATGCCAAAATACTGCTCCATCCCTACCCAGGCTGGGGCTGGTGCTGCATACTTCTCCATCACACTTGTCCCATTAAACCAGCTCACAGAGTTTACACCAGAATGCAGGTCATCATCACAATAAGGCAACATGTTCCCTAGTTGTGCAAACAACATCCTGCAAATAATGTTACTTAATAAATTCTTTGTTTTTTGATGTTCTGACCCCCCCAAACATTCAATATAATCTTCTTATGACCCCACCTCATAAACCCAGTAGGCAAAAAATGTCATTTTCCTGTTGAAATGCCATGCCACACCACAGGTGTAAAAAAAACATTTCGGCTAGGATGTGAAAAATTGCAGCTTTACTGTTCATGAGGTGGTGTGAAGAAATGCCTATGTTGAAAATATGGGGTCAAAATATTAAAAGTTACCAAGCTATTTGCATGAGTAGAAACATTTCAATGAATGCTCATAACCTGGCCATTTTTAGGAATATTTTCACCAGATTTTCAACATGTCCTTTTTGGGACCCACCTCATGAACACTGGTGGGGAAATGTCATTATTTGACCCTGAAAGGTGGTTTCATGCAACGACCATGAAATCACCTTCCAGTCTCCATTTATGAAAAGACATTGTCAGTGTTCATGATGTGGGGTCCCTAAAAGGTTATGTTAAAAATATGGTGAAAAATTGCTCAAAATGCCAAACCTACAAAGAAAAGTTCAAACCACCATTGAAATACCTTATTCAGCACTTACCGTTATTCCTCAGTTCACATTTCAGCTTTGAAGAGTACAGATGTGTCTTGCTCCACAGAGGATTAAACCATATGACCTCAGCAGGTAAGTGTAGGGTAAGTAGGGTGTGGGGTAGTGGGGGCTTAGTGGGAGGATTGGGATGGGGAGATGGGGAAGGCGGTGACAAAGAGGGACTGTTTTCTTTATTTCAGGTTAAGAAAAAAGATGTTAAGGGAAGGTTTTCCTTTTTCAGGAACCCAGGAAATAAATAAACTATTTTAGGACACTGGGACTGGGCTCCCTAGTGTCTCACACTACTGCAGGGGTACTTCCAAATGCTGACTTGGGGATTATGCCCACCCATGTCAGCAACTGTTAAATAAAAAACAACAGACTGCCGGGGGGGGCATCTGACACTGGGAGTGGGCATCACAGTGTCAGATTATAAAAAAAATAACATAGATAGATAGATAGATAGATAGATAGACAGGCAGACAGACAGAGGGGCACCAGTGTGCAGATGCAGTTTATTTATTTATTTATTTATACCTTATGGTCCCCTCCTCTTGGTAGCCCCATCTGTTCAACCTCCCCAGTCCCATCACCTGGCTCCTCCAGTGGGTCTTACCTTGTGCCATCCCTTGGCTTGTGGGATTGGTTCCTGGTTACCGGTGTGAAGCCTGTGGGGGACTGATCTTCATCCTGCCACCAAGAGGCGTTTTCCATTTTCCTTCCTTCCTTCCTCCCCATTGTTGAGATGCAGACATTGTCATGTGTTCATGGATGCACACACATGTTATGTGGTCCCACCACACCCTCCCTTCCGTTCAAGTCCCAACCCACACCACCTCTAGACCTCTTCCTGGTGGTGGTCATTCAGGAGGACTACCAACCATCCTTCAACAGGAGAGGAGAGGAGAGGAGAGCTGTCCTCTGGATGCTCAATCCTCTCCCTCCCCAGCCAACCCCTGGTGACCTGCTCACCCAGCAAACATGGGTCACCAGCGTGTCATGAGGTAAGGCATGATGACTCAGCACTCCACACCACTGTAGAGCATTGAATATTTAAACTATGCATGCTCACAAATGGAACATATTCCTTAAATAATTTAAAAAACACTTAACATTTGACCTATAAACAACAAAAGAAAAAAACATGGACCACCCTCTATCAAATCTGAAAGTTTCAGGTTTCAAAGCCTCATTTTTTTAGTTATCAGATGGGAAAAAAGTCTTAAAATTTTCAAAAACCAAAAAATTTACATTTTTTGCAAGGCTCAAGAGACACTGGCACAAAGGCAGTCTCCAAGGACTTAAAGCCTAATGCATCTCCAACCCCTTCACGAGAACTTGGTCCACTGGACTGAGTCATTTACTGATATGTCACTTAGCCCCTTCACCTTAATATTCCTGCTTAAACTCACAGAAGCACGACATGATGCAAGGAATGAGTGGGATTTACTACCCACTGATGCTGCATTTGGACATCTCTGCACAGTTTCCCTGTGATACTGAAGGGAATGCCACTCAAGCGGCTAAGAGGCCTTATTTGGGGTTGCACGTTACACATGGGCTATTGCACCCACACAAGTATATGGCCCATTTTATTTATCCATTTGGGCAGCCCAACTTGTTATGCCCCTCTCGGACCCCACCTTTTGGTCTAGGGTGTGCCATCGAACCTGGCGAGTTCTTGCCTCCCTAGCAGTGGGCACCACTTATACCCTAAAACCTGCTAGCACCATATATTGTGCCGGATCTGCATGTCAACCCCTGCTCCTATCTGTTTTAAAGGGATGGTCCATCTCCCTCCCCAGATTCTCTTACCTCCCATGTTTTCCATCCCTCCTAATCCTCCCTATCACCCCCTTCCCTGCCCCCTTCCCCTTTCCACTTGGTATCTCTGGTTGCCCCACCCTAATTTTTTGAGGTGAGGAATTTACTTAATTAATGTTACTTTATAGCTGGGGACAGAGTCCTGAGACATTTACCAGGTAAACTCCTAATTTCCCCATTTTAGGTATCTGGCTAGTACGGCTTGTGTGACTCCCTCACGGTAGGGAATCAGTACCTTTCTGCATACCCCATATTACATTTAGTGAGTTGCTGAGATAATCTTTTACTGTTTTTTGCTCAGCTTATTGTTAAAGTTTGATAAAATACACTGTTTGTGGATGCACCTCTGAACTTGCAATTGCTGCCATACAATACTGTATCATTTGTTATCTGGTACATTTCACTTGTTTGCTTCCTTTTAATACTAGGTCACCCTTGTTATCTTACTTTCTGGCCGGCTCACCTTGCTGTCCCTCCTCAAGTGCCTCTTTCAACTCTATTCCAAGTAACTCAACCGCTCATAGCTATCGATACTTACTGGATTTCTGGGGTGAGTACCTGAACCTTTTTTTGACTTTAGACATAAAGAAGCAACACCCTAGTGTGGGGATCAAACTCATATCATGGAATGTAAAAGGCTTAAACCACTGACCATATGTTCAATGGTTCTTAAACACTTACACTCCTTGCAGGTGGATATTGCACTTATCCAAGAGACACAGCTCACTGCAAGAATTGTACTGTGTCTCAAAAAGTCATGGGTGGGGTCAGTAATAACCTAGCTCGGCAATGAACAAGTCTAAAGGGGTAGCCATCCTAGTTCGGAAATCATGTCCCTTGACAGAGGACAAAGTAGTCTCTGATACTCAAGACTGATGGATAGCAGCCAGATTCTCCTACCCTGGAGGCAGGCTGTGCTCACCAATGTGTACGGGCCAAATAATGATACCCCAGAGCTCTTCTTGGACCTTAACCAAGCCCTTGAATCGCTTCCTGTAGGATACCCAAATATACCCATCATGGTTGGTGGGAACTTTAACTTAACCCTAGATATCTTTCTGGACAAATCCAAACCCATTCCTCACTCACATCCTAAAACAGTACTTACACTGCAAGACATGATGAAAGAATGGGGAATGGCAGATGTTTGGTGGAGAGACCACCCCTCAGGGAGGGATTACTCCTTTTTTTCCACAGTGCACTCAACCTACAGTCGAATAGACTTTTGGCTGGCTAACTCTCCTGCTGCCCAGGACATTGTTGCCTCCCAAATAGACAACATTCTTGTCTCTGACCATGCCCCTCTTTCCTGTACATACATGCCCTCGAGACAAACAGGCTCAGGCACTAGGTGGCGTTGTAATCCACTCTTAATATGGAACCCCTATTTCAGGCCATGGTTAGGAATACGGCTTAGGATTATTTCATTAATAACAGACCCATGGATACCTCTGCCGCTACAGTGTCGGAAGCTTTTAAGGTGGTGATGTGGGGCCACATAATAGCATTTGTAGCTCAAAGAAATAAGGCCAGGAAGGCTGACTTGACCCACCTCCAGGCTGAATTGTCTACATTGGAAGCTAAATTTAAAGCCTCTATGGCTGGGCTTCCTGATCAGATGGCTCTCCAAGAAACAGTGGGTCTAAAATACCATATAAACACAATGCTCCAGCAACAAGCGGAGTGGCTAATGACTAGGACCAAACATACCTATTGGGAACGCGGAGACAAGGGAGGTAAATTACTGGCCTTTCAGTTAAAAAAGCAGCAAGCTGCCTCCCGTATCCATGCTCTCAGGAATCCTAAGGGAGAAATAGTCACCAGCCCTGCACAGATTAATAAATGCATGACGCTGTACTACCAGCAGTTATACCAGTCACATTCCTCTCTACAGCAAAGCCACCTAGAGAGCCAGCTGGAAGAATTTTGCTCCACAGCTAAAATCCCCCAACTGATGGAATCCATGAAGGTCGCATTGGACAAACCCTTTACTGACACTGAGTTGCAGTCTGCATTGTTTCAGCTTGCAAAGGGTAAATCTCCAGGACCAGATGGCAAGACTACAGAGCTGTACCAGCTCATGAGCTCCAAAATCAGCATCCCATTACTGTCAACTCTTCAGGAAGCCCATGAGACTGGTGTTCTCCCACCCACTATGAGAGAGGCACTGATAACCCTCTTCCACAAAAAATCAGATGATCCACTTAATTGCACCAGTTTTTGCCCTATCTCCTTTATATCTGTAGACAACAAGATTGCAGCTAAGATACTTGCCAACCAGATGATGGAAGTGCTCCCTCCATAGTACATCCATCTCAGGTTGGGTTCACTAAAGGCAGGGCCCCAGCGGATAATATTAGATTGGTACTTAATCTTAAATGGCTAACTCTGCATTCCTCCACCCCATGGCAGCTATGGGGGTGGATTTCTTGAAAGCTTTTGATTCAGTTGAGTGGCCTTATCTATATGCGATACTCACATAATACAGGTTTGGCCCTTACTTTAGACAATGGATCCAAGTACTGTATAATCAGCCCTTGGCTAGAATCATAAAAAATAAGGACATCTCCTCACCTTTCTCCCTGCAACATGGTACATGACAAGGGTGTCCACTCTCCCCTTTTTATTTCTGGTGGCATTGGATCCCCTTACTCAGAAACTGCAGACAACTAAGGAGGTCAAGGGCATACCGGTCCGGGGAACACTCATATCTGACTGCCTCTTATGTGGATGACATCCTCCTCACACTTGCCCATCTCAGGAATCCCTCCAGCTAGTTTTAAAGATACTGGAAGCATTTGCACAACTGTCTGGGCTATACATCAATCCAAGTAAAACCCAAGCTGCTCCCCTGAATGCGGCCTGCTTCAAAGATTGCAATGAGGTTTGGGGCTGTCTTGGGCCCCTAACAACCTGTCCTACTTGGGTATACACATGACCTTTGACTGGAAACATATTGAATCCAGGAATTTTTCTCCCCTTATAACTCAATTATCAATTGAGATATCCCGCTGGTGTCCACTCAATCTATCCCTCCCGGGTAAAGCTGCTGCTATCTGAATGCTTCTCCTACCTAGAGTAGCATATCTCCTTAACAACTTACCTATTCCCTTGTCAGACAAGATCTTTTGACCACTAGAAAAGCTAATCTCCTATTTCCTTTGGGATGGTAAAAAAACATGTTGGAGCACCCACAAACTATGAGCCCACTGGTCAAAGGGAGGTCTTGGACTTCCATGGCTGCAAGGCTACCACTGTTCCTTCCTTTCAGCCCAGGCCATGAGATGGTTTGTCCCTATCCCCTCCTCACCTGCATTATGGGTACAACTAGAGGCCCACCTTTTACAAGGGAACCCCCTCAGTTTATTGTTGATCAGCATCCCCTTGCCTCCTAATAAGCTCACACCAGTCATGGCTGAAACTAAGGAAGCGTGGTTTCGACTTATGGCTGCAGCCAAGATTGAGAAGCAGACACACTCAATGCATCTCCGGTACCTTGCCCTATGGCATAACAGACTCCTAATGATGGACAATAAACCCTTCTACTGGCCCTAATGGGATAAGAAAGGGATACATATAGTCCAAGACATGTATCTGCCTAACTCTACCACACTCATGTAATTTGAGCAGCTTAAAACTTGCTTCTCACTTCAGACCCAATACTTTTGGAAATACTTACAGCTTCATAATGTGGTACAGTCCCTTAGCGGGTTCTATACAACAGACCTGAAATGGCATTGGTTATCTGCATTACATCTTAAACACTCTTCTCTGGTTCAAGTTGGTAAGTTTTACAATACGTGGTGAAAGGCACAGCCTGATCACACAGAAACCTGCAGAATAGCATGAAGCCATGACCTACAGTGCTCTATTAAATCACAAACATGGTCTCTCTGCCTTCATCAGGTCCACACTGCCTATAAAGATGTCAAGAGTCAGCTAATCCAACTCAAGATTCTCCTTCAATGGTATTGCACTCCAGCTGCCCTCCATAAATGGGGTATCCTCCCACATGCAGACTGTTGGAGATGCCGAGGCAGTCCAGCCACTATCCTGCATCTCCTGTGGCACTGCCCTGCGCTGGTCCCCTTTTGGTCCACAGTTGCAATAGACTGTTATGGTGTATTGGGGCAACCTAAAGATCTTAGTGATCCTATACTTCTCTTGGAGACACTAAACCCTTAGAGCAACTTGAGCCACAACTCAAGAACTGGACATTGGCAGCCCTGTTGGAAGCTAAATGACTCTTATTGATGAATTGGTGGCAACCTTCCCCCAGGTTATCTCCCTCTGGCATTCTTCCCTAGCACAGCTAGCTACCTTTGAAAGACTCACCTATACTAGTAAAGTACAACTATCACTGAACTATAGTAAATGGGGAGCATACCTCAATTCATTGCTCTGGAAAGCACCACTACTCCCTCCCTGTAACCCCCATATCTAAAAGGCCTACAAGTGAGACCCATGGAAGACTAGCACAACCATGGAATCTGGGATGTGGACTCCTATAGATCTCCCAAGTATAACAGGGCCCCCCTTTCACACTTTCTAGTCACAATCTTCTCTTCTCTATTAGTCATTTCCTGGCACTCCTAAGGTATGTTACAGGGTACCAAGGAATTGACCTGACTCTACTGACCATCTGGTCACATTTCTGCTATTCCATCTCATCTGCATAGGAACCTAGAATGGTGAATATCTGACCTTAGGCTTGCTATGATAACAGTATGGATAAATATGAGAATATAACACTAATCTTGTATATGTGATTTTACCAATCTGTGGAATTCCTCCTCAGTTCCATATATTTTTCCTGTTGTACTGAAACATTATAATATGTATGTGTACCGTACTATATCTGGAAAAAATTAACACATAATAAAAATTATTCTATGATAAAAAATAAAGACTTGCAAAAGCATTAAAAGATTACTATACAGCTAATAAAATGATCTTTGAACAATTAACATTGATTAAAAGGGATTTGAATTTCCTCAAAGTCATTACAATTAAAAATACAATAACTACAGATGAAATAGATCTAAGGACAAAGGGTAAACAAGATATAGATGGAAAAACTTGCCATTTGGAACACAAAAACATGAGGAATTACAAAAGCATTCCACACAAAGAGCAAGAAAGCAGTTTATATGGGGAACAAGAAAGCAATGAAGAACTTATTATGCACCCCAATCCAGAATGGAGACAAGATAATATAAATAAAGAACTAAAAAAAGCAAATACGAGCTTGTGGATAAAAGAGGAGAAAATAGAGAGTAGAAAGGGGACTAAACCACAGAATATAGTTGAAAACACAGTAGATAGGAGCCTATATAAACTGAATACAGAAGAGAAAATAGAACTAAAAACCACAAATCCTTTAATGATTAGAAAACAAAAAAATTATAAAGCAAAAATATAAAAAAAATGAGAAAACAAAAATAGGAGAACGAGGAGAAATAAAAGTTGAAATAAACAATGGACAGATTAAAGATAATACCAAACCCACAAGAACACACAATTTAACAAAGGATACAGCAGGAAAAAATAAAAACGAGAATCAAATCAGCAAAAAATGAAAAAGTGGCACAATAAAGAACTACTCATGGAAAGGATGACATAAGAGAAATTGCAAGACAGAATATACAACATTCACAAGAGATAGAATCAAAAATGTATGACAGAGAAACACAAAAAGGTGAAAATAATTCTGGCCAAGAACATAAAACAGAAGAAAAAATAATAAACCAGTAACTAAGTAAAGATTTCAAGACTTTTCTAGACAACACAAAAAGAATGGATTAAGTGATATCTCTGTATGAGGTTGATATAATACCTAATGAAACTGAAATATTATTGAACAAAAGTATTACAACTTTATTGAATGCAATACTAGGACCTGAACAAAAACTTGGATTTTATTTGAGTATAACAAGACCAATATCAGAATAAAAATGAATACTGGTAGTAACAGATCTATTCCATTTGCTTAAAGCAATAAAACTTAATAAAGCCAAAGTAGAACAAATTGGAATTGAGAGTTGAGGGAGACATAACCACCACAGGAAAGTGTTTCTCAAAACAATACACCAAAAAAAGATGATTTGATAACACCGAAAATGAAGGAATGATGTCTGTATTTAGACTAGATAAATTCAATAGGGAAACATCAAAGAACCTCAAGTATAAGGTGGGTAACTTATTGGAAAATATTTTAAAAATAAAAGATCCAGGGGAAACACATTAAAAAAGCCACAAGGCAAGACATAATGATTGGGCAGTGTTATACTTTGAAGGAGAAGAATGGATGAATAAATTGATATGTAAATTGGAGGTTTTAGACTCTACAGGAATTTACATTTATGACAACACAAAAAATAGAAGTGGTTCAAACAAAAGAAAAAAACACAATGGGTTTATATGTTGGGAACTCTAAATAAATATGCAGTATTGGAACATGTAGATGGAAACTGACAACAAAAGGAATGCAGATTGTCAAAAGCAAATAAGGATTTTGACCCCAACATTCTATCATAGAATATTTCAGGAATAAAAAACAAATGAGCTGATAAAGAATTTAAATCATCTATCACAAAATTTGAATTTATAAATTTCCAAGAAACATGGTCTAATAAAGAAACACATTTAGATGGATATAAAATGTATTTTAAACCAGCTACCAAAACAAATAAATATGGAAGATATGCAGGAGGATTGGTAACTTATTGCAAATTAAACAACAATTATAAAACTATAGAACTCAAAACCACAAACGAGGGTATGTTGGGTGTCTGGATCCAATTTGCTAAAACTAAATTACAACACATATATATATATATATATATATATATATATATATATATATATATATATATATATATATATATATATGTATATATATATATATATATATATATATATATATATATATATATATATAAACAAAAACTCCGTTTAATGCACCAATTAGGTTTGTTCCTCAGTGACAAAAGAGAAATTCAATGTTAGGGTTGAAACTCCCTTTGCACCCCTCCAGCCCACCCCCCAACTGGAATTGGGGTGCTCATTGGGGTCATCGGCCCTAAGTGTCACCCCTTCACATGTGGAAAGAAGCAGAGAAATAGGAGAATGGGGTGACAGTTAGGACCGATGACCTCAATGCACACCACAATTCCAGTTGGGGGGTGGGCTGGAGGGGTGCAAAGGGGGTTTCAACCCTAACATCGAATTTCCTCGCTTTTGTCGCTGTGGAACAACCCTAACCAATGCATTAAACAGAGTTTTTTGCCTCTAATTTCCCTTCTTTTTGAGAATGATAATGAGAAATAGTGACAGTAATGCAGCGCAGGGAGCACGGGGGTGATGTCTTGTTGCATTGTAACATTGTGTCCCCAAATGCAAATCGTAATGCGCATGGTGACGCAAAGCGAAACAGAAAGAGGAAGAGTACTGTAGACAGATATGTTAAAAACAACGGAAACACAACCTCAAATGAAAACACAAAGGGTAATGCACATGGTGGCGTAAACATGAACGTAAAATCTACTTTCCTTTTTTTTGTGAAAAACATGAAAAAGTGAAACGGGTACGGAACCGCAAGCAGAAATGGTAATGGTAAGAGTAATGTAAGCGCACAGGCTGGTTTTCCCCAAAAGTTGTATAGAGAAAGACAGTGAGTAGAAAGAATGTATGCAAAATAATGACTCTCGGAGCACAAAAATCAGTAGTTGTAAGAGTAAATTGCTTATATCTCAGTAACCGTACAACATAGAAAAAAAATTTAAAAATCATATGTATTATCACTTTCCTGGCTAGTTTTATATGTAGTCCAAGGGGCTATAATTTTTTGACAAAAACTCCATATGTCACACCATTTTCGAGATACGGGCCCTCAAAGGCACGGTGAACACCATAATGTTATACTATGGGAAAAAAACAGAAGTTCGGACTGCCATAACTTTTGATCACTTAATATTTTTTCACAAAATCTTCAAAAGGCACATCGAGGACTCCAGCCGAACATTCCCTGAAGATTTTGGGGCGGTCGCACAAACCATGCGACCTGTAGGCGCTACCGTAGAATTCCAGAAAAAGAGTAAATGCACGTGCAGATCATGCTTATTAACTCCGCAGCCGTGTATCTGAATGGTACAAAACTAGGCATACCCCAAGGTGTATGGGTCTTGATTATGTATACAAATGATTATAATAATCATATTGAGAACTATATTGAGCCAGAAGCCTGGATAACTTACTTTAGAGAAATATTCTTTGATGACAAACTTAAAAAAGTCATAAGCCCCCTAAACAAAACTTGACTGGATTTACAACAAGAAATCTCATTGGAAGAGATACATTTGTCTATCCAAGCATTTGCAAAACACAAAGCTCCTGGTCCAGATGGAGTACCTACTGATGCACTATTGAAAACAAGAGAAAAATTGGTAAAACTATTGTGGAAATTATATAAACATATTAATGAAATGGGAAATACCAATTTCCTGGACAGAAACAACAATAAAGCCACTATTCAGAAAAGGAAATAGGTCAGCTACAACGTGTTATAGACCAGTAAGTTTAATAGGTTCTATGCAAAAAATCTTTACAATAATTTTAAACAATAGATTGTTACACTGGATACAGAAATCGGGATTAGTTGATGAGGCACAAGCAGGGTTTATGCCCTTTCATTCAATGTTAGATCAATGCTTTGTACTCCCCATTTAATATTTAAATATACAAAGGTAAAAAAAAGAAACATTTTTGCATATAGATATATATCAATTTTAAAGCTGCTTTCAATAGCATTAACAGGAAATTACTTTGGGCTACCCTACAAAACTTAGATATTGATAAAGCTATGTTGAAGAGCTTGATTGCCTTATACCAGAACAATATCTTCAAAATTAGGTACTGTATAATAATCAGGGAGATAAAGTGGATAGAGAATATAGTAAAAAAAAGGTGTTAGGGAGGGGTGTGAGCTATCTCCAATTCTCTTCAACCTATTCTTGAATGATATTTTGCTAAAATTATACATAGAAACATAGAATTTGACAGATAAGGACTACATGGCCCACATAGTCTGCCCATTTCCCTACCTAATGGATAAGCTGCAGATCCTAGTTAACCAACAGTCTACATCCTCCTACCCTCCACTAGAATTGCCTTATGTCTGTCCCATGCATTCTTGAATTTCCCCACTGTTTTTGAGTTCATGATTCACTCAGGAAGGCCATTCCATGCATCCACAACCCTCTTCATGAAAAAAATGCTTCCTCACATTACCTCTGAGCCATTCCCCCTCTATCTTCAAATTGTGCCCCCTTGTTCTTGCACTTCTCTTTTTTGAAAGATGCTACCCTCTTGGACTTTGTTGATTCCCTTGAGGTACTTGAACCTTTCCATGATATCTCCCTTTCCCTCCTTTCCTTGAGGGTATACATATTAAACTCCTATAGTCTCTCTTTGTATGTCTTATGGTGCATACCCTGCACCATTTTAATTGCCCTCCTCTGGACAGCCTCCATCCTGTCCATGTCCTTGCAGAGATGGGGTCTCCAGAACTGCATGCAGCACTCCAGAAGGGGTCTCACCAACTGTCTTCACAGAGAGATAATAACTTCTTCTTTACTACTGGTGATGCCTCTCCCTATGCATCCCGTATCCCTCCAGCCCACCTTACTGCCTTCTCACATTGCTTGCTCACATTTAGGTCATCTGATATGACTATCCCCAGGTCCCTTTCCATTTTTGTTGTTGTTAGTGTCTCACCACCCATTGTGTACTCTTTCCCTGGGTTTTTGTTTCCCAGGTGCATTACTTTGCACTTCTTTGCATTGAATCTAAACTGCCATATATTTTCCATGCCTCCAACCTTGCCAAGTCCCTTCTCATCCTTTCCACCCCACCTTGTGTATCAACCCTGTTGCAGATCTTTGTGTAGTTTGCAAAGAGACATACTTTTCTTTCCAGTCCCTCTGCAATGTTGCTTATAAAGACATTAAAGAGGAATGGTCACTGTGAATCCACATACAAAGCACATACAACTTGGATTTCCATATGCCAAGTGTAGGTGATAGACCATGCTCATATCCCGCCTTTGAGGATGACATCGTATTAATGTCCACAAGTTTTTGGACATAAACAGATTATTCAGTGATTTTAAAAAAAGTTGCAAAGAGAATGAATTAAAAATAAATGATTAGAAAACAAAAATACATGTTTTTGGAAATAATAATAAAAAAGTATACTCTATAAATCCACAGGAGGGGAATACTGATCAAGTAAAAGAGTTTAAATGTTAGGAATCATCATATCAAATTCATTTACATGGAAAGCACATGTAAAAGATATTGAATCAAGAACAAAGACTTTCTTACCAGTTATATTGAGTTTTGCATATAGGTATGGGTGAAGAGCAATAAAAGAATGCATAAAGGTAATATATGGAAAAACTCGAGCTCAAATATTGTACAACAGTGGAATTTGGGGATATGACTGTAAGGAAAGTAGAGAAAAAGTGATCAATAATTATTACAAAAGAGGATTACCAATAGGGGCTCCAATGGCTCTAATGCAAGCAGAATAAGATCAATTGCCTCTGGAATTCTGGATAAATGAAAGATTAAATCAAAGTATATAGTATGCGCCAGAACAGAATACCAACCATACTAAGAACCATACTAAGAGCTGAAAGAAGCAAATGGCTATTAGGCCCATAGAGCTTCAAGACTTACATATAAATATGTAAAAGCTTTCCTGATCTCATGAAGTTGTCTAGCCTATTTTTAAAAGTGGTCTTATTGTTGCTATAAAAATATCCAAGGGAAGCACGTTCCATGGTCGGACAACTCTCTGAGTAAAGTAATAAACCCTTTTCTTGGAATGATATTTGTTTCTTGTAAGTTGCAATGGGTGGCATCTAGTAACAACTCAAATTTGTTTAAGTCTAGACCACATTCATCTAGTAAATGAGGGTCATAAATGATTTCCCAATAAAGTAGGAGATCACCTCCCAGTCTCTGATTCTCAAGCAATATCAAGTTAAATTTAACAACTCTATCCTCATTTGAGATGGTTTTGTTAGATATAATATGTTTAGTCACCCTTTTCTGGACCCTTTCAATTCTAATAATGTCCCTCCTTTGGAAGGATTCCATAATTGTGAAACATAGTCAAAATAGGGTCTTACATATGCCCTGTATAGGGGTAGCAAGATGTCAAATCTTTTCGATGTTAAATTGCGATGAATAGCTCACCAAGTTTTGTTTGCTTTACTAATTGGATTTGTAATATGCATATCAAAATCTAGATGAGAGTCAACCATAATCCCCAAGTCTCTTTCACTGTCTTTACTTACTAAGGGAGTATTATAAAGATGGTATTTATTTTTAGGATTATGTCTTTCAAAATGTAGAAAACTACATTTGGATATATTAAAATGCAAATTTCATCTTACTGACCAGGCTTCTAACTTGCTTAAATCCTCTTGAATAATCATGTACTCTTCTGTGTTTGTACAGATGTTTGCAATTTTAGAGTCATGTACGTATTTTGTAATGTTACTTTGGATGTTATTGGAGAAGTCAGACATGAAAATCTGAAAGATTACTGGAGCAAGGACAGATCCCTGTGGAACACCACTTTCAACATTTTTCCAAATAGATGTATGACCATCAATAATCACTCTCTGCTTCCTATCTGATAACTGATTTGCAATCCATTTAATATATAAATGCTTTATGCTGCAATGCTGTAGCTTTTGAATTAAAGCTCAATGTGAAGCTGAATCAAATGCTTTTCTAAAATCTAAGAGGATAACATCACATGGTTTACCAAATCATAGAAGCTCACTAGGTTTGTTGTACATGATCGACCTTTAACAAACCTGTGCTGGGATTGATCTAAACCTTGAAGAACAGATGTCAGTTCATCTTTGATAATACGCTCCAGCAACTTACAAATAATGGGGGTTAAACTGATCAGATGATAATTATCTGGTGAGCTCTTGGCCCCCTTCTTGAACAAAAGAATCACATTCACTTGTTTCCATTCAGTGGGGACAGTGCCTGTGTTTAAACTTGTGTCAAAAAGAATGTTAATTTGTACACAGATGTGATCTTTCATTATTAGTATTAAGTTACCAGAGATACCATCAGGACCTGCAGAAGGGCGTTTCTTTACTTCTTTTAGTTTATTTTTAATAGTGTCTAGTGAGATCTCCATATTATAAGGCGACTGATTGTCTGGAACAGTATAATTGACTACATCAGTACCAGAGCTGAATGCTTTACAAAAATGTGAGTTAAAAAACTCAAGCCATTTCTTTTGGATGCAGTAGAACTGAATTGCCAGTAGTGATAGGATCTACCCTACATTCCTGTTTTTTTTTTTTTAGTTAATGTAACCAAACAGCATTTTGCAGTTACCCTTCTGGGCTTGTGCTGTAAGACATCTTTCTATACTTAGTTTTGCCTTTCTGGTCTCTTTTTTGCAGTTTCTTTGAATTTTTTTAAATTTCAGAATGGTTATTTTGCATTTATTTGTCCTGTATATCTTATAATATTCGTTTTTCTTCTTGATTAGCTTTTGTAATCTGATATTAAACCATTTTGGATTAAGATGAGATTTTTTTTTGTATTTTAGATATGAATGTATTTACAGCATCCATTATAATGGAAGTAAAGGACTTACAAACTTCTTCAATACTATCCTGATTCAAGCGAATAGACCAGTCAATTTGAGCTAAATAATTATTTAGACCCTGAAAATCTGTTTTATGAAAGCAAATACTTGGGTAACACTTTCTGACAGTGAATATGAACTACGAAGTTACCAAGAATGTGCTTAAATGATGCATTATAATGTCAAAGCAATAAAATAATCTTCCCTGTAATAGAAACTGCTGAAAAATAATAAAAATAATAAAATTTATTATTTAATAAAATCACCCCACCCACCCCTGGAAATAGTCCCTTTATACCTGGGGTTCTGACATCATTCCTCAAGAGTGCAAGGTGCATATCACTGTCATATCCTCTCTAGCACACTGCACTGACAATATAAGCATACACATTGTATAATATATATATTTCTATATAACACGCCAATCACCCACACAAACACACACAAAAAAAAGGAAAGTAGATAAACATGTGGGGAGTAGTGCAATGTAATGGCTGTGGGGCAGCAGTCTTCCAGGAGTCTTTCTGGAGGCTGAGATGCTGCCCTATTTGCAGACAACTCTCTGCCCTGAGGAAGGAAATTACCCATCTTCAGGCCACACTGGACGGTAGGAAGGGAACCTACCCCATCCAGGGAGCACCAGAACTACCACCACTACCTCAGAGGTTGTGAAGAAAGCACAGCAGTTGGACCACAGTGGGTTCAGGGAGGGTGAGGATGGTGGAACAGAGGCACACCCAGTCAGTTGTTCCACTCCACAATCCATACACCATTCTGGGGGAGCATAGCTCCCCTATGGATGCACCCCGCAGAGGATACTAAGGAGGCTGAGGACAACTGTCACAAGGGAGGCCCACAGGAAGGAGGCAGAGGACACCACAGGGAAAGGAAGCAGCTCCTGGTGGGGGACTCAATTATTAGGGGGATAGAACTGGGGGTAGCAGGGAAAACTGAAGTAAGGTGCCTGCCTGGTGCCATGGCTTGGAGGGACAGGAAGCGCATCCTCAGGATCACGAGATCAGCTGCACAGGAATCTGAGCTGGATGTTATTGTCCACCTAGGGACAAATGACTTGGCTCATCATGAGATTAGAGCAGTGCAGAAGGACTTCGTAGAATTGGAGAGGGGCCTAAGACAAGTAGCACACACAGTATCCTTCTCAGAGGGGCTGCATGTCAATGGCATGAGTGAGGCGAGGGTACTTTGCACCATGCAGTTTAATGAATGGTTGAAGAAATGGTGTGGAGCACAGGGGTTTGGCTTCATTGGGGACTGGGGTTCCACCTGGAGGGACACCAGCCTATACTGGCAGGATGGTCTGCATGTGTCCAGAAAGGGAACAAGTCTTTTGAGCAATCGGTTTAAATGCTTCATTGGCAAGCTTTTAAACTAGTCAAGGGGGGAGGCACTGATAAGCACCAGGAAAATCCCAGCCTCTCCCTACAAAACAGGGTACTAAATGAGAAAAAGACTGAGGTAGAAAGTTCAGTGGGGGATGCTGCAACAGAAGGTAAAGCCATCAAGAAATGGAGAGCAATGATTACCAATGCCCGTAGTCTGAGTAACAAGCTTCCTGAATTAGTGGCATTGATGGAGGAGGAACATCTGGATATTGTGGCAGTCACAGAAACATGGTACACACAAAACCATGACTGGGATGTAAACATACCAGGATACACTATCTACAGGAAGGACAGGGAGGGTAACAGAGGAGGAGGAGTAGGTAGGTAGGTAGGTAGGCAAGGTAGATGCTAGGGCAATTCTCACCAGGGAATTCAATGAGTGGTTGAAAAACTGGTGTGGAGCTCAGGGTTTTGGCTTCATTGGGGACTGGGGAGCCACCTGGAGGGATGCAGACCTATACTGGTGCGATGGTCTGCATCTGTCCAGGGGGGGAACCAGGATCCTAGGTGAGAGGTTTAAATGCTTCATTGGCAAGCATTTAAACTAGCCAAGGGGGGAGGCACTGAAAAGGAGCAGGGAAATCAGAGCCTCCCCCCACAAAACATGGTGATTAGTGAGGTAAACACCAAGGTACAGAAGTTATTAGGGAGCAGAACAGATTTAAATGTAAAAAAAGGCAAAGGCAGTAAGGACAGAAATGGGGCTAAAAGGGGTAAGGCTATCAAAAAGTGGAGGGTGATGAGTACCAATGCCCGTAGTCTGTGTAACAAGCTCCCTGAACTAGTGGCCTTGATGGAAGAGGGTTGCCTGGATATTGTGGCAATCACAGAAACATGGTACACAGAGAACCATGACTGGGATGTCAACATACCAGGATACACAATCTACAGGAGGGACAGGGAGGGTAAAAGAGGAGGAGGGGTAGCTCTCTATGTAAAGGAAGGGATCAAAGCAATGGAACTAAAGAGTAAACAGGAGCAGATGAGGCACTTTGGGTCACCCTGGAGACAGGAAATGGCACCGCAATCCGTATGCGGGTTGTATACAGACCCCCATCTCAGGGGGAGGGAATGGACAAGGAAATGATAGAAGGATTTCTTAGAATGGCAGAAAAAGGGGAGATATTGTTGATGGGGGACCTGAATATGCCAGATGTTAACTGGAGCACCTTTGCTGCAGGCACATCCAAGAGCAGGGTCATTCTTGATGCCCTACAGTGGGCATGCCTCAGACAGCTAGTATTGGAACCCACTTGGGAAGGAGCAATCTTAGACCTGGTACTCTCAAATGGGGATGGAGAAAGAATCTCAGATTTAGAAGTGGGTAGCCATCTGGGAACAAGTGACCATCAAACAGTGTGGTTCACGATAAACACAGCCATACAATCAAGCCATACAAAAGCAAGAGTACTGGACTTTAGGAGGGCCGACTTTAGGAAAATGAGAGAGTGCCTCAGAAAAGCACTAGCAAACAGGCAAGAAAGAGGGGTGGAGGAACAATGGGGAGTGATCAAAACAGCCATCACAGAGGCAACAAGCCTTTGTGTAAAGCAAATCAGTAAAACACAATGAAGGAAAAAAAACGCTATGGTTCTCAAAAGAGGTGGCAGGAAGATTAAGGAGAAAAGGACAGCATTCAGGAAATATAAGGAAACACAGAAGGAGCAAGACAGAGAACTTTATCAGTTAAAACAGAAAGAGGCTGGGAAGGCAGTCAGAATAGCAAAGGCCCAAACCGAGGAAAGGATAGCCAATTCTGTTAAGAAGGGGGATAAGACCTTTTATAGGTACATTAGGGAGTGAAGAAAGACCAAAGGAGGGATACTGAAGCTTAATAAAGGGGAGGGAATGTGGGTAGAGGGTGACAGTGAAAAAGCAGGGATATTGAATGAATATTTCTGCCCAGTATTTACAAAGGAAGAGGAGGGGGAGTTACCTAAACCAAACAAGAGAAACACTCTGAAGACGGTGGTCGATACCAGTCCATTTACAGAAGAAAGGGTTCTGAAAGAACTGATAAAATTGAAGGTGGACAAAGCAATGGGGCCTGATGGGATTCACCCAAGAATTCTAAAAGAACTAAGTGTAGAACTAGTGACACCGCTGACTACTCTCTTTAACAAATCATGGGAGGATGGGGTGGTACCCAAGGACTGGAGGAAGGCAGATGTGATTCCTCTTCACAAAAGTGGGAGCAGGACAGAGGCAGGAAACTACAGACCAGTTAGTTTGACCTCAGTGGTAGGGAAAATGATGGAATCATTTCTGAAGGAAAGAATTGTTGAGTACCTAGAGGCCAGTGGGGCACAGGACCAAGGCAGCATGGATTCATGATGGGAAGGTCATGTCAGACAAATCTAATAGATTTCTTTGACTGGGTGACCAAAGTAGTAGACCAGGGAGGGGCTGTGGACATGGCCTACCTAGATTTTAGCAAGGCATTTGATACAGTCCAACACAAAAGATTAATTCACAAGATAGCCAGCCTTGGAGTGGGTCCCAAGGTGGTAGCCTGGATAAAAAATTGGCTAGACAACAGGACACAAAGGGTAGTAGTAAATGGAATACACAGTGGAGAAAGGAGGGTTACTAGTGGGGTACCACAGGGTTCAGTACTGGGACCGGTCCTTTTTAATGTCTTTATAAGTGACATTGCAGAGGAACTGGAAGGAAAAGTATGTCTCTTTGCAGATGACACAAAGATCTAAAACAGGGTTGATACACAAGATGGAATGGAAAGGATGAGAAGGGACTTGGCAAGGTTGGAGGAATGGTCAAATGTATGGCAGCTCAGAATCAATGCAAAGAAGTGCAAGGTAATGCACATGGGAAACAAAAACCCAGGGGAAGTGTACACAATGGGGGGTGAGATATTGACAACAGTAAAAATAGAAAGGGACCTGGGGGTAATTATATCAGATGACCTAAAGGTGGGCAAGCAATGTGAGAAGGCAGTAAGGAAGGCAGGGGGGACACTGGGATGCATAGGAAGAGGCATCAATAGTAGAAAACAGGAAGTTGTTATCCCTCTGTACAGACAGTTGGTGAGACCCCATCTGGAGTGCTGTGTGCAGTTCTGGAGACCCCATCTCTGCAAAGACATAGACAGAGTGGAAGCTGTCCAGAGGAGGGCAACCAAAATGGTGCACCTGAAGACATACGAAGAAAGACTAAAGGAGCTTAATATGTATACCCTAGAGGAAAGGAGGGAGAGAGGGGACATGATAGAAACTTTCAAGTACCTCAAGGGAATTAACAAAGTCCAAGAGGGTAGCATCTTCCAGAAAAGATGTGCAAGAACAAGGGGCACAATTTGAAGATAGAGGGGACTGGCTCCAGAGGTAATGTGAGAGTATTTTTCACTGAGAGGTTGTGGATGCATGGAACAGCCTCCTGAGGAGGTTGTGAGTCCAAGAACAGTGGGGACTTCAAGAATGCATGGGACAGGCATAAGGCAGTCCTGGGGGGGTTAGGAGGAAGTAAGCTGTTGGTTAACTAGGATTTGCAGCTTATCTGTTAGGTAGGAAAATGGGCAGACTAGGTGGGCCAAGCGGTCCTTATCTGCCATCAAATTCTATGTTTCTATGTTTCTAGGAGTAGCTCTTTACATAAGGGAAGGAATCAAAGCAACAGAACAAAAGGGAAAACAGGGAGGAGGAGAAGAAGCTCTGTGGGTAAATTTGGAGACTGGCAATGGCACCACAATCCATACAGGGGTTGTATACAGACCCCCTTCTCAGGGGGAGGAAATGGACAAGGAAATGATAGAGAGTATACTTAGAATGGCAGAAAAAGGGGAGATATTGCTGATGGGTGATCTGAATATGCCAGATGTTAACTGGAGTGCAGTTGCAGCAGCCACTTCAAAGAGTGGGGCTATTCTAGATGCCCTATAGGGGGCATGCCTTAGACAACTAGTATTGGAGCCCACTCAAGAGGAAGCAATCTTAGACCTGGTTCTCTCAAATGGAGATGAAGAGAGGATCACAGATGTAGAAGTGGATAGCCATCTGGGAACTAGCGACCATCAAACAGTATGGTTCACAATAAACAGCAATGGAGTCAAGCCATACAAAGGCAAAAGTACTGGACTTTAGGAAGGCTGACTTTGCCAAAATGGGTGAGTGCCTAAGGAATGCACTAGCAAATGGGCAGGAAGGAGGGGTGGAAGAACAATGGGGAATAATAAAAACTGCCATCACAGAGGTAACAAGCCTTTGTGTGAAGCAAATAAACAAAGCAAAACGATGTAAGAAACCACTATGGTTCTCAAAGGAAGTGGCAGTGAAGGTTCAAGAGAAAAAGAAAGCATTCAGGAAGTACAAGGAATCACAGAAGGAGCAGGACAGAGAACTGTATCAGTTAAAGCAAAAGGAAGCTGGGAAGGCAGTCAGAACAGCAAAGGCCCAAACCGAGGAAAAGATAGCTAACTCAGTTAAGAAGGGGGATAAAACCTTTTATAGGTACATCAGGGAGCGAAGGAAGACCAAGGGAGGGATAGTGAGGCTTAATAAAGGGGAGGAAGGGTGGGCAGAGGGTGAGTGTGAAAAGGCAGAGATACTAAACAAATATTTTTGCTCAGTATTTACAAAAGAAGAGGGGGAAGTACCTAAAACAAACAGTAGAGACACTCTGGATACAGAAGTTGATACCAGCCCATTTACAGAAGAAAGGGTTCTGAGAGAACTCTTAAAACTGAAGATGGACAAAGCAATGGGGCCTGATGGGATTCATCCCAGAATTCTAAAAGAACTAAGGGTAGAACTAGTGACACCACTGACTACCTTCTTTAACAAATCATGGGAGGATGGGGTGGTACCCGAGGACTGGAGGAGGGCAGATGTGATTCCCCTTCACAAAAGTGGGAGCAAGGCAGAAGCAGGAAACTACAGACCTGTTAGTTTAACCTCAGTAGTAGGGAAAATGATGGAATCACTTCTGAAGGAAAGAATGGTCGAGTATCTAGAGGCTAGAGGGGCACAGGACCCAAGGCAACATGGATTCACAGAGGGAAGGTCATGCCAGACAAATCTGATAGATTTCTTTGACTGGGTGACCAAAGTAGTAGATCAGGGAGGGGCTGTGGACATGGCCTACCTAGACTTTAGCAAGGCATTTGACACAGTCCCACACAAAAGATTAATATACAAGTTAGCCAGCCTGGGAGTGGGTCCCAAGATGACAGACTGGGTAAAGAATTGGCTGGAGAATAGGACACAGAGAGTAATAGTAAATGGAGTCCACTCTGAAAAAGGGGTTACTAGTGGGGTACCACAGGGTTCAGTATTAGGACTGGTCCTCTTTAATGTCTTTATAAGTGACATTGCAGAGGGACTGGAAGGAAAAGTATGTCTCTTTGCAGATGACACAAAGATCTGCAACAGAGTTGATGCACAAGGTGGGGTGGAAAGGATGAGAAGGGACTTGGCAAGGTTAGAGGAATGGTCAAATATATGGCAGCTTAGAGTCAATGCTAAGAAGTGCAAGGTAATGCACCTGGGAAACAAAAACCCTGGGGAAGAATACACAATGGGGGGTGAGATACTAACAACAACAAAAATGGAAAGGGACCTGGGGGTAGTCATATCAGATGACCTAAACGTGGGCAAACAATGTGAGAGGGCAGCAAGGAGGGCTGGGTGGATACTGGGATGCATAGGGAGAGGCATCACCAGTAGAAAACAGGAAGTTATCATCCCTCTGTACAGACAGCTGGTCAGACCCCATCTGGAGTACTGCGTGCAGTTCTGGAGACCCAGTCTCTGCAAAGACATAGACAGGATGGAAGCTGTTCAGAGGAGGGCAACTAAAATGGTGCAGGGTCTGCACTGGAAGACATATGAAGAGACTTAAGAAGCTTAATATGTATAGCCTCGAGGAAAGGGGGGACATGATAGAAACTTTCAAGTACCTCAAAGGAATCAACAAAGTCCAAGATGGTAGCATCTTTCAAAAAAGAGGTGTGCAGAACAAGAGGGCACAGTTTGAAGATGGGCGGCTCAGAGGTAATTTAAGGAAAGTATTTTTGCAGAGGGTTGTGGATGTATGGAACAGCTCTGGAGGAGGTTGTGGAGTCAAAAACAGTGGTGGAATTCAAGCATGCATGGGACAGTCATAAGGCAATTCTAGGGGGTGGGGGTAGGAAGAAGTAGGCTGCTGGTTAACTAGGATCTGCAGCTTATCCATTAGGTAGGGAAATGGGCAGACTGGGTGGGCCAAGCGGTCCTTATCTGCCATCAAATTCTATGTTTCTATGTTTCTATGTTAAAAGTTTATGGACTTCTTCATACTAAATCAAAACCTCTAATTAGGCCACTTGAGGAAATAAAAATAAATGTTATAACCAGAATTAAGAATAACTTTATGTAAAAAGATATGGAGAAATGCAAAAAAATATTAAATAAGTCATTGCTTGGCACAAACTAAACAATATTTTTAGCTCGAACAGTATTTAACACTAACAAAAAATCCAAGACATAGACATTATTCACACTATAGTTAGGGTTTAATGGTAACTTATATGTTAACCCTCAAATGTTGCACTTTAATAACTTTGCAAAAGTTTGACTGATTTGCAAGAAAATTTGCATGCACCATTGGGGACCAAAGATCTCTTGATGTGGCAAGTTTTGTTCCAGTCAGATGTGCAGTTGTAGAGATGCAGAGTGTCAAAAAATGTGAAAATTACCATTTATGTGCCAATCCTTTGTCACGCCATTTCTCCACAACTGCTAGGGTGTTAGGTCTTAAACTTTAGGGGTATATGGGGCTTTTGTCACAGATATGCCTTTTGAAAGTTTGGTGAAAAAATATGAATCAGTTCAAAAGTTATTAAAATTAAAATTTCCCATTAATTCCTATTGGAAAATTGTGCCATGTGAAAGTACTGTTTTGCTTCTGTGAAAGTGGGTGTGGCTTTTGCAAATGCAGAAAGCAGTGTTGAGATTCTGCTACCTTGTTTTAAATGAGCAATATGGAAAATATGAAATTATTTTTAAAGACTGCCCTTGGTAAACACCAGCACTTGTGTTTACCTAATAAGGCACTAGGAACATGATTCTGTGGTTATTTTTTTTAAAAAAGGTATCTGAAAATATATTTATTTCCATCAGCCCATTTGTACAGCTGTAAATTGCGGCTCTACTGCCACAATTTGCTAAACAACTTTTGTGAGAGCACCAGAAGTTGTGACACTATTCCTTGAAACATCCTTCGTAATGACACAAATTGCAGCACTCTTTCACAAAACTATGAGGGTTGTGCCACAATTTGAGACACTACTTTTAAAAAATAACATCAGCAGCTAAAAAAAAAAAAAGGAAAAATGTTCTCTCCATTTTTTCGCCAAAATGTCCCCAGAATCTGATTCTTCTGCCCCCGTTTAGCTAAACACCTCTTGGTGTTTTCCTAAATCAAATATTTGTTGATTCTTTTACTGCCTTGAAGGGGGCTGAGGCATGTTAATATGAAAAATATTTTTACCTACAACATGGTGCCCAAACCTTGTGTTGGCAGTAGAAGCCCTCCTGCCAATGTGGGACGCTGGGGAGTCCACTCCCAGTGTCCCGAGATATCTCCCCCCCAGTAGTGTGGGACACTGGTGAGCCCACTCCCAGAGTCCAGAAATATATAATAATTTATTACTTGTAAAGAAGAAAACAGTCCTCCCACGTCTGTTTTTACCTGCTGTTCCACTCCCCCATCACAACACTGAGATCCCACCACCCCCACCTCCCCCTTACCCTATACTTATCTCTGGAGGTCATCAGCTATTATCTTCTGTGGACCAGAACAAGTCTGCACTCTTCACAGCTGAAACGCAAACTGAGAAATCAAGGTAAGAGTCGCATAATGTATTTCAACAGCATTTTAAACTTAGGTTCATAACGTTGCCATTTTTTGGTATTTTTCAATCAAATTGTCAACATGGGCTTTTTGGGGCCCCACCTCATGATCACAGTGACTGTCATTTCATTAATCTGTCTCAGAAGGTGATTTTGTGTTTGCTACATGAAATCATCTTTCAGGACCAATTAACAAAATGACAGTGCCAGTGTTCATGAGGTGGCATCCCAAAAATCCAATGTTGAAAATTTGGTGAAACAATTCCTAAAAATGGCCAAGTTATGAGCAGTCATTGAAATGTGTCTATGCACAGCTTTGGTAATTTTTAATATTTTGACTACAAGGCCCAGATATTCAAAAGTGCACCCAGCATGTGTGCAATGGTTTGCACAGCACAATGCAGATGCACCATAGGAAATGGATGCCATATTCAAAAGATGCACCACTGACAAGAACTGGTGCAAAGCACACTGATTATAGCAAAGATGCACCACCGCACAAGTAGACATGCGCTAGAGCAACCAGAATTGCACATGAGTATGCAAGTATACAGTAGCCAACAGGTTGAGCCAGCACTACAGAAAAAAGGGGACCACAGGCAGGGTAGGGCAGCACAAGAGCAGAGTGCCAAGCCAGCAGTGGCAGACTCAAACCACAAGGGCACACTGGCCAGGATGCATGGCCGAGGCACTGGGCCAGAGGGCAACAGAGTATACCAGTTGGCCAACTTCAACACATGTCATAGAGCACACCAACCCACCCAGCCTGAAGTCACATCCGCTGGCAGGCCCATAGCAGTGCACCACCACCACCACCACAACTCTGACAGGCATCACCACATGAGACAGTGTCAAAGCCATGGTGTAAGTCACCAGGCAAGCAGAGTGGACTGATGAAAAGGAGACAATGATGCACGGGGGAACAAGGGGCAAATCACCTACCAACAGGCAGGGACACAGGGCACAGCACCGCGCTGCACACCAGCACTGACAAGGGCAGCATGGCAGGTAGATGGCAGGGGTGCACAGGGACAGAAGGTGGTGGACCTCACACAGGGCAGGGGAGACTCATTGCCCATGGTCACACGAGACACAGGGACATGGTATATAGGACCCAGTACACACAGCAGCACAATCCAAAGAGAACAGCACTGGGACAGGTGGGGACATGCCCAAGGGCATGACACAACATAGGCAGCACAGTGCAACAGGTGGCCTGCAAAGGAGACACAGACACAGATGTGGAAAGAAAATAGAGCTTTACTGTTACATATATCAACAGTGGTGTGCCAACAGAGCATACAGGTATGAACAGGGGCAAATGCAGGGAGTGGCAAAGTGGAACACAAGGGGAATGAGACTGGGAGGGAACACAGAGGTGGGGAATGTGGAACAACCAAAGTGAAGGATGGCAGGGGAAGTCCAGGGAACTGCAGGGATGGGGACATAATCAGTGGTGCTGTCACCACAGCATGGTCCTCAGGTGGTGCACCTCCTGTATCAGGGTCTCTGTGGCCTCCAGCTGGTGCCATCCTATGTGGAGCAGCATATTGGTACAGTCAATGCCCCTCCATACAAGCTGTTGGAGGATTAGTAGGCCCCTCATGATGAGCCCTGGCCTCTGTCTTCAGGTCTGTGGCCCAGCCTGCCCTAATAGAAGGGACAGAACTGGAAATAAGTGCTGTACATCAAGAAGGCCAAGCCCCCCCAAGTGTGTGCACTGAAAAGCTAATGCAGCCACTGGTGGACATAACCCACAATGGCATGTGCATGGTGGACAGAAACAGCCAACCCTGATGCACCCCACATCCAGACTGCCAGTCCCCCCAGGGGAGACATGTACCCACACCTCCACAGTGTACACCACAGTGCAGGTGCAAGGCCCCCTTAAGCAGGTCAGTAAACTCCCAGCAGAAGTCACACACCATGGGGGATGAGTGCACATACCCACTCCACCAGGGTCAGCACCAGGGTGCCACCACACTGAGGCCATGTGAATGGAAATGCCACACAATGTGCAACAAAGCACAGGTGGTGGAGGCAGGCACCTCTGCAAGCAGTGACCATGCATGGTGGTAGTGCCCATGGCTGGATCACACCACCCAACCCAGCCACACTCACACCCCATACACCATGCTGCAGACACTCACCTGCCTGTCCAGACACTGGTGCAGCTGCAGCATCACCATCATACTGCTGCCTGGCCACCCTGCAGTCACCTTTTCCCTCCTGCGGTCCTCTGGTCCTGTGGATGGAACAGAGATACAGATACAGACATGAGCAGTATGCTCTGCACAGCTCCCCCAGCCCCAACACCATGCACACCACTGTCACAGCATGGGCAGGTACAATAATCTGTGTGTGGGTGCTTGCACCTGGCCCACAGTAACATGCACTGCACAGGTGCATGGTGCAGCACCACAGGACATGCAGCACCCACCAGTGCTGGGCCACCCCTTGCAGCTGCACACACAGCGCACCTGTCAGCACAGTTATTGGACAATGTGAGCATGCACAGTGCATGTGGACACCTACATGGTTGTGGAACAGCCCCCCATTGCACCCTGGCCTGCAGCCATTGGAGTCATGCTGGATCCCACTGGCGGAGGTCACCGTAGTGGTGGTGGCACTACTCATCCATGTGCAGCACACCTGTATGCCACTCCATCCCTGCCTCCACCCTGACCCACACCTGGGATCATGGCGCCTTGAGATCAGCTCCCCCAAACAACTGGGTTGTTGCAGACTCCACCAGGACCACCAAACTGCAAATCTCCACTTTGCTTCAATTGTGAGTATGGTGTGAACAGGATCCAGAACCCGACATACTTGTTTGTCAGCAGACACTGTGCTACCATGACCACTGTGGCCTACAAAGCATGCACGTGGAACTGCGAATGTACGATGTGCAAAGCGGACTATGGACCACAGCTGCACAGCACGGAAATGCACAATAGATGTGTGCAGTAGAGGCCTATCAAGCAGTACCACACATGCACACCACAGCAAGGCAATGCGGGAGTAGGGGTTATGCTGTGACCAAGATATGCATTCTGCATGACCCTGCACAATGTCGTGTGCGTGCCAGTCTCACAGTGTCCAGCAATGTGCATTTGGTGGCATTGCACAACTGTCAGAGTTGCAGAATAGTGCCAGGCAGCACAGTGACAATGTGCGGCATGTACACAGTGCTACATGCGCAATAGGGGAATGCTGCGCAGTGCACACAGCTGCGTGATAGGCCACAGGACAAGGTGCTGCCCATGATGCACATGCACACCATGCAGCAGCATACTGAGCATACACTAAGGATGTGTCAGTCAGTTGTTCCAGCACATTTGTAGTGCGAAAGGTGCAACTTTGCAATATTCAGCCGGTGTATTCAAATGGCCCCATAAGCCAGTGCCAGGTAAATTCGAGCACATTAGCATTGCATTACAATTACACTGGTGCTTATTTGCATGTGTTGTGCCATAAAAGCACCGCAATACAGCACAGGACACTGACAGGTATTGCAGCCATTGAGGTAAGGACCAACACATGTTGTGAAATAGCTAGGCATGTTGCCAGTGCCACACTGTTCCAAGTTGGGCTGCCAAGCCGCTGATGGACCATTGTCTGACTGTCCACAGGTAGCAACATGTCTGAGATGGAGGGAGCTGAGGAGCAGGGGCCAGCATGGAAGCACAGGCCCAACTTCACGATAAATGAGCAGCAGGCCCTGTTCGAGGCCTACTTCGACAGTGAGTAACTGCTGAGTGGGACCACTGGCACCCCGCAGGAATGTGCCACTGGGTGGGAGGAGGTGGCAACCTTCATTCATGCCCATGGAAGACATAATTAGAGTGCACAGGAGTGCAAGAAAAAGATGGGGATGGACTGTAGGCACATCAAAGAGAAGGTGGCCACCATCCAGGCATCCTGCAGCAGGAGGGGTGGTGGTCCTGGCACTACCCCTGAACTGATGGTGGGAGAGGAGATGGTGGCAGAAACTAGTACCCATGCCACCATTGTGGGTGTACCAGGAGGAGGATTCCAGGTGGTGGCAGCCCCTCACAGCACTGTGAGTCAGTAGGTGTCGTATATGGATGTGGGTGTGTGCTGCCCAGCAGAGTGTAGGCATGACAGCTGCAGTGCTGCATGCCCCTTGCATGTGTGGTATGCGGCAGTGCATGGCATTGTCCACCTGTGTGCAGTGGGACAGCAACAATGGAGCTGTACTGTGACCAAGGCCCCTGCTCCAAGGGGTGCAGCACTGCTGGCCATCCCCACAGTGCTGCCTGCCCAGCATGCCAGTAGCATGGCATTGTCCACAGGGGCACAGGCACCTGCACAGCACACAACTTGTGTTGTAGCCCTTGGGAAGGGAACTTGCATGCCAACTGTGTGTTGCTGTGACACCATGTGATGCAGCCACCCACAATGACTGGCCTGGCATGAGCACCATCAGTGGCTTGTCCACTCTGCTGTGCGATGCTGCATAGGTGTATCCTGTTGCATGCCAGCACAGTGTTGTCATGCATGCCCCCATCGCACTGGCCATGGCTTTGCATGCACATTGCCATCTTCAACTCTGATACCGCTCTTCTGTCTTACAGCACCATCATGCCTCAGAGGTGAGTTGCAGGATGCCACCAACAACGCTGGACCTAAAGGGGCAGAGCCATCCACGTCCACAGGCATCAATGCTACTGACCGTTGGCAATGGGGCTGTGTTGGTCTGCTAGACTTCCTGTACCTGGGTGATGACAATCCCCTGTCAGACCTCCTGCTCACCAAGGCCCTACCAGTGCTTGTACTGGAGACATGGGAGGGTGTGTGTCGTTGGACACAGATGATGACATTACACTGATCCTGAGTGGCACATACCTGAGAATGCTGTCCAGGGTACAGGGTTGTACACAGGCAGCAGTTGCCACTGGTGGTGGTACGGCACCCACTCAGCCGCCCCTGACCATGGCTGCACAGTGGCATGTGGTGCTTCTACTGTCACCAGCCATGAGGGGGTGCTGCCATGGATGCTGGTGCTACGGGGATAGCCTAGCAGGCAGTTGGGCATCAGCAGTGGGCTGCAGGTCCACCATGCAGCACACCACAGGAGCTGCCAATGGGGCACCTTCACAATCCCCACCAGCTGAGCAGTCCCCTGTGCAGCATCCTCAAGTGATGGATGTTGGACAGCATGTCACCACACCTCTAGCAGGTCTTCATCAGCCCCAGGATGTGTAAGGCACTGACAGGCTGGATGAGCACACCAGGCTGCTGTGGTCATCTGTGGACAACCAGGCAATACTCAGAGCTGAGATCCATGCACTGCAGGAAGAGTTCTTTCAACTGTCTGAGCATGGGGACATTGGATGTGCCCAGCTGACTGGTGAGCTCTGGCAGCAGCGGGAGGTCATGACCGCATCACTGGACTGCATTACCAGTACCATTGCCACCGGATTTGCATTGCTGTCATTTACTGGGCTCAGAAGGGCATGTAGGACTCCCCATAGTGTGACATCAACACCATGGACCCGGCGTCTGGTGACACCAGCATGGCTGATGCCGGGCTCTGACATGGCCATCCCTGGCACACCTGACAGTAATCTCTTTGCTAGACTGTTCACGCCTGCGAGGACCTGGTTATGGTCTCAGGCCTTTACCCCCATGTGAGTGTTGGATACGCCCCCAGTGGTTGTTGAGCAGCCTGTGGCTGCCACACAGCCCGAGTGTGGCCACCCATGTGGCCTTGGCAGCTGTGGCACCATGCAGTAGGCCTGCTGGGTTTGCTGTCCTATCCTGCTGCCTGCTGCTGTTGGCTGATGCACACTTGGCTGGGCACACCCATGTGCATGTGGTGACATGTATGAGTGGTGTGTGGCACGTCTTTTATGTATGCATGCTGTGCTGTTGGGCCTTGTGTTGTGAATGTGATGAGGACAGCACTGTGCCTGCCTTGCCTGTGTGCTGGTGCACTCACTCTGATCCATGCCACATCCAGCTGCACGTGTGTGTGTGCATGATACCACAGTGCCCACCACTCCTGAATGTGCCACGCATATGCCCCACTGTGCCCAACTGTGCACCACTTTGATGGTGCTGGTGTTGCTTGTGCAGGTCATGTTGTAGGCAACTCTGTGTCCAGCACAGGGCCCTCGCGTGTGTGCTTGTGCCCATGCCTGTGCACTGTGGTGTTAACATGTGGCTGTATGTTTGTGTTGTCCCTATGCATCCTGTGTGTGTGCTGGTGCCCCTGCATACCTCCCTGTGTGGACTTGCATATAGGTGTGTGTGTGCGTGGTGGTCCGTGCATGCTCAGCTGGTGTGTCTGGTACTCACCTGTGGTTCCTGAAGTGTTACTGTGCAATTGTAGCCCAGTACATCCTTGTCCATATGGCCATTCTGGGGTCAATCCTCTGTATGGGTGGCTGCACACCCCCATCCAGCCCATCATCCCCATCCTCATCACTGCTGTTGCCCTCATCCACCTGGACAGCTATCCCATGATCAATATCCATGTTGTGCAGCATACAGCAGCCAAGAAATAGGCGACAGGTTTTTGCAGAGCTGTACTGTAGGGCACCACCAGACCTGTCTAGGCAATGGAATCGCATCTTGAGAATGCCAAAGACTCACTCAATGATGTTGCATGTAGTGATGTGTGCCTCATTGTACCTCTCCTCTTCAGCATTGGATGGGCACCGGATGGGGGTGAGCAGCCAGAGTTGCAGGGGGCAGGCACTGTCACCTGTGTGGGTAAGACATACAGGTTAGCACATGGCATAGCTTGTTCCACTCACCTCACCTCTGCCACCTACAGCCACCTTCTCAACTCCCGCCATGTGTGGTATGGGCCTATTCCACCTGAACAGCTGCCTATGCACCCCGTCCCATGCCATGCTCACCTAACAGGTGACCCGCGGGGATCTTCCCATGCTCAAACCACTGGCACAAGATGGAGCTGTGCCAGATGAATATGTCATGTACACTTCCAGGGTGGGTAGTGCAGACATTGATGATATGCCCCTTGGCATTACACACTACCCGGCAGTTGATGAATGGGTATCCCTTTCTATTCATGTAGGTGGCCCCCTCTGAGCCAGATGGTGTGTGTATGGCCATGTGGGTGCAGTGTATGGCCCCAATCATGCCTGGCATGCATGACACCCTGTGGAAGACTTGCATGTTTTCTGTATGCTCTGCCTGTGTGTTTATAAATCGTATGAACTCCAAAGTGTGTGGCAGCAGTGCATTAAGGAACTGTTTGAGGAGGTGGGACATGGTCAACTGAGTTATACCAGTGGTTGCCCCCAATGGTTTCTGGAAGGTGCCTGTGGGGAGCAGGCACATTGCTGTTGTCACCTTGGTCTCCACTGTCATGGTATGGCTCCTTCTAGTTGGTGTCTGCAACTCATCATGGCACAGCTCGTAGAGCTGCCTTAGAATTGCCCTGTACTGGCCCATGATCTCCACATCCCCATAGTCCTCAAAGGTGAGGCAGGCACGGTACCATCTGTGTTGGGCATACCGCTGATGGGCCCATCCTCGGACACATTGATATTCCTCCCTTCTCCTCACACCCTCATTACTGCCTCCATTACAAATGGTGCTGCATCCATCGCAACCACTATCTCTGGCTTGTGCATCTACTGTATGTGTGTTTGAGCCTCCTTTCATATGCTCAATTCTGTCTGGCACATTCTGTGGGTTGCTCCTGACTTGCACCATGCTTTTTGGCTGAATATGTCATTGCACAGCTTATTCATGGGAAAGCCCCCTCTTACTTGTGCTGCATACATTACTGTTGTGCATGTGCACATTGGATTTTGTGCTGCGCATTCACGTTGGTTGAATATGGTTCCAGGGCACATTTCTGTGGTTGTGTATGTGCAACTCAGTTGTGCATTGTGCAACGCCTCTGAATATCAATATCCAAGTGTTCAACATGGCTATTTTTTCACACCACTTTTGGAACATTACAGCTGTCATTTTTCACATCCTTCCCAAAATGTGTTTTCGCACCTGTGGGGCAGAATGGCATTTTGACATGACTTTGAAAATTTGTACCTACGAAATTTATGAGTTGGCTCATAAGAAGACTATGTCAAAAATATGGGAACAAAATATGAAAAAATGCCAAAGTTATGACATTTTGTTGTAATTTCACTATGTCCACTCATAACTTCAGAAATGTTAAATAATTTTACCCCAGATTTTCAACATAGCCTTCTTAGTACCCCGCCTCATGTATGTCACAATTGTCATTTTTCAAATCCTGCCTAAAATGTGTTTTTGCACCTGTGGCATGGAATGGCATTGTAGTATTACATTTTGGCATGGATTTGAAACTTTTTCTGTACTGGGGTACATGAGGTGGGTTAATAAGATGGCTATGCTGACAATTTGGTCACTGTTGTCCTATATATGAAAGCACAGGGCCCATAGAACCCTGGGCATCCACACCTACATACATGTGTGCATCAATGAAGTGATGGGAGTGCAGGGCCCTCTCACAGACAAATAAGGATGTGATTATACTATCTGAAAAAGTAAGGAAATTAATTGCAAAAAAAACTTTGTTAATGCATCAGTTAGGGTTCTTACTAAAGTGACAAAAGCAGGGAAATATGGTGTTAGGATTTCTGACCCTAACACCCAAATCCCCATCCTGCAGACACTGGCAGGTGTTTGGAGTGTACCTTGGGGTTGTCAGCCCTAATGCTCACCCCATTCTCTTATACATTGCCCCTCTCGGCTTATTTAATTATGGAATGGGGTGATCATTAGGGATGACAACCCCAGGGCACACCCCAGATGCATGTCAGTATCTGCAGGGTGGTAGGTGGAGTGTTAGGATTGGAAACCCTAACACCACATTTCACTGCTTTTGTCGCTTTAGTAAGAACCCTAAATGATGTTTTAATGAAAATTTTTTTCTTTTTTTTTTGCAATATAGACATACAATGTATATATTACCTTTGTTTTGGAAGGTTTAAAAGATCTATAACAAATATGATGAAATTAAAATCAGTAATAGGTCCAGAATAATATACAAGTATTTTTTTTTTATTTCTCTACAAAAGAAAAATTATAAATTGGTAATGCTTTCTTTAATGTCATGTCATATGGTATAGTTATGCATTTTTTGGAAATGTTCATCTATTTTTATGTTTAACAGTAAGAAGATCTAAAACAGTGCAGTGCAGACAGATTGATCATAATAAAAGCGATACTGGTTTGAAACATAATTTTCACTTAAGTCATTGAAAAATCTAAATGGCAGGCACTTACCACCAAATAGATTAAGATACCATGATTCTGATAAATATAAATATAAAATGCTTTTGTTAAAATACTTATAATTTTTAGTAACAAACATCCCCAAAAAATGCCTGATGTGTTTTGGTTCTAATATGATCCTTTATCAAAGTTTGTTACATTAAATGCCCCATCCCCTTAAATATGTAATACTTACTGATATAAGCATGATGTCACATGTATGCAATCAAGGAAGATACTAAGTAGACACTAAAAACAACATATAAAACATATAAATCTGTATAATACATATTTACAAAAATCTAAGTGATATCAAATTGTATCTAAAACACATCTTCTCACATTCTACTGTATCTCCATGTATTTTATAAATAATGTGCATAGTGAATATCTCTCTGAAAACTTTTAGTTCATAAAAGTAAATTAAATCAAGGTGTATCTTAAGTATAAAATTCACTTTAAATATGATTTTAAATCTAAACCCACCTAAAACCTGGTGCTGCTGTCCTTTCAATATTATCTCCAAACCCTCCCATTTCAGAACTTGATTGTTAAAGTGCTCCCCTCTTGGCTTGTGGTATACTTTTTTATTACCCCTAAAGGAAAACTGATGTTGGTTACCATTGTTATTTTGCAAACTGGGTGCTGCCATGGCATATGTCACATCTCCTCTTTTGTATTGCACGGCAGTGTTTTCAAACTCTCACTTTTAAACTCCTCACTGTTTTTCCTGCATAAAATGCTCCACAGAAGCATTCCGTTAAATAGATAACTCCTGTAGTGTTACATGTTACGAGTTAGCGTATATCATAAACTTTGCTTGTTTGTTTATCCTCAAAATTATTTCCCTCTTTAATATATTCACAATACACATATCATTTGCATGAATAACATCCTTTATGGTTCCCTCCAAACCAAGTTACTGTATGTTTCCGTGTAAAATGGCTATGAAACAAACTGTTCTTAATAGTAAGAACTCTTCTATATGTCATTCGGGGCACTCCGTTAGTTCTCTCAAAACGTTGTCACTTTTCAGTACATGTCAATGTGTTTTAGTATTTTCCAAGTAATTTGCATGAACTGAATAAGTAGTGACAAAGTTAAAGTGATGTCTCTCTCTCACTGACATTATATTCTATATTAATTCATTGCAATTGTTTATTTCAACCACTTCCCTTGCTTTATTTGGTTTGAAACATAATTCACAGATTAAGTCATGCAGAACTACAGTAAGATAGTTAAAAGATGGAGAAGCTATAAAGCAGTAAAGCAGGCTACCATTTTGTGGTGCTGTTCTTAAATTCATAGAGTAATAAAAATACAGACAAACTATAGTAGAGTAACTATGATTACCACAGAATGATGAAATATTATTTTAGAGCTATCATGTGTCTATTTCTTGATTTTATTAGTAACTGCATATCTTCAAGAAGAGTATTTTCTTCATCAAAACATTGACCGCTCAGCCAATGAGGGGTTGCTAGAGCTTCCAAGGGTGTGTTTGAAATCTTCTGGGGCCAAAGCATTTATGCATGCGGCCCCAATCCTTTGGAATTCTCTACCCCATCAGTTACAGGAGTATGCAACCGTGGAGGGACTTAAGCAAGCTTAAAAAATGCACTTATGGCACCAAGCATTTGGCAAATGACTTGGTAATGGTATCTGTGATTTTATATAATTGATGTTGCTGGGATGTTTGATAAGTGATTTTAACTTAAACTTTGTTAGGCATCTTGATATTTGAAAGGCACCATAAAAATAAGGATATTATTATTATTTATTATTTATTAGTTTCTGTATTCGCAGTACTGCCACCATGTGAAAATAAAATGTTTGTTAATAGGCCTGTATACAGTGAGTGAGTAATATCCCCAAATTTTGTGGAGCTGTTTCAGGGTTATTTGGAGCAGACTTCTTCAAGTTCTTTTGTTTCATTTCAGACAAGGCCAAACTGGATTCTGGCATACTATATATCCACTGACTGGCCTCTATGCCTTTGTTACCCAGGCAAAGAAACTGATCAAGTTTGTTTGATATGATCTATGTGCTATAAAACCATTCTGCCTGTTGTCTTGAAACCTGTTTGTCTTCAGAAACCTAAAAATTTCCTAGGGAATGGTTTCTACCTGCTTGCCAATGATCAATGTGAAGTTGACTGGTCTGTATTTCTCCAGCTCATCCCTTACCATGCTCTTATGCAAGGGCACTACATCAGCAGTCTTCCACTCTCATGTCATCACTTCTTTGTCTAAGGAGCTTTTTTGCAGGTCTGCCTGAGGGTCTACCAGTACTGCTGCCAGCTCTGTCAGCACTCTTATCACCAAACCATAAGGTGCTGAAGATTTATCCACATGATGGACATAAGCCCCTTCAGAACCCTATCCTCCATGATCACCTACTTGCATATCCTCATCCTCCAGGCACAATCCTTCCCTGTGGTACTGGTCCATCCTTTGCTTTTGTGAAAATGGAGTAGAAGTAGTCATTCAATACTTGGGCAATTCCTCCGGTTTTCTATATCTACTCTATCCCTTTTGTCAGAGTGACAATACCTTCCTTTATTGCCTTTTTTTCTCAGATGTACGAAAATATCATATTGACGCTATTTTTGACCCCCTCCACTGTTCCCAACTCTGTTCCTGCCTTGACCTGTCTTACTTCACTATTAGCTGTTTTTAACTTTTCCAGACAGTCCACGCTGTCTTCCTCTCATGAGGTTATCCAATATTTTTTGAAGGAAACCCCCCTTTCCTTCATAGAACTTACAATCTCCCCTGTGAATCAGAGAGGTTTCTTGAGCTTGTTCTTTTTGCCCATCTGCTTCAAACAGGCTTTTTGACTACCTGGATCCCATCTCAAATTATGGACTATTTCCCTTCCACCCACATTTCCTCATCAAGCTTGACCAGGTGCATTTCCAGATTCTATCCCATTTTGATGAACAGTAGTCAGCCCTTTTGAAATCCAGGATTTGTGTCACTGAGTTCAGGACTTCCTGCCCTATATTGAGCTTAACACTTAGTGGCTAGTGGTCACTGCTCCCTATAAGCTCACTATCACTGATATCTCTGCTATGGTTGCTGTTTTTCTAGGCCCAAGATGGTCCAATTGCTGGACAGCTCTGTCACCTCCTGAGTTAAGGATCCATCTTGTACTGCCTCCAAGAGCCTTTGTCTCCTGCTGCTGCTGGCTTAAAGAATGCCCTGAACTATGTCTGATAGGAAGAAGTCACCCAATATTACCATGTCCCACTGCTCTGAAACCTTTCTGGCCTTGGCACCCAACTCCTGCTCTGTGGAATCTTTCCCATTTGGTGCTCTGTACATCACTACCACCCTTATCCATCCTGCTTCTGCTGTTTGAACATGTACTTAGACAGTCACTGTGCCCACACTCATATCTTCTCTCAGAGGAATGATCCCTTTTCTGATATAAACTACCCCTCTGTTCCTTCACCTTACCCTACTCTTTCTATAAAGGATGAGCCACAGGATAAAGATATAAGTCATGGTTTGTGGATGCCCAGCTCTCATTGACTGCCTCCAGTTCCACTTGATCCTCCATCACCATGGCTGGAGGTCATCCATTTTATTATCCAGATTCCTAGTGTTGTGTGACACTGTCCTCTAGGATGCTTTTATTTTCCCTCCACTTCTCCTTCCTACTGTTGCCCCACATCATCTGCCAATGTAGCAGATTTCCCCATGCCAGTTCTCCTAGCTTGTTGCCCCTTAACTTTCTCTTGGACCCTCCCCCATTCCTCACTTCTTCCTATTTTACTGCCCTCCCATCCATCCCACCCTCCATGCCCTTACTGCACAAGTATCTATTACATGATACATCTAAAATCTCAGATGTACCTATCAGCCATCATCTTTGGAAAACATAACTTCTATGCCCAACAGTAGTAGGCACCTCACTCAATCTAAATTTATGTTCTGCATAAAATAGTCTCCTAGCTCTTCCCTAAGTGACCTAGTTCCCCCACTGCTAAGGTGTACTGAAGTCCATCCAGTGAGTACATGGATGTTTTTCTCTCTCTGACCCTTACCTAGTTCTCTATGTATCCAAAGCCCTCATTCTTGTGCCATTCTCTGAACCAGTTATTAAAATCAGAGATCTTAAACTTTCAAGACAAGCTGTCTCTGGCACTGGCAGCACTTCCAAGAATGCTGCCAGTTTTTCCCTCCCACATAGATTCTAATTTCCCTGACTCTATCCTGAGCTACCTTGGCCCTGTACCCTGCCTGGTCATTTGTACCTAGGTGGACAAAAACCATGGGGTTGCCACCCCCCCGAGTGAATGAGTGCTTATTTGGTATGATCCTTACAGCCATCAAATGTGGGAGGTACACCATGCTACTTTTGTGTGGGCCTACCCTACCCTGCCACCACTCTGCTCCCCTTGTGGCATCCTCTGTTACAAAGACTCTGCTACTCTACCTCCTATTTGATGTCCCACCTTCAATGTTCAGTTTTGAACTTCTGACTTCCCCCTTCTGATACCACCCTCTAGCTTTATTGTCCATTTTCCTTACTCTTTCCCAGTCCACAGTCATGCTTCCTCTCACACTAACATACCCTGTTACCTTCCCTGTTATCACAGTTCCCTTCCTTACAGTATTACTGCAAAGAACAGTGCAGTTCAATGCCAAGTAAGTCCTTCTCTATTGGAGTATTTTGTGACATGTCATTTGCTGCAAGGTTCCACATTGCATTCTGGCTTCTTCCACTGTACTTGAATATTTTAGCTGGTGGCTACCTGATGTGGTGAGTACAGGGTTTTACCAGTCATTGACTACACATTTTTTTCCACCTAACATTAATAGTCTGTTAAGGAAGGGGTAGCTATTGTGCCATAATTATCCTCTGGACTGCCAAGGACAATGGCTACAAAGCCATTGACACTGGAACTAAGTATTCAAGGGGGGGAGTTGCAAGATTAAGGGTGACTGGGGAGAGGGCCTTCTGGGCAACACTCTGGTACTCATAGGTTAACAGCATGGCATAAATCCATGCAGCATGTCTGGTGCTATGCCATTCATTTGCTCCCATTTACATTGGCATGCAGTGTAACTTAATAAAGGGGTGGACACTGCCCCTGTCACAAAGTAGGTGCATTCTGTACAATGGTGGGAATCCAATGCAGCAACAGACTACCCACCCCCATTTTGTACCACCACGCTTTAATACTAAGAATTATGCCTTTGATTGTTGTGTCTATTTACAACTCAGGTTGTAACTTGTCTTACAAACATGTAAAGTATATGGAAAATGATCTGTAATTACCACCTGATTTAGTGGAGTCTTCACAGGTTTTGCATTAATCTATATCATTGACATAAAAACCAGAGTACAATTCTTGAGCTTGAGGTTATTGCCTTTATAAATGTAAGCAATAAACAATTCCCACAAGCTTAACATTTTGCATGAACATCCTGATTTTACCTGCTGAGAGATGTGCCAAGACAAATTCCCATCATTTGGAAGGATCTCATAACAACAAATTAGCTAATTAGACTTTGTCTGCAATTTCAAAACTCAGCAGTATATAATGATATTACTGCACAGCAGTAAAGATATGTAAGTATATAAAATCAATACACTCCCTTCTGTAAAGAAATGAGACTGCCTAGAGTAAATTCTTATAACCAACCTTTAAACCCTGCACATCTACCTGCACTTCTTACATACTGTATTTCAACCACTAATTGGAAATCAGTGAGGATGCTATAAAAAACAACAGTGAACAAACAGCAAAGAAATGACATTGGACTTCTGCATGATATGGCCTAAACATTTCATTGTGTCTCAGGAAGAGTAAGGAGCCAGCAAGAGCAGTTTCTCTTTTCAAACAGTTGTGACATTCAGTATTTTAAATGTATTATCTGTTTTGCATACTGCTCTATTTCTTTCTTTCTTTCTTTCTTTCTTTCTTTCTTTCTTTCTTTCTTTCTTTCTTTCTTTCTTTCTCTTTCTTTCTTTCTTTCTTTCTTTCTTCCTTTCTTTTTGTATATATAGTAGAAATAATGCTAGAAAAAGCAAGACAATATAAAGTTATTTATAAAGCACCTAATCCCTAAAGCTCTGGGCATTGTACAGTTCAATTATACAAACAGGCAATATAAACCATTTACAAAATAAACTGTGACCAGACAGGCAGTGGCTACACTCCTGGTACTATAGATTAAGTAGTCATAGACTGAAAGAGCAGCATCTTGAACAAAATAAATTAGCAGGTAAAATCCAGTTTACTGCTGAGGAATGCTGAAGTACAAAAATACATAATGCATTGGTGCCAAAAAAAAAAACACAGAAAGGCTACAATACAGACCACCACCAAAGACCAGGTGCCCCAGCACTTCACTCAGGGAGACCTTTATCAGGGGAGGGCTTCAGGGTGAACACTTCTATTAAATACTTTTTTCTGTATCATATGATTTGGTATAATAGTAAGGCTGAGCCACTATAGATTGCATTAACAGGCTCAGGTACAGAAGTACGAGCATGATATCACAGGAGGTAAGAAATAGTGTTAATTAATAGAAAGTGCAGCAAGATACAAAATAAGTAAAATCAAACACCAAAAGTGATTCTTACATGAGTATACACACTATCAAACTAGAAAAGAGTCAATAAACAGTATCAATAATACAGAACATTTGCCACATCCAAAATTCCTCCTTAACACATGATGCAAAACAATACCAAATGTGTAGCAAATGTCAACTCTAGCAGCATATCTAATGAGAGACTGCCATGCTTACTGCATGATCGTCACATAGATTATCTCAGGCCATATCTGTTTCTTGGAGGATCAGCAAGCTAACAGTATCCACATGACCTGGGATAAAAGAATAGTTAGAAATATAGCAAGAAGAATGAAGATGATGGTAGGTGGAGGGTTTGAGGAGAAGGGATTAAAGGGAAGGGTATGGGGTCCTTGTTGTGGGAAGGGAAAGAGAAAAATGCATGGAGACAAAAGGGGAGAGATTTATTTATCATGGTACTTACTGTACATTACAGTTAAAAACATAACTTACGTCTATAATTACTCAATCAGCAGTTAATCTTTCAACTGAGTTATGAAATGTAATGTCACAAAAGGGTTTCAGGTCTCAGCCAATATTCAAACCATTTGGCATAAATGATCTGAAAGAGACTATCCAATATATTTCTCTTTGTAACAGTTCCTGTAGCCTGTCACCACCTCTCTTGCCCTGACTCGCAATTCAATGCCCATAGATTTCATATGGTCTGGTCATTATTGTGGTGTTCAGAGAAATCTATCCTGGCTGGGGTTTCATTTTCTCCATACCAAATGCTACAGACATTTTTTTGGATAAGCTGTATTAAATGCCAGATGGTTCTGCCAGTGTACTGATTAGGCCAGTTAAACCATGGAACCTAAACCACAAAATTGGTGCCACAGTTGATGAACTCACTGACATCAGCTGAGTATGGGCAGATGTCAATACTAAAGCTTGTACTCTGATGGTAACATTTGCATATATTACTGAGTCCACACTTATGTCTGTCTTTGAGTGTTGAAGGAAGCCATTTCAATTACTCAGTCCTGGTGATGGTGCTCCTACATTGGCTGTGAACTGGTCTTTTTGTCTGGGGGACCATGGGGAAAGTGATTTGTGGGTTGGCACCCAGATTCTTTTCTAGGACAGGTTCAGTGAGTAGAATCAGCCAGTATTACATTTTCAAGCTACTAAATGCATCCAGACAGATCATTATATTCAGTAACAAAGCAATTGTGTTCACATTCAGAGCCATATTTACTTTTTGGTTTAAGTAATATGTTCCTGTCCAATCCTCTGTACTTTATCAAAGACTTATCAACCACCTGCTGACTGTAACCCCCTCTCCAGGAAGATGTTTTTAAGATCTACTGCCATGATCATGAAATCATCTGTCTCATAACAACTGCACCTAAAATGAAGGCACTGATCCTTGAGATTCAAGTTCACATTTACTGTGGTGAAAACTGTCTGATTTTAGAAGACACTCTGTTGAAGTGGTTGTGCTGTAGCCCACAAAAGTTACAGTGACATCCCACAAATTCAGCATGGCCTTTAGTCATACTTGTGAACTTTAAGTTGAAAATGTTCACATTTAGCCAAGATGTTCATGATAGCTTCCACCTTAGTGCCTCTACATACACTCATGCTCACACACACACACCCCACATCATGAGTATATCTGTACCAGCTGTTTATGTGGCATATGTGTGGATGGGCAGCAAGACAGATGGACATCTAGGGACTTTCTCCATAGCCTAGAAAGAGGTTAGCAAACAATGGTGTCATTGTGGCACCATTGCAGTATCACAAAGGTGCAGGAAAAGTTTACATCAAATTCAAAATCATTGTGCTTCAGCACAAAATTGAGAGCTGCTAGAATTAATTTCACTAGGAATTCATCGCTAAGTGGATTAGATGTTAGAAAATGTTCACAGGCATCTATACTCTTGTCATGTTGAATAGAAGAATACATAGATTCTACATATATTCCATATCAAGAAATCCAACTGACCAAGAAAAGTTGTTATATTTAGACAGGACATCCATTGTTTCCCTGTGGTGGGATACCAGTCATTTGGCACAACTGTGCAAGGAAAAAATTCAAAAAATGTATGATATTGTTAGACAGGAATTCCACGCTTGAGACAATGGGATGTTTCAGGAAGTTACTGGCATGTTTTTCACTTTAGGTAGTATGTAGAATGTAGCTGTCAGAGGAAATTTAACCCACAGAAAATAAATTTCATCATCATTAATGAATCTTTCCATTCTACCCCATTCTGAATTGTTTGCTAAAAAAATTGTGTTAAATGACTGGGATCAATTGTAGAATTATTTTGAGTTTGATGAAAACTTTTTCCCATCAATGTTTGGTACGCTTCTTTGCTAACCACTAGGCAATGGGAAAATACCTGGGTTTGGAATGCTGCTGCCAATCTACACACACTGTACTCAAACAGTTTGCACAGATACATTAATAATGGTGTGTGTGTGTGTGTGTGTAGGTAATAAGGTGGTCATTCACATCATGGCTAAATGTGAACAATTGCTACTACAGTATACTGAAAATGCACAAGTACCATTGGAACAAAAAAAAAACCTTTCTGAAAGTCATTTTAACTGTTGGGGAGATAACACAGAACACGTCAAAGGACTACTGCAAGCCTGCTTCAACAAACTGTCTTCTAAAACCTGACAGTTCTCACTCCAGAAAGCTTGTGAACTTCCTTTTTTTTGTTAATATAATTTTATTGAACAGTTGTCATAGTCCATATGATACAACTCATGACAATAATAAAACCTTATTGCAACACCTAGAGGCAGTCGTGAGTCATTATTAAAGCATGCATTTCAAGAGATAATATGTATCAGTTGACAGAAGTCCACCTCCCCTTTGGAACTTTGCAGGGGGCAACTTTTGGGACTAAAGAGTACAATCCTAGCTAAGGATACCCAAGTCTCAAATGGTATGTATGTAAGCCTTCTGACTTGCAACTCAGGTGGGGGGGTAACCTGGGGGGGTGGAGAAGCCTAGAGTCCCTGTCCATCTCATAAATAGCAGAAGGGTGTGTCTTCTGAAAGGGGCTGAAAGGGAGCTTTTGTAACACATTGAGGGAGGGAGAATGACCAATCCATCTCCACAGGTCCCTTTATTTGGGAGATGCTAGAGTTTGCCTATAACATTGGTGGGACCAGAGCAATCAAAGGTCATTACGGGGAGAAACTTTCTGTCCCTTCCCATCCAATGTGATGAGAAAAATTCATTTCAAACATTAAAGTAATGTGTTATTTTCTCAATTCTATAGATGTCATTAAAAGTGTTCTGCCAAGTGACCAGGGTAGTGATTTGCAGAGTTAACCAGGCCCAAGTAATGAGTTTTTTTGGTTGCGGTAAGTAGCATGCCCAACAGGTACTCTGTATTTGGGTACAATGAAAAAATATATCCAGCACTCCAGACTCAGTCAAAAATTCAATGAAGGTATTTTATTAAGGTAAATTGTATTTGGGTCCCAGAACACCCTGGGGAATTGAAATAAGAGAACAACCTCAGCTGTCAAGGTAAACCATCTCCCAAGGAGCTCATTCATTTCAGCTTGTAAGGAATGAAAAAAGGGGTGAATGACTGGGCAGCCCTACATGATGTGGATGTTATGAGCCCTTGGTTCCCCACACCTCCTCCAACAGGAAGTGTCTTGTGTGGGCAGGAAATACCCAGTTAGTAGCAGAGTATGAAAGTATCAGATTAGTTGTTTACATGCATATTCTCTCCACTTATGGGAGCTTGTTACTCGGAATGTGTTCTGGTATAATTGGCACCAACCTTCAAAGGTAATAGGGGAGTCCTTTTCATCCTGCCAGTGCAGCTAAACATCCTAGGTAGAATCACCCAGGGTGTCAACTAGGGATCAGTATATGTGAGAAATCATGTGAATGAAATATCCCATTCAGAGGTCAGTTAATATTGTGGTTATCAGCTCAGGGAGGAATTCCAGAATATGACACCCCCCACTGGAAGTGAGGTATAATAATGTCTTAATTTGAGAAATCTATATAAATTTGAATGACGAAGGCCAAACTTGGTCCAGACCACAGAAAGTATTTAAAGGCATTCCCTAGTGTGAGTTGAAATATGCATTGTAAGAAATAGTGCTCCCATGCCTTGAAGGCAGGGTCTATAATGGCTAGAAGGAAACTTTCCAGTAAAGGGATGGACGTAATAAGAACAGGAAGGGGAAGGAGACCACGTGATGCAGAGTGCTGAATAGAAGCTCCTCTGCACAGCTCCAGCCTCCCGATTATAAAGTCAGTTTTTTCGGTCTGCTAAACTGCCTAAAACCCCTTGGTATCCTCTAAGTCTGCCTTCTAACCACCTTGGTATTGGAGTCATGAATTTGAGCATTCATGGAAGCTTACATGAAAAAAGCCCCACAAAAACACACTCCACCAGTTACCCCCGAGAAGGCCTCGAAGAAACCTAGGGCCTCGAGTGGATCAGACAGGTCTGACCATCCCAGCCAAGCATCAGATCAAGAGCCTTTAACTCTGAACAGGTTCCTCAAAGAATTTAAGCCCTTCCGTGAGGAAGTCAAAGAAATGGCAACTGAGCTCAAAGCCCTGTCTAAAAAGCTGAAAGAGGTCTCTACAATAACCTCAGATAATACAGTTCACATTGTGTCACTGTAGAAGCATCTGGAAAGGGTAGATCCTGGGTTAGCAGCAGTATGGCAGAAGCTCTCTCGAGTTGAAACAAAATTGGAGGACCTCGAGGGCCGCAGCCGCAGGAATAATGTTGTAATAGTGGGGCTACCTGAAGGTGAAGAGGGCCAAAATGCTATCATTTTCATACAGAAGTTGGTAGAATGAGTGGCCAGTCCCTCTCCCTTCGGCTCTGCATACATTATTGTGAGGGCGCATAGATCCCTACGACCAAAACCTCCTTTGGGGGCTGCTCCTCGTCCTAATATATGCCGATTTCTCAATTTTTTGGAAAGGCAACACTTTCTGTCTAAAGTGAGAGACCTACAAGAGGTCCGTTGGGAAAATGCAAAGCTAAGAATACCACAGGATCTGCCGGGATCTGTTCAACAGAAGCATACAGCATTCCATCCCATTGTGTCCAAGATTATTGCTGCTGGGCTCAAGTTTACGATGGGGTACCCAGCTAAGCTGCAAGTTTTAGTGAACGGATCTTGGTCAGCATATGAAGATCCTGATACTGCTCTTACTGGTCTCAAGCTTGCTCTACCTGACCTGTTTCGTGACCCATGAGGAGTCCTCTGCCCATGATGAAGGGGAAATCTGTTTTGTCAAGATGGGTCTGCCTTTTATGTAGAATGCTGAATAGGATAACAAGCATTAGATGAATCCAGAGGATCTCGTTGTCAGAAGAAGCAGAGCTGTTATCTCGCTGTCTCAACTCGATATGAGACTCTTTTGCTTTGAATTCAAACATGGGACTGTAGTTTACATTTTGGATTTGTTCTGAATGAATAGTTTGCTCAGTTGGGGGAAGGTGTTCAGTGTTTTGGTCTTCTTAGGAACACTATTTGTCAGCATTAAGTGGATGGTTATATTATATAACTCAGGCTCATGATTTAATTCTGGGGGTAGATTAATCCAGGAGAAGTGCTGGGCTTTTGAATTTTTACTCCGTGGCCACAAGAGGGAGCTCAGCACATAGGATTATTAGTTCAGTGCTAACTGATAACCAGGGGCTGATTTCCTTCAGTAAAGTTCCCTGCTTGAAGTCTGGGGTAACAAATATACCCACTACCATGCTAGTTGGCCTTTGTGTGGTAAGATGCCGAGGTAAAAGAGCCCTAATTCTCTCATTATTTACCTAGGATTTCAGGGCGCCTGTATTCATTTAGCAGGTCACATGAATCCTGCTAATCGGAGCTAAGTTTCGCTTGTATGGCTCCCTCCTTCAATGCCTGGTTAATTGATCTTTACCTTTATTGTGCTATTGGATTTTACGCTGGTGTGATGCCGAGGTCAAGAACCTTATGTTTATGTTAGTTACCTGGTATCCCTGTGCATTCGGGTCTCTCTCTTGGCAGGCCACAGGCATCCAGTTAATTATAGCAGCACACTCGCTGCGCCCCTATGCTATAAGCCCAGCTTCTCTTTTTTAAGCTACCAAGAATTGTTTAGGTAGCAGAGCTTTCTTGGTTTTGAACTAAAGTTTACTGGTTGGGGGGAAGGGTTGTTGTATTTGTCTGGGGTCGAGGGGCTTTTCGGGAGGCTGGTGGGAGAAAGGGACATGGTGCTTTGCTGAGCGCTGTTTGGGACAGTTGGGGTGGGAAGTTCGAGCTTAAAGGATTGGATACATTTACATTAAACGTGGGGGAGTATTATGGAGATAGGGGAGGAAACAGTTTGTTTTGGGGGATGGGGGTATGAGGGAGGGCACAGCAGTATTTAATGGAATCTAAATAATTTCCCTTTGTTGTGATTGTACAGGGCCTTTTGTCCTAACATACAGGGAGGGGACAGGATAATTGTGGAGGGGATGGGGTGGGGAGGAGGACTATACAGCAGTAATAATTGGAATCTGGTCGAATGTTTCTCAATATTCTTATACAGGGCTGAGGATATTAAGCTCATTAATCTTAGATGGCTAATGATGTGACTTTTGCTACTTGGAATGTTAAGGGGATCAGGAAAAAATCCAAACAATATCAGGTGCTTAAATATTTAAGTTTGTTGCGTTCTCAGATAACATTTTTGCAGGAATCCCATTTGCTAGAATCTGAAGCTTTACAATTAAAGAGACAACAGGTGGGTCAGGTCTATGATGCTCAGGGCTCCACTAATAGTTGTAGGGTCATGCTAATCATGAATAGAGGCATTCCTTTTTTTTCCACGCAGGTTATCAAGGATCGGGGGACAGATTTGTCTTAGTCAAAGGCATTCTTTGGTCAGTGCCACTTTTACTTGGTAGTATATATGGACCCAACATTGATGACCCGGGGTTTTTTATGAGTCTGATAACTATTATGCTTCCAATGCTTCCCATCAGGATCATTATGGGGGGTGATTTCAATCAGGTCATAGACTCTAACCTGGATAGGTCAGGTAGTGGGCTGAGGGGGATGTCCCCGGGACAGAGGGCACTTAAGGATTTGATAGAACAGTGTGGGCTCTGTGATGTCTGGCGTGTGTTGCATCCTGATTCCAAGGAGTTCACTTTCAATTCAATGGTGCACGGCTCGCAGTCTCACATTGACTACATACTTACATACTTATCTCTCAGGGTCTCTTGCCCGGGGTCAAGTCTGCCTCAATCCAACCTGATCCTATTTCTGACCACTCCCTTGTGGTATGTAACTTGACATTCCTTAATTCACCTAAAAGGGATACCAGATGGAAGCTCAATGAGCAGGTCCTTAAGGATGCCAAGTTTTGTAAGCTTATAAGAGAGCAGATTGAGTTCTTTTTCTCATCTAACCCATTAGACAGTGCAAAGCCAGACATTCTTTGGGGGCCTTTAAAGCATACACGAGGGGGGTTCTTATCAGTATAGCGGCCAAAAGAAAAAGGGTACAGGAGGAAGAGCTACTATCATTATTATCCCAAATTTGGTCCCTTGAAGTGAATCTCTCCGTCAGTTCCTCTAATGAGGACAAGAAGAGATTCCTGGTTGTCAAAGATAGATATCTAGAGCTGTTAAGGGAAAGGCAGAACTAGCTATAATCCAAACCAAAGCCAGTTATATGGATCAGGGAGAGAAAGCAGGGTGCCTGCTTGCATTGTGCTTAAAACAACAGGAATCCGCAAGATTTATCCCACCAATTCTGGCAATGGCAGATGGGTCTCTGAGAGTATCCCCTACTGAGATAGTGCAGGAGTTCGCTTTATATTATGAAAAATTATACAGGGACATGGAGAATCCTCTTTGTCCTGGGATTCTTGAGAAGTACTTAAGAGACTCCCACCTGCCCTCCCTATCAGAGCAACACAAGGTTTTCTGGCTTCTCCCATATCCCAGGAAGAAATCTCCGAGGTTATTAGAAGGCTACCCTCAGACAAGGTCCCAGGACCAGATGGGTTCTCCTCTTTGTTTTACAAAGTTTTTCATGACCTCTTATTGCCAGTACTCTATCACCTATTTCAGTACATTTTATCTGGAGTAGAGGTGGACCCATACCTGTTTGAAGCCCTGATTGTTCTTCTCCCTAAACCAGATAAGGATCCTGAGCTAGTTCAAAGCTACAGACCTATATCTCTTTTAAATCAAGATATTAAAATCCTTTTGAAGATATTGGCTGATAGGTTAACTGTAGTCCTCCCTGATTTAATAGGTATGGCACAGGTTGGATTCATGAAGGGACGTTCGTCATCAGACCATTTGTGTACCCTTTCTCATGTCTTCTCGGTCTCCAGGGATGCTGCGTTTCCCACTGGGCTAGTCTCCCTGGATGCTGAGAAGGCATTTGATCATGTGAACTGTAAATTTCTGTTCCAGGTTCTTGAGGCTTTCCAGTTTCCTCCTGTCTTTATATCCTGGATTGTTGCATTATACAAAACTCCTACAGCAAAGATTTTGGGAAATGGTGCATTTTCCAAGTCCTTTTCATTAAATTCAGGTACCAGACAGGGTTGTCCCCTTTCTCCCCTTTTATTTAACCTGTATCTTGAACCTCTCATTCAAAATATTCTCAATAATACAGGAATACAAGGCATCTGGGTGGGGCATCATGAGGTCATGATCACTGCATATGCGGACGATCTCCTTGTGTACTTATCCCACCCGGTATCTTCCATCCCAGTTTTTCTGGGTGAAATTGTTAAATTTAGCGCCTTATCCAACTATAAACTAAATGCTAATAAATCTTCCTTTTTCCCTTTAAACCGCAAGACATTCAAGACTGATATCACCCCCTTAGGTTTATGTTGGTCCCCCAGGTCATTAAAATACCTGGGCATTAAACTGACTCGTAACCCCTTGGTATGGTTTAGGGAAAATCTGGAGCCCCTTTCCCAGCTTATAACTCAGGATCTTGACAGATGGTCTAAGCTCCCTATCTCACTTTGGGGCCAGATTAACATAATTAAGATGAAGATCTTCCCAAGAATTTTCTACCCTTTATCTATCCTCAATACTTTTATCCCGTTATCTTGGTTTAAGAAATTGCATGGCATTTTTACCAAGTTTATCTGGTCTGACAAATACCCCCGACTGGCTTACTATAAGCTGGCTGCTCCAAAATCTGAGGGGGGCCTGCGGATTCTCCATTAGGCTATATATTATTGGGCTAGCCATCTGGCAAAATGTCTGAAATGGGTAAGTTCGGGTCCTGAAAAGGTGCAGCTGACATGGCTTAGAATAGAGTTGGACTCAATTCGGTCCATGAATCTGGATCCCCTAACTCTGTTCTATGTAAAAATGTCTCAGGTGCATGTTGCCGAGAAGCGTCCCACAGTTGCCACTTCTTTAAAGGTATATGCACAACTTTGATCTTTCTTGCGATATACCTCTCAGTTAGATCTGGCCCAATCCATCTGGAACTCCCCATCTTTCACTATGAACAAGCAGCAGATTCCCCTCACTTGGTTGCCTCAATTGGGTGATGGGATAGTATTTTCTTTTGTGGATGAGGAGGTTCAATGGCTGTCTGTAGGTGACCTTATTTGGAAATTTAGCATCTCGGCATTCTCACATTTTAAAGCAGTACAGATAAGACACCTACTCACAATAGTGATCGGTAATACCCCTCCCAATCAGACGGTTGGGGTCCTGATCCCAGAATTTTCTTCTTTACTTGGGTCTTCGGGTATTGTATCCAAATTACATCAGGTTTTGTTTCACAAAAGATATGGGGACTCTTTTGGATCGATGAAGTTCTGGAGCTCCTTATTTCCTCAATATTCACCTAATTGGCAGGTTTTGTGGAGGTCCTGCCATAAATTTGTCTCCCAAGATGGGCTCTGTCTTATGCAATATCATATTTTGCATAATATGTATTATACTCTGGTTAAGTTAATGAAGTGGGGTCTGTTGGACTCCAACATATGTGTTAGATGTTTTTAAGGGGAGGGAACACTCCTTCACATATTTTGGTCCTCTCCCAAAATCTCCCTTTTGTGGGACTCTATCAAAGCTTCCCTAGATCCTATACTGGGTTTGCAGGAGCACTTCATGCCTGACTTTTGTCTCCTTGGGGACATGTCCTCTATTAGAGTCAAAGTGAGAAGGTTTCATATTTCTATGATAGCTCTATCTATCAAGAAGCTTATTTTACATCATTGGAAAGACAAGTCTACTCCGACATTATAGGAATGGGTGAATGAAATCCCTGCTAACCTGCATATGGAAAATGCGATTGCCAGCCTTCACAACAGATTATCTGTTTATACTCAAATATGGGATCCCCTTAACTCTCTAATTCTAGCTGCTCAGACTTAGTAGTGTTCCAGAGCAAATAGCCTAAATCTAGGCCACACATTAGTGGAAAGGCAGGTCCCTGACCTGGGAGCCTGCATAATAAATGGCTTTGATAAAGTTAATGTTTAAAAGCAGGATCTCCTCCATCTCCAGCCAATGCATCCTAGGGTCATTCAGTTATCTCAGAGCAATATGCAGAGTTGTGCTGCCCAATAATAAAGTTGGAAAGTCAGAAGAGAAAACCCCTCTTTGAAATTTGATAAGCACATGGTCTGCATCCTAACCCAGGGCCATTGACCAGCCCACAAAAATCAGGATTTTTACAATAGTGGTGAGCACATTCACAGTGACATAAATCCATGTATTCTCACCCCAGTGGAATAAACAGCAGATGATGTGAACACTGTTACAATATCAGACATTTATTCCATGGTAAACATTATCGCTATTTATTCAAATAATCTACATGTCATCACACCCCTCCCCACCATCTGGCACTTCATTCACACTTCATGATTGTGAGTCCATGTCTACTACAAAAATCTCACAAACACAGCCACAGCCTGTTTCATACTCTGACCCCAAGTCCCTGCTTTAATAATCTCCAGAAACAGCATTATCCAAAACAAGAACTTTACTTTGAGATTTTGTTCTTCAGTTACAAGTCACTAACCTGTACAAAAGCCACATGGCTCAAACAACATCCAAACTCTCCCGACAGAGCTCCCTCCTGTCTTCTGCGAAATAATGTTGCCCACCCGCCCACATGACTACAACTACATTTGCTCACCCACAAAATGTAACAAAAATAAAATAACTTAACAATACTCCACATTAAAAAAAAAAAAACAGAATGAGCTGTTGGTAACACACAGCGTACCCTGTAAGTCTCGCAACTGCCATGTTTTGCAAACTCTATGGCCCACAAACATGAAAATTACAGCCTATCACACTGCACACTAGGAACCATCATGACCACAGCTAACCAATAAAAACCTACAACCCCAACACCATTGAAAAAATAAAGAGTTCACAAGGCTGAAGAATAATGCGATGAACCAAAACAAAAATAAAGTAATCATTTTGTTTAAACAAATGCACATGTTGCTTCAAAAGTAAATACTGCACAAACAGGCAGCCCTATATGGTATAAACTGGATACCCGATTGCTGCTCATTGAATACACATAGATACATAGAGGCATAGACACTGTCGACAGATAAAGGCCTATGGCCCACCCAGTCTGCCCATTTGAGCTTGTAAATTCATGTTATGACTTTCTAGAAGTCTGTTGCCCCTTACCCTTGACCTTCAGAATTCCCTTATGTCTGTTCCATGCATTCTTAAATCCCATGATTGTTTCAGCCCCCACCACTTCCTTTGGCAGGGTGTTCCACTTGTCCACCACCCTTTCTGTGAAGAAATTCTTCCTCATGTTTCCTCTGAATTGTCCTTCCTCCAACTTCATCCAGTGCCTTCACATCTTTTTTGCTGGAAAATAGTGTATTCCTGCATCCTGTTCCTCCCTATAATGTACTTGTATGTCTCTATTATATCCCATCTCTCCCTCCTTTCCTCCAGGGAGTACATATTCAGGTCCTTCAGCCTGTCCCCATAGGACTTGTGATGCAATCCCTGTACCATCTTTGTTGCCCTCCTCTGAATCTTCTCTACCCTGCCTATGTCCTTACATAGATAAGGTCTCCAGAACTGTACACTATACTCCAGGTAGGTCCTCACTAGTGTCTTGTATAGTGGAGTTATGACCTCGCTTTTCCTGATGGTGATGCCTCTTCCTATGCTTCCCAGCATCGCATTTGCTTTACTTGCTGCTGTGTCACACTGTTTCCCTACCTTGAGGTCATCAGAGATGATAACCCCATGGTCCTCAACCCCACAACTGATTTGTTGTTCCAAGTCATGCAGATACTCAGGGATATGCACCCAACCTGTTGTAGTTTGGATCCGGGCCCTACTTGCCTGTTATTAGGCTGTATTGATGTCATCATACTGGTTCTTGTGGAGATATTCTGGTGTTCACTGGAGATAGGTGAGTTTCCTTGCTCCCTGAAGGAAACGGTGGTGACTCCACTTCCCAAGAAATCTTCACTTGACCCAGACTGCCCTGCCAACTACCGATCAATCTCTAATCTTCCCTTTGTGGGGAAGGTTATTGAGAAAGTTGTGACACTACAGTTGGAGAACCATCTTACCATTCATGACATCTACGACCCTCTCCAGTCCAGATTACATAAGAAGCATAGTACCGAGACCACTCTGGTTTAGGTGTTCAATGATCTCATCGGGAGAGACCAGAGATCCTGCACCATCTTTGTATTTCTGGACCTCTCCTCAGCCTTTATCACCATGGACTATGGGATGCTGCTAGAATGCCTGCATGCCATCTGTGTCCTGTCTGGTATGGTCCTCAGATGGTTCCATTCTTTCCTCACTGACAGATCACTGAGGGTGGTCTTGGGGATTTATTCCTCTGAGGCATTCTGTCTGCCTTGTGGGGTGCTGCAGGGTTCTGTGCTGCCCCCCATGTTGTTCGTGGTGTATATGCTGCTGTTAGGAGACATTGTGAGATGGTATGGGCTGATGTTTCACTGTTATGCAGATGACGCACAGCTCTACCTGTCCTTTGCTTCTGATCAGGATAGTGTGCTTTCGGTCTTTAACAACTGCCTGGCAGAAATCCAGGATTGGATGAATACCAGCTGGCTGAAACTGAATTCTGACAAGACTGAGGTGTTAGTGGTGGATCCTGGTTGACAGATATAGGGATCAAGAATGGGTTGCCCCTCAGGGCTTTGGCTTGTGGGATCCCATTTACTGACCTCCGAATGGGTGCGAAATCTGGGGATAATGCTTGACGACAGTCTGACACTTTGTTCTTAAGTGTTGGTCATGGTTAAATCCTCTTTTTTCCATCTGAGGACTATCACCTGGATTAAACACCTAGTTTTGTCTGATGCCTGGACTACTGTAACTCCCTTTACCTAGGGCTTCTGGGGATTGATATCGGCCACTTGCTGCTGGTGCAGAATGCTGTAGCCAGGCTGTTGTCTGGATCATCTCGATCCAGCCATATTACATCGGTGCTGTGCGAACTGCACTGGCTGCCAGGTCAGTGGCAGATCACCTTCAAGGTCAGCTTGCTGACCTATAGAGACTTACATAGATAGTGACTGAGCTACCTTCAAGATCTCCTGCATTCTTAGTGCCCCTTCTGGCTGCTTCATTCGACTGATGAGGGATTGCTGGAGATTCCCAAGGTATGATTAAAAATATTTGGTTCAAGGGCCTTTTCATTTGTGGCCCCTACCGTTTGGAATTCTCTGCCTCATCGGATATGGGAGTGCCTGACTCTGGAGAGCTTCAAGATTGCCTTAAAAACTTATTTATTTGAGCTTACTTTTGGTGCTGTCTTGTAACTGGGTTTTTATCACTGAATTGTGGTATACATTGAACAATGTATTTTAATAATTTATGGTTTTAATTGTTGTTTATTGTGCAGCACTCTGATACTTCGTGAAGATCACTATATAAATAAAGATTATTATTATTATTATTATTATTATTATTATTATTATTCCAGGGTTTATGTGCCCCATATGCATAATCTTGCACTTCTTTACCTTGAATTTTCACTGCCAAACCCTTGACTATACTTCTAGCTTCTGCAGGTTCCTCTTCATTCTATCGACACTCTCTGGCATGACCACTCTGTTGCAGAGCTTCGTGTTGTCAGCAAACAGGGGAAATTCTGCTTTCTAGGTCCTGTGCAATGCCACTGATGAAGACATTGAATAGAACCGGTCCCAGCACTTTTCCTGTGTTACTCCACTGATCACTCTTCCCTCTGTGAAGTGACAGCCATTTACCACCACCCTCTGTGTCCTGCCACCCAGCCAATTACCTACCCACCGCACTACTGTTCTGCCCATTCCCATATTCCCCAGTTTGTTTAATATCCCTCTATGTGGCACAGTGTCAAAGACATTGCTGAAGTCCAGATAGGCCACATCCACTACCCTCCCCTGATTCACCTTCCTTGTCACCAAGTCAAAACATTCACTAAGGTTGTTCTGGCATGACCTCCCCCCTGAGAAAACATGTTGCCTTGGGGCCTGTCATCCATTGGTGACCAATGTTCCACCAGTATCTCCTTCAGTAGTGCTTCCATGATCTTCCTGACTACTGAGGTCAGGCTGACTCGTCTGTAGTTCCCCGCTTCCTCTTTGTTCCCTCATTTGTGTAAGGGGACTAAATCTGCTGCCCTCTGGTGTTTGGATACCTCCCCTGTTTCCAGTGATAAGCTAAACAGGATTGTCAGAGGTTTAGCCACCACCTCTCTTAGTTCCTTTAGGATCCTGGGGTGCACCCCATCTGGTCCCATTGCTTTATCAACTCTAATGCCTTCCAGTTTCTTTTGGGACCCTTTCCCATGTAAAGGGACTTGTGTAGCATTTCTGTGCCTTTCCCACGCCTTCTACTCCATTCAGGCCCATTACCCTCCTCTTCCTCAGTAAAAACTGAGCAGAAATATCTGTTCAGTATGTCAGCTTTACTGTTGTCATTCTCCACATAGCCCCCATCCTTCCCTTTCAGACTCACTATCCCTCCCTTTGCCCTTCTTTTTTCACTTATGTACCTGTAAAATGTTTTGTCCCCTCTACCCTCTGATTTTGTAATGTGCTCTTCTGTCTGAGCTTCGGCTTCTCTTACTGACCTCCCTGCCTCCCTTTGCATCTCCTGGTAAGTCTCCCTGTCCCCCTCTGCCTGCTTCTTTTTGTATTGCCTGAATGCAATCTTTTTAGCTTTCACATTCTCTGCTACATCCTTAGAAAATCATAATGGCCTCCTCTTCTTTTTCACCTTGCTAAACTGCTTAGTGCATGATTCTGTTGCTCTTGTAATCCCCATTTTAAATATTGCCCACTATTCCTCAACCCTTGATTCCCTCCCCATTCCCATTAATGCCTCTTTCAAGCATGTCCCCATTTTCCCAAAGTCTACTCCTATAAAATCCAGGATATGTGTTTTTGTGAGGGTTGGTTCTACTCCTTCTGTGATTTCAAACCTCAGTGGTAGTCACTGTTCCCCAGGTGCTCCCCCACTGTTAGCCCTATCACACTGTCCCCGTTTGTGAGCATGAGGTCCAGTATTGCCTCCTGCTGAGTTGGTTCCATGACCAGTTGCTTGAGGAAGGCACCTTGAAGGGAATCCAGGATAAATCTGCTCCTGGTTGATGCTGCTGTTGGGAGGCTCCTGTTCACATCTGGAATACTGAAGTCTCCAACCAGCACTAGCTCACCCTTGTCTTCCATCCTTTAGATGGCTAGCATCAGCTCCCTATCTGTTTCTTTCTCCCGGGCTGGTGGTCTGGCATTGGCACACATGACTTTCCATGATGTGAACTCCCTGGACTGTTTAGCTGTTATATTCAACACACTCCCTGGTTATCTTTTATCCCTGGTTTTCCCTGTTGTCTGACCTTCTATTGAAATTTTCCACCTTTCTTCCTATCCACCCTTTGGTTTCTTATCTCCATCTTTAACACACTGCTTTGTAGAGATATCCACCCCTTCTGTTCACTGGTTCTACTGTTAGCTGTGGGGGATGCGCAATTAGGTACCCTCCTTGCTGGCCTGTCACCCCCCTTGGCTAGCTTAAATGCTTGTCCATGTAGCATTTAAACATATCACTGAGTGACTGGATTCCCCTCCAGGATGGATGCAGGCTGTCAGGCTTGAACAAGCCCCCATCCCTCCAGGTGGGTCCCCAGTCACCAATTAATCAAACCCTTCCTAACAGCACCAGTTATTCAACCATGAGTTAAAGTTCCTGTTGCATGTGCCCCTACACTCTCCCATGTCTCTCATAGGTAGTATGTCTGAGAAGGTGACAGAAGTAGCTACTTGCATGAGACCCCCTCCCCAATTTCCTAAGCTCTTCCTGAACTTCCTTAGGCTTCCTGTTTGCCAGGTCATTAGTACTTAGGTGGATAATGACCTCCAGCTCACCCTCCCATCTTGCCTTACTGGTGAGCCCGGGGATATTCCTCCCATCCCTCCATGCCATGGCACCTGGTAGGCATCTCACCTCCCTGTACTCCCCTCCTGTGTTCCTAGCTGGATTCCTCTTACAATAGAGTCCCCCACCAGGATTCACTTCCTCCTCCTTTTGGGTCCATTGCTCTCCCCACTGAAGTCATATCCTCGGTTGACCTCCATATCCTTTCCTTCCAATTCTCTCAGTACCTCTATTTGTTTGTCCCCATTTTCCAGTGTAGCATATGAGTTCTGGAGTGGAATAGAATTTGAGTTGTGCCTCTGGCTGACCACATTAACCCTCCCTGAGTCCACCATCATCCAAGTACTCCACATTCTTGGCATCCTTTTAGGCAGCAGAATTGGATTGGATGGTCTCTGGATAGGGGAAAAGGTACTCCTGACCAAGTTTATTTCTGCTCTAAGTCTGGCAACCTCATCCCACAGTCCAGGGAGATGCCTGCAGATAGGGCAGCACCTCAGCATCCAGAAGGTCAGTCTCAATATGGCTGCCCCACATCCACTGCATTGCACCACTCCTCACATTATACTGCACTTATACTGCTATTTCAGTACTTGTCTGTTACTGAAGCTCACCTTGTAGTTCCCTCTTTATTAATTAACTGTCCTGAAAATCCTGCCACCAATCCTCAGATGCCTTTTTTAAATAAGGAAAACAAAAACAAAAAGAGTCAAAACACTTGTGCCGTGGATGGACTTCCTCCCCCTTATGCCCCTCATGAGCAGTTACTGCACTGCAATGAAATTAATCTGGATCCTTCCCCTTCTGACCTCTTCTGAGAAACCAAAAATCAACTTGCTACCTCAAATCTGACTTAGCCCTACTTCCAGCTGAGGTCAGAGTTCAGACAATAGCACCCCTCCCCAAAACTAAAAGGCAAGAAAGACAAGATAAGACAAAATTTGCAGCAAGTAAAGACAGGAAAGGAAACCAGCACCACAGTAAAAGTACACAAGACTAGGTTTCACATTTTCTACTGCACCAACACAATTCTAAGTAAAGACAGCAAATGAATAACAGTACCACTAAACACCCACAAATCTAGGCTAAAACAAAAAAAAAGCAATGAACAGTTACTGCACTGCACTGAAATGAATCTGGACCCTTCCCCTTCTGGCCTCTTCTGAGAAACCAAAAATCAACTTGTTACCTCAAATCTGACTTAGCTCTATCTCCAGTTACTATGTAGCTGAGGTCAGAGGTCAGACAATTAGCAGCCCTTCCCCAAACAATCAGGGAAAGATAGACAAGACAAGATAAACTTGGAAGCAAATAAAGAAAGCAAAGGAAAACAGCTCCACTACAAGCACACCAGACTACGATTCAAATTTTCAACAGCCCCAAAACAATTCTAAGTAAAGATAGCAAAGAAATAATAGTACCACTAAATGCCCACACATCTATCCTTAAAACAGAAAAAGCTAGTAAAGAAAGCAAAAGAAAACAGCACCACTAACCACAGCAAACCAGGTTTTCGAATTTTCAACAGCCTCAAAACAATTCTAAGTAAATATAGCAAAGAAATAACAGTAGAAATAAAAGCCCAGAAATCTAGGATTAAAACAAAAACAGCAAGAAATGACAGCATAGGAAAACAAAAAAAAAAAAATAAAAGCACACCAAATGAGGGTTTCAAATTTTTAACAGCCCCAAAACAATTCAATTTCATTACTACCAGCACCCAAGGTATACTGCAGCAAAGGGAAGGTCAGTCTATATATTCCATCTGTGAGAGACTGTTTGCCCTGCTTTACAACTTGTTGCATTTTGACTGCTAATAATTAAAAGTGCTCAGGACTGTGTTTTTTGTAAGAAAGCTACTTTTATTTATTACCAGCACTTGAGGTATATTGCATTGAAGGGGAGGACAGTCTACATATTCCACCCATGAGAGACTCTTTGTCCTGATTTACAACTTGCTGCATGCTGACTGTTAGTGTTTAAGGTGCCTGGGACTGTGTTCAAATCAGCTGTCCCGCATTCATCATATCCCCATGCAGGCATTGGTATAGGGGGCTCGGTGGTCAGCCATAGGGTGAGTCTGCAAGTGGGGGAGGAACACAGTGGCATTAAAACTCATGATTCTTCACTGTGGAAGAAAGCTAATATTCATTACTACCAGCACCCAAGGCATATTGCAGTGAAGGGGAGGTCAGTCTATATATTCCATCTGTGAGAGACTATTTGTTCTGCTTTACAACTTGCTGTATGTTGACTGCTAATGATTAAAAGTGCTCGAGACTGTGTTTTTTGTAAGAAAGCTACGTTTATTATTACCAGCACTCGTGGTGTATTTCAGCAAAGGGAAGGACAGTCTACAAATCCCACCTGTGAGAGACTCTTTGTCCTGATTTACAACTTGCTGCATGCTGACTGTTAGTGCTTAAAGTGCCTGGGACTGTGTTTGAATTAGCTGTCCTGCATTCATCATATCCCCATGCAGATGTTGGTATAGAGGGCTCGGTGGTAAGCCATAGTGTGAGTCTGCAAGTGAGGGAGGGACACAGAGGTGTTAAAACTCACACTGCTTCACTGCATGAGCACAGTGAATGTGAGCATGAGTGGTGCAAGCACTACTTGGCCCCAGTTTTAATAGTTTTAAGGGTCAATGATTTTAGCATTTAGGTTTATAATGATTTAAGACTATAAGTAGTAACTGTACTTTACATCAGAAGTCTAGATATTGTTGCCTAATTAGATTGTGGTATTAAATCATTAGGGAAATTATGTAGTAACCATTTTCTAAGTTAGAAGTCTAGGATAGCAGAGAAATACTAAGGTATAGGGTGATTTGTCTAATGTGGTATTGTCGAATTATTTTTTGTTAGATAATACATATTTTTCTTTTATTGTGTTCCTCAGGCTAGAGATTTAAAGAGTATGTATGCTTATAACATTATTAGATTGACCAGTTTGCAACTTTTGCTAATCTGCATGCATACAACAACAGCCTATGAGAATGGGCAAGTTGTAAGGGTTACAAGCGGGGACTTTGGGCATCATTGCAAGGATGTAAACAGATTAATATCCCTACATGTTATGTCTCGAGGGTACATGCGATGTTATTTAAATTAAGTAGTATTCATATGGACTTGGGGAATGAGTGCAGGTTTGTATCTCTTCAGTTAGTATGTATAATAAAATAATTAGAAGGGCTATGATTAGAATCTGCCTACAGAAGAGAACATGGGTTAAACTTGTTTTTGTCACTACACTGTTATTTTTAAGTGGAAATGTACACTTGAATCCTGGTCCACAACAAAAAGAAGCAGTTTCCATGGACATTTTAAATGGGAACAATTCTTCAATTATACATTTCAACATGCATAGCCTAGGCAACAAATGGATGTTTTTAGACAATGGGTCTTAGAACATCAGGTAGATTTAATTATGTTAATGGAGACCTGGCTAAGTAAAAAGACTCCATCTTCCTTTTTGAGATGGATGGTTATCAGTTATTTATGCAAGATCATAATAAAAAAGGTGGTGGAGTGGCATTATATGCAAAGCAGCAATTAGACACTAAAGTTTTACCAAATTAAGTGGATTTTCAGGGTATTGAAGTACTAACAACGGAATTAGGTCTTCCTTTTTCCCTACATATAGTGGTACTGGGTGTATATAAACATCCTAAGATTCACCCATCAAAATTTGGGATTATGTTTAATTACCTACACAAATTTAAATTAACACATGAAATACTCCTGATTGGTGATTTTAATATAAATTGGGAACATGTTACAGCTTATCATGAACTGGTTGATTTATCTATTAGACTGGGCCTAAGTCAATTAATCAATGGGGTAACCAGAGTTAATAGTAATGACAGTGAGGCTTCTTCAACCCTGGACCTGATTTTTACTACAGGAAATGAAAATTATAAAATGATTAGTGTTTTGTTAGGTACCTTTAGTGATCACCAGGGGGTGGTGGGTGTGAGAGCTAAAGAAAAAGGAATTAAATCTGGATATTGGGCTCCTAAAAGAACATTTAGGCATTTCGATTACATTGCCTTTATGTAGGATTTTAAAAATGTGAATTGGGAAAGGACAGCTCTAATTCCTACTATAAATGAGGCTTGGCAGTATTTTAGGGAGGAATTTGAGATAATTTGTAACCAGCATGCACCCATGAGAAAGATGTATTATGTGTTGAAAAATGTTATCTGATATAACGGGAATCTGCATAATCTACTTAAAAAGAGAAACATCCAATGGCAAAAGGCAAGGAAATCAGAGGCTCAGGCAGATTGGGATAGTTATAGAGCCTTAAGGAGTAAATATTTAAAGGAAGTAAGGAAGACAACGGTAGATTATCATAAACATGTATTACAAGATACACAATTTTCACATTCTGGTAAATTCTGGAATCTAATTCAAAAATTACAAAATCTGGGTAAAAATGGATATTCAAAAAATATGCATTAATGGTAGGGATATGGAACAGTGCTCTGAGGTGGCAAATTGTTTTAATGACATATTTGTGAATATGGGTGTTATAAAGGATGTAACAGAAGAAGCTACTTTAATTGGGGAACAAAGCTTTTTGACAACAAAAGGGAGTTAAAGCAGCTGTTAAATTTTGGTAAAATAAATATTAATGAGGTAATGTTAGAATTGCTGAACACCAATAAAAGCTAGGCAATGGGATTTGATGAGATTAGTAATAAATTGCTGAAATGTTCAGTCCCAGTTGTTGCCGACCCTCTGACACAATTTTTTTATTTATCATTACATACAACTGAAGTGCCTGATGAATGGAAACTTGCTAAAGTAACTCCAATCTGTAAATCTGGTTCCAAAAAAGAGATTAGTAACTATCGATCAATATCTTTGATACCAGTGGTAGCAAAGATTTGTAAAAAAATAGTAGCTAAGCATGCTAAGTAGTACATAAAAGAGCTGGGCATTTTGCACAGCAATCAGTCAGGCTTTACAGAAAGATATACTACCCAAACTGCATTAATAAAAGTAATGGGGGGATATTTAGATTGCAATGGATAATGGATTATTAATAGGTGCAATTATGATTGACTTGTCAAAAGCTTTTGATTCCTTAAATCATAGTATACTTATAAAAAAATTGAAAAACATGTGATTTTCAGATAATGTAGACTGGTTTTCCAATTACTTAAGTGGTAGGAAACAAAAAGTGTTTTTAAACACATATTCTTCAGACTTTAGGCAAATAGGGCAGGGGGTACCCAAGGGATCAATCCTGGGGCCCCTTTTATTTAATTTATATACAAATGATTTGGAATTTAAACAAGAAAAATTAATATATCATCAGTACACTGATGATATTATGTATGTTTCAGGAATGGATTCTTACTATATACAACACACTTTACAATTAGCATTTGATGAAATACAGAATTACTGTATTAAAAATAAACTGGTATTGAACACTACAAAAACCAAGGTAATATTGTTTCGGCAATAAAATAAAGACCCATATATTAAAAAACTCCTTGGAAATAATAGTGAAAGGTGGTTCTATATTACAGTTGGTTAATGAGTACAAATACTTAGGGTTATGGATGGACATAAATTCTAAGTGGTCCATTCGTATAGATAGTTTGGTCAGGAGGTTGGGGCAACAACTGGGGATGTTGTATAGAATAAAAAAAAATTCTCAGGGACCACCAGGTTGCATGTGATAAACACTACGTTAGTGCCAGTGATTGATTATGCTGACATAATATGTGTTTGGGGGGGGGCAAATAAAACTGATTTGAAAAAAATTAGACAGTATATGCAACAAAATGGCTAGGTATATAATGGGGGCACATAGACTTACACATCATTGAGATTTCAACTTTTCAACAGATTCAAAATAATTCTAAATAAACACAGTAAAGAAATGTTAGTAGAAATAAAAGCCAGAAATCTAGGTTTAAAACAAATCAGCAAGTAAAGACAGCAAAGGAAAACAACACCACTAAAAGTACACCAAATGAGGCTCTCAACTTTTCAACAGCCCCAAAACACTTCTACGCAAATACAGGTAAGAAATAACAGTACCACTAATAGCCCAGAAATTAAGGTTTAAAACTGAAGCAGCAAGTAAAGACAGCAAAGGAAAACAGCACAACTACAAGCACTCCAATCTAGGTTTTAAATTTTTAACAGCCAAAAAACTTTTCTATGTTAATACAGCAAAGAAATAACAGTACCACTTAAAGTCCACAAATCTAGGTTTGAAACCAAAAAAAGCAATGAGCAGTTACTGAACTGCACTGAAATAAATCTGGATCCTTCCTCTTCTGTCCTCTTCTGATAAACCAAAAATCAACTTGCTACCTCAAATGTCACTTAGACCCACCTCCAATTATCACATAGCTGAGGTCAGAGGTCAGAGAATTAGCACCCCTTCCCCCAAACTAAAGGGCACAACAGACAAGACAAAATCTGTAGCAAGTAATGACAGCAAAGGAAAACAGCACCACACTAAAAGCACACCAGACTAGGTTTAAAATTATTAATAGCTCCAAAACAAGTCTAAGTACAGACAGCAAAGAAATAATTATACCTCTAAACACTCACAAATCTAGGTTTAAAACCCAAAAAAGCAATAAGCAGTTACTGCACTGCATTGAAATGATTCTGGACCCTTCCCCTTCTGGCCTCTTCTGAGAAACCAAAAATCAACTTGCTACCTCAAATCTGACTTAGCCCCACACCAGTTATCATGTAGCTGAGGTTAGAAGTCAGACAATTACCACCCCTCCCAAAACAAACAGGACAAGACAGACAAGACAAGATAAAATTGGAAGCAAATAAAGAAAGCAAAGGAAAACAGCTCAAATACAAGCACATCAGACTAGATGGCAAAATGTTAATGGCTCCAAAAGAATTCTAAGTAAAGATAGCAAAGAAATAACAGTACCACTAAATGCCTACATATCTATGCTTAAAACTGAAAGAGCAAGTAAAAAAACAAAGAAAACTGCACCATTAAACCACACCAAAATAGTTTTCAAATTATCAACAGCTTCAGAACAAATCAAAATAAAGAGAGCAAAGAAACAACAGAACCACTAAAAGCCCACATATCTAGATATAAAACAAAAACAGCAAGTTCAGATAGCAAAGGAAAACAGAACCACTAAAAGCACAGCAAATGAGGCTTTCAAATTTTCAACATCCCAAAAACAATTCTAGGTAAATACAGCAAAGAAATAACAGTAGAAACAAAAGCCCAGAAATCTAGGTTTAAAACAAAAACAGCAAGTAAAGACAGCAAAGGAAAACAGAACCACTAAAAGTACACCAAACGAGGCTTTCACATTTTCAACAGCCCCAAAACAATTCTAGGTAAATACAGCTAAGAAATAACAGTAGCACTAAAAGCCCACAAATTAAGGTTTAAAAAGTTAAGCAGCAAATAAAGACAACAAAGGAAAACAGCACCATTAAACCACACCAAACTAGGCTTCAAATGTTCAACAGACTCAAAACAATTATAAGTAAAGATTGCAAATAATTAACAGTACCACTAAAAGCACACAAATTTAGGTTTAAGAAAAACAGTAAGAAAAGACAGCAAAGGAAAATAGCTCCCCTACAAGTACACCAGGCTAGGTTTCAGATTTTCAACAGCCCCAAAACAATTCGAAGTAAAGAGAGCAGAGATATAACAGCAGCAATAAAAGCACACAAATCTAGGTTAAAAACAAAAACAGCAAGTAAAGACCGCAAAGGAAAAGAGAAGAACTAGAAGAACACCTAACTAGGTTTTAAATTTTCATCAGGCCAAAAACAATTCTAAGTAAAGACTGCAGAGAAATAACAATACCAGTAAAAGCCCACAAACCTAGGTTTAAAACAAAAACAGTAAATAAAGACATCAAAGTAAAATAGCACCACTACAAGCACACCAAAAAATGATTTAAATTATCATCATCCCAAAAACAATTCTAACTACAGACAGCAGAGAAATAACAGTACCACTAAATGCATACACATCTATGCATGAAACAGAAAGAGCAAATAAAGAAAGCAAAGGAAAGAGCACCATTAAACCACACCAAAATAGGTTTCAAATTATCAACAGCCTCAAAACAATTCCAAGTAAAGACAGCAAAGAAATAACAGAACAACTAAAAGCCCACATATCTATCACTAAATTTTGACTTACTCATCAGTCTGTCTTGCAAACTGGTACATGCCAAACTTGGAATAGCCTACTGAACCAGCTACAGTATATGCTCACTTCCTCAGCAAGGTTTGCCATTGCCCATGGCATACTCCTACCATCACTTACCTATGGTGCTGCAAAATATGTTTCTGTGTGCAGATCAGTCCTTAGGAAATGGGATGTTACATAAAACAACATCTGTCGCTATGCCTCCTCCTCACATTGGCTAAAAAAACACTGTCCACTCTATTCTGACTTGGGATAGCTTCCTCCCACTGAACTAAGGCTAAATGCTTATGGATCTATCATTGACAATATGGTCCATCTACAAATCCCTAAATCCCTTGCAGGCCTTTTCCAAAACCTGACTCCATACTGTGGATTGTGTTCCACTGATCAGACCTCTGTTATCATCCCCAGACACTGCACCACTAAAGGTGCTAGTGCTTTTGCTTGCCATGTCCCCAAATATGGAACTCCCTTCCACTAACCTTGCACCAATCAACATCCCATGCATCTTTTAAAAAAGGATTGCGTACTTATCTTGAAACTTCACACACAAATGCTCCTGTTTCATACCTTCCTAGGTCTTTTCATCCCAGTCTTATGTTTCCTTTCTTATCTTCCCCATACACAATGCACTTCTCCTTTACCTCCCCTTTGCACTTCTCCTTCACCTCACTTTTCTGAGTCTGTTACTTCTATCACTTACTAATATCCCACCCTTAAGTTAGCTTTTCAAACCCTTATTAGTACTGAAAATGTTATTCTGTCATGTTTCTTCTTCCTCAAAGCAAACTGTAGTGTAATTTAGTTATTGTACAGCTCCATGTTTTTTTTTTCTTTTTTCTATTTTCCCACACTGTAACTGTAACCTCTTTGTTTTTAGCTAATTTCTTGCAACATGCTTGTAAACTGTTGTAATGATTTTTGTTGTACTTGTATTTGGAATGTCTTCCCTGTATTGTTGTTTTGTATCCTCCCGGGTCATGCCTGAAAATAGTCATTGCTATACCTACTGCACTTACCCGGATAACAAAAACTAAATAATTAAAATAAATAAAACAAAAACAGCAAGTTCAGATAGCAAAGGAAAACAGCACCACAAAACTACAGCAAACCAGGTTTTCAAATTTTCAACAGCCTCAAAACAATTATTGGTAAATACAGCAAAGAAATAACAGTAGAAATAAAAGACCAGAAATCTAGGTTTAAAACAAAAACAGCAGGTAAAGACAGCAAAGAAAAACAGAACAACTAAAAGCACACAAAACAAGGGTTTCAAATTTTCAACAGCCCCAAAACAATTCTAAGTAAATACAAGTAAGAAATAACAGTACCACTAAAAGCCCACACATTAAGGTTTAAAAAGTAAAGCAGCAAGTAAAGACAGCAAAGGAAAACAGCACACTTAAACCACACCAGACTAGGCTTCAAATTTTCAACAGCTTCAAAACAATTATAAGTAAAGACAGAAAATAATCAACAGTACCACTAAAAGCACACAAATTTAGGATTAAAACAAGAATAGCAAGAAAAGACAGCAAAGGAAAATAGCTCCACTACAAGTACACCAGGCTAGGTTTCATATTTTCAACAGACCGAAAAGAATTTGAAGTAAAGAGAGCAGAGATATAACAGCACCAACAAAAGCACACAAATCTAGGTTAAAAGTAAAAACAGCAAGTAAAGACAGAAAAGGAAAACAGAAGAACTACAAGAAAACCTAACTAGGTTTTAAATTTTCAGCAGCCCAAAAACAACTCTAAGTAAAGACTGCAGAGAAAAAACAATACTATTAAAAGCCCACAAATCTAGGTTTAAAACAAAAACAGCAAGTAAAGACATCAAAGGAAAACAACACCACTACAAGCACACCAAACAGGGATTTAAATTTTCATCAGCCAAAAAATAATTCTAACTATAGACATCAAAGAAATAACTATACCACTAAAAGCTCACAAATCTAGCTTTAAAACAAAAAAGCAATGAGCAGTTACTGCACTGAAATGAAATGAATCTGTAACCTTCCCATCTGGCCTCTTCTGAGAAACCAAACATCAGTGTGCTACCTCAAATGTGACTTAGCCCCACCTCCTTTTATCAGATAGCTGAGGTCAGAAGTCAAGCAATAGCACCCCTCTCCCAAACTAAAGTGCAAGACAGACAAGACAAGACACAATTTGCAGCAAGTTAAGACAGGAAAGGAAACCAGCACCACACTAAAAGCACAACAGATTAGGTTTCACATTTTCAACTGCACCAAAACAAATCTAACTAAAGATAGCACAGAAATAACAGTACCACTAAAACCCACAAATTTTGGTTTAAAACATAAAAAACAAAGAGCAGTTACTGCACTGCACTGAAATGAATCTGGATCCTTCCCCTTCTGGTCTCATCTGAGAAACCAAATATCAACTTCCTACTTTTAATCTGATTTAGCCCCACCTCCAGTTATCACTTAGCTGAAATCAGAGGTAAGACAATTAGTACCCCACCTCAAATTAAAGGGAAAGTGAGACAAAACAAGACAAAGTTTTTAGAAAGCAAAGACAGCAACGGAAAACAGTACCATTACCCACACAACAGACTAGGTTTCATATTTTCAACAGCCCCAAAATAATTCTAAGTAAAGACAGCAAATAAAAAACAGTACCAATAAAAACAAACACATCTATGTTTAAAACAGAAATAACAGGTGAAGATAGCAAAGGAAAGCAGAACCATTAAACCATATCAAAATAGGTTTCAAATTTTCAACAGCCTCAAAGCAATTCCAAATAATGAATGCAAAGAAACAATAGAACCACTGAAAGGCCACAAATCTAGGTTTAAAACAAAAACAGCAATTAAAGATAGCAAAGGAAAAGACCACCACTACACCACACCAAACAGGGGTTCAAATTTTCAACGGCTTCAAAATAATTCTAGGTAAATATAGAAAAGAAATAACAGTAGACATAAGAGCCCAGAAATCTAGGTTTAAAAGAAAACAGCAAGTAAAGACAGCAAAGGAAAACAACACCACTAAAAGCACACCAAACAAGGGTTTCAAATTTTCAACAGCAGCAAAACAATTCTAAGTAAATACAGTAAAGAAATAACAGTACTACGAAAAGTCCAGAAATTAAAGTTTAAAACTGAAGCAGCAAGTAAGAACAGCAAAGAAAAAAAAGCACAACTACAATCACTCCAAACTAGGTTTTAAATTTTCAAAAGCCAAAAAAACCTTTCAAAGTAAATACAGCACATGAATAACAGTACCACTAAAGGTCCACCAATTGAGGTTTAAAACAAAAAAAGCAATGAGCAGTTACTGAACTGTACTGAAATTAATCTGGATCCTTCCCCTTCTGTCCTTCTCTGAGAGACCAAAATTCAACTTGCTACCTCAAATGCCACTTAGACCCACCTCCAATTATCACATAACTGAGATCAGAGGTCAAAGAATTAGTACCCCTTCCCCAAACTTAAGGGAAAGACAGACAAGACAAGACAAAATATGTAGCAAGTAAAGACAGCAAAGGAAAACAGCACCACACTAAAAGCACACCACACTAGTTTTGACATTTTTAAAAGCACAAAAAACAATTCTAATTAAAGACACCAAAGAAACAACTGTACCACAAATCACCCACAAATCTAGGTTTAAAACTAAAAAAAAAAGTAATGAGCAGTTACTGCACTGCACTGAAATGATTGTGGACCTTTCCCCTTTTGGCTTCTTTTGAGAAACCAAAAATAAACTTGCTCCCTCAAATCTGACTTAGCCCCACCTCCAGTTATCATGTAGTTGAGGTCAGAGGTCAGGCAATTAGCAGCCCTTCCCCAAACAGGGCAAGACAGACAGACAAGACAAGATAGAATTGGAAGCAAATAAAGAAAGCAAAGGAAAACAGCTCCACTACAAGCACACCAGACTAGAAATCAAATTAACAGCCCCCAAACAATTCTAAGTAAAGACAGCAAAGAAACAACAGTAATACGAAATGCCCACAGATCTATGCTTAAAACAGAAACAGCAAGTAAAGAAAGCAATGGAAAACAACACCATTAAACCACACCAAAATAGGTTTAAAATTATCAACAGCCTCAGAACAAGTCCAAGTAAAGACAGCAAAGAAATAACAGAACCACTAAAAACCTACATATCTAGGTTTAAAACAAAAACAGCAAGTTCAGAAGGCAAAGGAAAACAGCTCCACTAAACCACAGCAAACCAGGTTTTCAAATTTTCAGCAGCCTCAAAACAATTCTAATTAAATACAGCAAATAAATAACAGTAGAAATAAAAGCCCAGAAATCTAGGTTTCAAACAAAAACAGCACGTAAAGACAGCAAAGGAAAACAGAACCACTAAAAGCACACCAAACGAGGGTTTCAAATTTTCAACAGTCACAAAACAGTTCTAAGTAAATACAGCTAAGAAATAACAGTACCACTAAAAGCCCACAAATTAAGGTTTAAAAAGTAAAGCAGCAAGTAAACACAGCAAAGGAAAACAGCACCATTAAACCTCACCAAACTAGGCTTCAAATTTTCAACAGCCACAAAACAATTATAATTAAAGACAGCAAAGAAATAAAAGTACAACTAAAAGCACACAAATTTAGGTTTAAAACAAAAACATGAAGAAAAGACAGCAAAGGAAAACAGCACCAATAAAAGCACACCAACCTAGCTTTCACATTTTCAACAGCCCCAAATCAATTCCAAGTAAAGACAGCAGAGATATAACAGCACCAATGAAAGCACACAGATCTAGGTTTAAAACAAAAACAGCAAGTAAAGACAGCAAAGAAAAACAGTAGAACTAAAAGCAAACCTAACTAGGTTTTAAATTTTCATCAGCCCAAAAATAATTCTAAGTAAAGACTGCAGAGAAATAGCAGTACCACTAAAAGCCCATAAATCTAGGTTTAAGACAAAAACAGCAAGTAAAGACAGCAAAGTAAAACAGCACCACTACAAGAACACCAAACAAGGATTACAATTTTCATCAGCCAAAAAACAATTCTAACTATAGAAAGCAAAGAAATAACTGTACCACTAAAAGCTCACAACTCTAGCTTTAAAACAAAAACAAGCAATGAGCAGTTACTGCACTGAAATGAAATGAATTTGGACCTTTCCTCTTCTGGCCTCTTCTGAGAAAAAAACATCAACCTGCTACCTCAAATCTGACTTTGCCCCAACTACAGTTATCAGGTAGTTGAGATCAGAGGTCAGGCAATAGCACCCCTTCCCCAAACTAAAGTTCAAGACTGGCAAGACAAGACAAAATTTGTGGCAAGTAAAGACAGAAAATGAAACCAGCGCCACACTAAAAGCACAACAGACTAGGTTTCAAATGTTCAACTGCACAAAAGCAATTCTATGTAAAGACAGCAAAGAAATAACAGTACCACTAAAAGCCCACAAATCTTCGTTAAAACATAAAAAGGAACAAGCAGTTACTGCATTGTACTGAAATGAATTTGGATCCTTCCCCCTTTGACCTCATCTGGGAAACCAAAAATCAACTTGCTAGCTCAAATCTGACTTAGCCCCACCTCCACGTATCACTTAGCTGAAGTCATAGGTGGGACGAATAGCACCCCTGCCCCAAACTAAAGGGCAAGACAGACAAGACAAAGTTTGTAGAAAGTAAAGACAGCAAAAGAAAACAGTACCACTGCAAGCACAACAGACTAGGTTTAACATTTTTAACAGCCCCAAAACAATTCAAAGTAAACACAAATTAGAAATAACAGAACTACTAAAAGTCCACAAATCTAGCCTTAAAATTAAAAAAAATTAAAACAGCAACTACTGATAGCAAAGGAAAACAGCACCACTAAAAGCACACCAAATAAGAGTTTCAAATTTGTAACAGTCCCAAAACAATTTTTATTAAATACAACTAAGAAATAACAGTACCACTAAAAGCCCACAAATTAAGGTTTAAAAAGTAAAACAGCAAGTAAAGACAGTAAAGGAAAACAACACCATTAAACCACACCAAACTAGGCTTCAAATTTTCAACAGTCTCAACACAATTCTAAGTAAAGACAGCAAAGAAATAACAGTACCTCTAAAAGCTGACAAATCTAGGTTTAAAATAAAAACAGCAAGTAAAGACAGTGAAGGAAAACAGCACCACTAGAAGCACACCAAACTAGGTTTTAAATGTTCAACAGGCTTAAAACAATTTTAAGTAAAGACTGCAGGGAAATAACAGTACCACTAAAAGCCTGCAAATCTAGGTTTAAAACAAAAATGGCTAGTAAAGACAGCAAAGGAAAACAGCACCACTACAAGCACAGCAAACAAGGATTTAAATTTTATTTAGCCAAAAAATAATTCTAACAATAGGCATCAAAAAATAACTGTACTACTAAAAGCTCAAAAAACAAGCTTTAAAACAAAAAAAGCAATGAACAGTTACTGCACAGATATGAAATAAATCTGGATCCTTCCCATCTGGCAACTACTGAGAAACTAAACATCAACCTGCTACCTCAAATATGACTTAGCCCCTCCTCCAGTTATCAGATAGCTGTGATCAGAGGTCAGGCAATAGCACCCTTCTCCCAAACTAAAGGGCAATACAGACAAGACAAGACAAAATTTGCAGCAAGTGAAGACAGGAAAGTAAACCAGCACCACGCTAAAAGCACAACAGACTAGGTTTAGAATGTTCAACTGCACCAAAGCAAATGTAAGTAAAGACATCACAGAAATAACAGTACCACTAGAAGTCCACAAATTTTGGTTTTAAACATAAAAAGCAATGAGCTGTTACTGCACTGCACTGAAATGAGTCTGGATCCTGCCCCTTCTGGCCTCATCTGGGAAACCAAAAATCAAAGTGCTATCTCTAATCTGATTTAGCCCCACCTCCAGTTATCACTTAGCTGAAGTCAGAGGTGAGATAATTAGTACCCCAGCCTCAAACTAAAGAGCAAGACAGACAAGACAAGACAAGACAAGACAAAGCTTTTAGAAAACAAAGACAGCATGGGAAAACAGTACCATTGCCCACACAACAGACTAGGTTTCAATTTTTCAACAGCCCCAAAACAATTCTACGTAAAGACAGCAAATAAATAACAGGACCACTAAACACAAACACATCTATGTTTAAAACAGAAACAGCAAGTGAAGATAGTAAAGGAAAACAGCACCATTAAACCACACCAAAATAGGTTTCACATTGCCAACAGCCTCAAAACAATTCCAAATAAAGAATGCAAAGAAATAATAGATCTGCTGAAAGGTCACAAATCTAGGTTTAAAACAAAATCAGCAATTAAAGATAGCAAAGGAAAAGAGCACAACTGCACCACACCAAACAAAGTTTCAAATTTTCCACAGCTTCAAAATAATTCTAAGTAAACATTGTAAAGAAATAACAGTATAAATAAAAGCCCAGGAATCTAGGTTTAAAACAAAAACAGCAAGTAAAGACAGCAAAGGAAAACAACACCACTAAAAGCACACCAAATGAAGGTTTCAAATTTTCAACAGCAGCAAATCAATTCTAAATAAATATAGTAAAGAAATAACAGTACCACTAAAAGTCCAGAGCTTAACGTTTAAAACTGAAGCAGCAAGTAAAGACAGCAAAGAAAAACAGCATGACTACAAGCACTCCAAACTAGGTTTTAAATTTTCAAAAGCCAAAAACCTTTATAAGTAAATATAGCACAGAAATAACAGTACCACTAAAAGTCTACAAATCGAGGTTTAAAACAAAAAAAGCAATGAGCAGTTACTGAACTGCACTGAAATTAATCTGGATCCTTCCACTTCTGGTGTACTCTAACAAACCAAAAATCAACTTGCTACCTCAAATGTCACTTAGACCCACCTCCAATTATCACATAACTGAGGTCAGAGGTCAAAGAATTAGCACCCCTTCCCCAAACTAAAGGGCAAGACAGACAAGACAGAATCTGTAGCAAGTAAAGACAGCAAACGAAAACAGCACCACACTAAAAGCACACCACACTATGTTTAAAATTTTTAAAAACATCAAAACACTTCTAAGTAAAGACACCAAAGAAATAACTGTACCACTAAACACCAACAAACTAGGTTTAAAACTAGAAAAGCAAAACAATGAGCAGTTACTGCACTGCACTGAAATGATTATGGACCATTCCCCTTCTGGCCTCTTCTGAGAAAAAAAAATCAACTTGCTACCTCAAATCTGACTTAGCCCCACATTCAGTTATCATGGAGCTGAGGTCATAGGTCAGACAATAAGCAGCCCTCCCCCAAAAAGGGCAAAACAGACAAGACAAGATAGAATTGGAAGCAAATAAGGAAAGCAAAGGAAAACAGCTCCACTACAAGCACACCAGACTAGGTTTCAAATTGTTAACAGCCCCAAAACAGTTCTAAGTAAAGACAGCAAAGCAATAACAGTAATACTAAACACCCACACATCTATGCTTAAAACAGAAAGAGCAAGTAAAGAAAGCAAAGGAAAACAGCACCATTAAACCACACCAAAATAGGTTTAAAATTATCAACAGCCTCACAGCAATTCCAAGCAAAGTCACCAAAGAAATAACAGAACCACTAAAAACCTACATATCTAGGTTTAAAAACTAAAGCAGCAAGTAAAGACAGCAAATGAAAACAGCACCATTAAACCACACCAAACTAGGCTTCAAATTTACAACAGCCTCAAAACAATTATAAGTAAAGACAGCAAATAAGTAACAGTACAACTAAAAGCACACACATTCAGGTTTAAAACAAAAACATCAAGAAAAGACAGCAAAGGAAAACAGCACCAATAAAAGCACACCAAGCTAGATTTCACATTTTCAACAGCCCCAAAACAATTCCAAGTAAATACAGCAGAGATATAACAGCACCAATAAAAGCACACAAACCTAGGTTTAAAATAAAAACAGCAAGTAAAGACAGCAAAGAAACACAGTAGAACTACAAGTACACCAAACTAGGTTTAAAATTTTCATCAGCCCAAAAATAATTCTAAGCAAAGACTGTAGAGAAATAACAGTACCAACAAAAGTCAACAAATCTAGGTTTAAAACAAAAGACGCAATGAGCAGTTACTGCACTGAGATTAAATGAATCTGGACCCTTCCCCATCTGGCCTCTTCTGAGAAAAAAACATAAACCCGCTACCTCAAATCTGACTTAGCCCCACCTACAGTTATCAGGTAGCTGAGGTCAGAGGTCAGGCAATGGCACCCCTTCCCCAAACTAAAGTTCAAGACTGACAAGACAAAATTTGCAGCAAATAAAGACAGAAAAGGAAACCAGCAACACACTAAAAGCACAACAAACTAGGTTTCAAATGTTCAACTGCACAATAGCAATTCTATGTAAAGACAGCAAAGAAATAACAGTACCACTAAAAGCCCACAAATTTTGGTTTAAAAAATAAAGAACAACAAGCAGTTACTGCACTTGACTGAAATTAATCTGAATCCTTCCCCCTTTGGCCTCTTCTGGGAAACCCAAATCAACTTGTTACCTCAAGTCTGACTTAGCCCCTGTTCCAGGTGTCACTTAGCTGAAGTCATAGGTGAAACAAATAGCACCCCTGCCCCAAACTATAAGGCAAGACAGACAAGACAAGGTTAGTAGAAAGTAAAGACAGCAAGGCAAAACAGTACCACTACAAGCACAACAAACTAGGTTTCAAATTTTTAACAGCACTGAAACAATTCTAAGTAAATACAGAAAAGAAATAACAGTACTACTAAAAGCCCACAAATCTAACCTTAAAATTAAAACAGCAACTACTGATAGCAAAGGAAAACAGTACCACTAAAAACACACCAAACAAGAGTTTCAAGTTTTGAACAGTCCCAAAACAATTCTAATTAAATACAACTAAGAAATAACAGTACAATTAAAAGCCCACAAATTAAGGTTTAAAAAGTAAAACAACAAGTAAAGACAGCAAATGAAAACAGCACCATTAAATCACACCAAACTAGGCTTCAAATTTTCAACAGCCTAAAAACAATTATAAGTAAAGACAGCAAAGAAATAGCAGTACAATTAAAAGCTGACAAATCTAGGTTTGAAAGTAAAACAGCAAGTAAAGAGAGCGAAGGAAAACAGCACCAAAACAAGCACACCAAACTAGGTTTTAAATTTTCAACAGACACTAAGCAATTTTAAGTAAAGACTGCAGAGAAATAACAGTGCCACTAAAAGCCCACAAATCTAGGTTTAAAACAAAAACAACAAGCAATGACAGCAAGGGAAAACAGCACCACTACAAGCATTTCTAGACCTAGATTTCATGGCTTTGTTTCTACTGGTATTTCTTTGCTTTCTTAGAATTGTTTAGGGGCTGTTGAAAATTTGAAACCTAATCTGGTGTGCTTGTAGTTTTGCTGATTTCCTTTGTAGTCTTTATTAGCTGCAAATGTTTTCCTGCCTTTTCTGTCTGTATGTCCTGTAGTTTGAGGGAGGGTTGTTAATTGTCTTACCTCTGACCTCAGCTACATGATAACTGTAGGTAGATTAAGTCAAATAAGATATAACAAGTTGAGTTTTGGTTTCACAAAAGAGGCTAGAAAGGGAAGGATCCACATTAATTCATGTGCAGTGCATTAACTGCTCATTGCTTTTTCTGTTTTAAAGTTTGATTTGTTGACTTTTACTGGTACTGTTATTGCTTTGCTGTCTTTTCTTATAATTGTTTCAGGGCGTTGAAAATTTGAAACCTAGTGTTGTATGCCTGTAGTGGTGTTGTTTTCAATTGCTGTCTTTACTTGCTGTTTTTGTTTTAAACCTAGATTTGTTTTGCTTTTAGTGGTACTGATATTTCTTTGCTGTCTTCCATTAGAATTGTTTTTAAGCTGTTGAAAATGTAAAACCTAGCTTAGTGTGCTTGTAGTTTGTGCTGTTTTAATTTGCTCTCCTTACTTGCTGCAAATTTTGTCTTGTCTTTTCTGTCTTACCCTTTAGTTTGGGGGACTTGTGCTAATTGTCAGACATCTGACTTTAGCTACTTGATCATTGGAGATGAGGCTAAGTCAGATTTGAGGCTGCAAGTTGGTTTTTGGTTTCTTAGACGACGCCAGAAGGGGAAGGATCCATATTCATTCATGTGCAGTGCAGTTACTGCTCATTGCTTTTTTGTTTTAAAGCTTGATTTGTGGCCTTTTAGTGGTACTGTTATTGTCAAAAATAGCAAGTAAAGACAGCAAAGGAAAACAGCACCACTAAAACCACACCAGTCTAGGTTTCACATTTTCAACAGCCCCAAAAACAATTCCAAGTAAAAACAGCATAGTAATAACAGCACCAATAAAAGCACACACATATCTAGGTTTAAAACAACAACAGCAAGTAAAGACAGGAAAGGAAAACAGTAGAACTACAAGGACACCTAGCTAAGTTTCAAGATTTCATCAGCCCAAAAACAGTTCTAGGTACAGACACCAAAGAAATAACAGTACCACTAAAAGCTTACAAATCAAGCTTTAAAACAAACAAAAAAAAACAATGCAATGAGCAGTTACTGCACTGCAATTAAATGAATCTGGTTCCTTCCCATTCTGCCTCTTCAGAGAAAACAAAAATCAACTTGCTACCTCAAATCTGTCTTAGCACCACCTCCAGATATCATATAGCTGAGGTCAGACATCAAACAAGCAGCACCCCTCAACAAAACTACATGGCAAGTCAGACAAGACAAGACAAATTTTGAAGTAAGAAAAGACAGCAAAGGAAAACAGCTCCACACTAAAAGCACACCAGACTAGGTTTCAGATTTCCAATGACATGAAAACAATTTTAAGAAAAGACAACAAAGAAATAACAGTACCACTAAATACCCATAATTCTAAGGTTAAAACAAAAACAGCAAGTAAACATAGCAAAACAAAACAGCATGATTAAATCACATTAAAGTACATTTCAAATTTTCAACAGCCTCAAAAAGATTCTAAGACAAGACAGCAAAGAAATAACAGTACCACCAAAAGCTCACAGATTTAGGTTTAAAACAAAATCAGCAGTTAAAGACAGCAAAGGAAAACAGAACCACTACAAGCACACCAAGCTAGGTTTCAAATTTTCAGCAGCCCAAAAACAATTCTAATTAAAGACAGCAAAGAAATATAAGTACCACTAAAAGCCAACAAATCAAGGTTTAAAACAAAAACAGCAAGTAAAGACAGCAAATGAAAATGGGAACACTACAAGAACACAACACTAGATTTTAAATTTTCAACAGCAGAAAAAACAATTCTCAGAAAAGAAAGCAAAGCAATAATAGTACTTTTAAAAGCCCACAAATCTATCTTTAAGACAAAAAAAAGGCAATGAGCAGTTACTGCACTGCACATAAAATAATCTGGATCTTTCCTGTTTTGGCCTTTTCTGAGAAATCAAAAATCAACTCCCTACCTCAAATCTGACTTAGCCCCATCTCCAATTATCACAAAGCTAAGGTGAGATGTGAAACAATTACCACCCCTGTTCCAAACTAAATGGCAAGACATATAAGAGAAGACAAAGTTTGCAGCAAGTAAAGACAGCAAACGAAAGCAGCACCACTACTAGCACACCAAGCTACGTTTTAAATTTTCAGCAGCCCCAAAACAATTCTAATTAAAGACAGCAAAGAAATATCAGTACCACTAAAAGCCAACAAATCTTGGTTTAAAACAAACACAGGAAGAAAAGACAGCAATAGAAAACAGCACCACTACAATCACAACAAACTAGGTTTTAAGTATTCAACTGCCAAAAATCAATTCTAATTAAAGACAGCAAAGAAATAACAGTAGTACTAAAAGCCCCCAAATCTAGGTTTAAAACAAAAACAGGAAGAAAAGACAATAAAAGTAAACAGCACCACTACAATCACACCAAACTAGGATTTAAGTTTTCAACAGCCAAAAAACAATTCTAAGCAAAGACAGCAAAGCAATAACAGTACCACTAAAAAAAAAATCTTGCTTTAAAATGAACAAAACAAAAAAAAAGCAATGCGCCGTTACCGCACTGCAGATAAATGAATCTGCATCTTCCCTTTCTGGCGTCTTCTGAGAAATCAAAAAAATTAACTCGCTACCTCAAATTTGATTTTGTCCCATCTCCAATTATCACGTAGCTGAGGTCGGACATCAGATAATTAGCAACCCTCCTGCAAACTAACAGAGCAAGACAGACTAGAGATGACAAAATTTTCAGCAATTAAAGACAGCAATCGAAAACAGCACCACTACAAGTACAGGAAGCTAAGTTTTAAATTTTCAACAGCCCAAAAACAATTCTAATTAAAGACAGCAAAGAAATATCAGTACCACTAAAAGCCAACAAGTCTAGGTTTAAAACAAAAATAGCAAGTAAAGACAGCAAAGCGAAAACAGCACCACTACAAGCACACAACACTAGGTTTTACATTTTCAACAGCCCCAAAACAATTCCAAGTAAAAACAGCATAGAAATAACAGCACCAATAAAAGCGCACAAATCTAGGTTTAAAACAAAATCAGCATGTAAAGACAGCACACCTAACTAGGTTTTAAAATTTCATCAGCCCAAAAACAATTCTAGCTATAGACAGCACAGAAATAACAGTACCTCTAAAAGCCCACAAATCTAGATTTAAAACAAAAACAGCAAGTAAAGACAGCAGAGAAAAACAGCACCACCACAAGCACACCACACAAGGATTTAAATTTTCATCAGCCAAAAAACAATTATAACTATAGACAGCAAAGAAATAACTGAACCACTAAAAGCTCACAAATCTATCTTTAAAACAAAAAAAGCAATGAGCAGTTACTGCACTGAAATGAAATGAATCTGGACCCTTCCCCATCTGGCCTCTTCTGAGAAACCAAACATCAGCATGCTACCTTAAATCTGACTTAGCCCCACCTTTAGTTATCAGGTAGCTGAGGTCAAAGGTCAGGCAATAGCACCCCTTCCCCAAACTGAAGTTCAAGGCTGACAAGACAAGACAAAATTTTCAGCAAGTAAAGACAGAAAAGGAAACTAGCACCACACTAAAAGCTCAACAGGCTAGGTTTCAAATGTTCAACTGCACAAAAGCAATTCTATGTAAAGATAGCAAAGAAATAACAGTACCACTAAATGCCCACAAATCTCGGTTTAAAAGATAAAAAGCAACAGGCAGTTACTGCACTGCACTGAAATTAATCTGAATCATTCCCCCCTTTGGCCTCATCTGGGAAACCAAAAATCAACTTGCTACCTCAAATCTGACTTAGCCCCACCTCCAGGTATCACTTAGCTGAAGTCATAGGTGGGACAATTAGCACCCCTGCCCCAAACTAAAGGGCAAGACAAACAAGACAAGGATTGTAGAATATAAAGACAGTAAGGGAAAACAGTACCACTACAAGCACAACAGACTAGGTTTCAAAAATTCAACAGCCCCAACACAATTATAAGTAAAACAGAAAAGAAATAACAGTACTACTAAAAGCCCACAAATCTACCCTTAAAATTAAAACAGCAACTACTGATAGCAAAGGAAAACAGCACCACTAAAATCACTTCAAACAAGAGTTTCAAATTTTGAACAGTCCCAAAATAATTCTTATTAAATACAACTAAGAATTAACAGTACCACTAAAAGCCCACAAATTAAGGTTTAAAAAGTAAAACAGAAAGTAAAGACAGCAAATGAAAACAGCACCATTAAACCACACCAAACTAGGCTTCATATTTTCAACAGCCTCAAAACAATTATAAGTAAAGACAGCAAAGAAATAACTGTACCTCCAAAAGCAGACAAATCTTGGTTTAAATGTAAAACAGGAATAAAAGACAGCAATAGAAAACAGCACCACTACAATCACAGCAAACTAGGGTTTAAGTATTCAACAGCCAAAAAAAATTCTAATTAAAGACAGCAAAGAAATAGCAGTAGCACTAAAAGCCCACAAATATAGGTTTAAAACAAAAACAGGAAGAAAAGACAGCAAAGGAAAACAGCACCACTACAAGCACACCAAGCTAGGTTTCAAATGTTCAAAAGACCCAAAACAATTTTAAGTAAATACAGCAAAGAAATAACAGTACCACTAAAAGCCCACAAATCTAGGTTTAAAAATCAAACAGGAAGAAATGACAGCATAGGAAAACAGCACCACTACAAACACACCAAACTAGGTTTTAAATTTTCAACAGCCCAAAAACAATTCTAAATAAAGACATTAAAGCAATAATAGTACCATTAAAAGCTCCCCCAAAAATAGCTTTAAAACACAAAAAGAAGAATGAGCAGTTCCTGCACTGCACTGAAATGTACCTGGTTACTTCCCCTTCTATCGTCTCCTGAGAAACCAAAAAATCAACTTGCTACCTCAAATGTGACTTAGCCCAACCTCCAGTTATCATGATGTTGAGGTCAGAGGTCAGTGAATTAGCACCCTTCCTCCAAACTAAATGGCAAGACAAGCAGGACAAAATTTGCAGCAAGAAAAAGCAGCAAAGGAAACCAGCACTACACTAAAAGCACACCAGACTAGGTTTCAGATTTTCAATAGCCCCAATATAAGTTTAAGTAAAGACAGCAAAGAAATAACAATACCACTAAGAGCCCACACATCTAGGTTTAAAACAAAAACAGGAAGTAAAGACAACAAAGGAAAATGGCACAAATAAAAACACACCACGCTAGAATTCACATTTTCAACAGCCCCAAAACAATTTTAATTAAAGACAGCAAAGAAATAACAGTAACACTAAAAGCCCACAAATCTAGGCTTAAAACAAAAATAGCAAGTAAAGACAGGAAATGAAAATAGCAAAACTACAATCACACCAAACTAGGTTTTAAGTTATCAGCACCCAAAAACAATTCTAAGAAAAGACAACAAATCAATAGCAGTACCACTAAAAGGCCACAAATCAAGCTTTAAAACAGAAAAAGCAATGAGCAGTTACTGCACTGCACATGAATGAATATGGATCCTTCCCCTTCTGGCGTCTTCTGAGGAACCAAAAACCAACACATGCAGTCTCAAATCTGACTTTGCCTCATCTCCAATGATCAAGTAGCTGAAGTCAGATGTCTGACAATTAGCACAACTCCCACAAACTAAAGGGTAAGACAGAAAAGACAGGACAAAATTTGCAACAAGCAAGGACAGCAAATTAAAACAGCACCACTACAAGCACACTAAGCTAGATTTTACATTTTCAGCAGCTTAAAAACAATTCTAATGAAAGACAGCAAAGAAATATCAGTACCACTAAAAGCAAACACATCTAGGTTAAAAAAAACAGCCAGTAAAGACAGCAAATGAAAACAACACCACTACAGGCACACAAAACTAGGTTTCAAATTTTCAACCGCCCTGAAACAATTTTAAGAAAAGACAGCAAAGCAATAACAGTACCAGTAAAAGCCAACAAATCAAACTTTAAAACAGAAAAAGCAATGAGCAGTTAATGCACTGCACATGAATTAATATGGATCCTTCCCATTCCAGCCTCTTCTGTGAAACCAAAACTCAACTTGTTATATCTTATTTGACTTAGCCTACCTCCAGTTATGTAGCTGAAATCAGAGGTAAAACAATTAGCAACTCTCCGCCAAACTACAGGACAGACAGAAAAGGCAAGAAAAAAATTGCAGCTAATAAAGACTACAAAGGAAATCAGCAAAACTACAAGCACACCAGATTAGGTTTCAAATTTTCAACAGCCCGTAAACAATTCTAAGACAGAAAGCAAAGAAATACCAGTAGAAAAAAAAGCCCTGAAATCTAGGTCTAAAACAAAAATAGCAAGTAAAGACAGCAAAGGAATACAGCACCACTAAAACCACACCAATCTAGATTTCACATTTTCAACAGCCCCAAAACCATTCCAAGTAAAAACAGCATAGAAATAACAGCACCAATAAAAGCACACACATATCTAGGTTTAAAACAACAACGGCAAGTAAAAACAGCAAAGGAAAACAGTAGAACTACAAGCACACCTAACCAGGTTTCAAGATTTCATCAGCCCCAAAACAATTCTAGCTTCAGACACCAAAGAAATAACAGTACCAATAAAGCTTACAAATCTAGTTTTAAAACAAAAAAATGCAATGAGCAGTTACTGCACTGCAAAGAAATGAATCTGGTTCCTTCCCATTCTGGCCTCTTCAGAGAAAACAAAAATCAATTTGCTACCTCAAATCTGTCTTAGCAACACCTCCGGATATCATATAGCTGGGGTGAGGCATCAAACAAGCAGCAACCCTCAACCAAACTACATGGCAAGTCAGACAAGACAAGATGAATTTTGAAGCAAGGAATGACAACAAAGGAAAACAGCTCCACACTAAAAGCACACTTGACTAGGTTTCAGATTTTCAACGACATGAAAACAATTCTAAGAAAAGACAGCAAAAAAATAACAGTACCACTAAATACCCATACATTTAAGTTTAAAACAAAAACAGCAAGTAAACATAACAAAACAAAACAGCATGATTAAACCACATTAAAGTACATTTCAAATTTTCAACAGCCTCAAAAAGATTCTCAGACAAGACAGCAAAGAAATAACAGTGCCACCAAAAGCCACAGATTTAGGTTTAAAACAAAATCAGCAGTTAAAATCAGCAAAGGGAAACAGAACCACTACAAACACACCAAGCTAGGTTTCAAATTCCCAGCAGCCCAAAAACAATTCTAATTAAAGACAGCAAAGAAATATAAGTACCACTAAAAGCCAACAAATCTAGGTTTAAAACTAAAACAGCGAGTAAAGACAGCAAATGAAAATGACAGCGCTACAAGAACACAACACAAGATTTAAATTTTTCAACAGCCTAAAAACAATTCTCTGGAAAGACAGCAAAGCAATTACAGTACCATTGAAATCCCACAAATCTGTCTTTAAGACAAAAAAAGGCAATGAGCAGTTACTGCACTGCACATAAATGAATCTGGATCTTTCCTGTTCTGACGTCTTCTGAGAAATCAAAAATCAACTCATTACCTCAAATCTGACTTAGACCCATCTTCAATTATCACATAGCTGTGGTGAGATGTCAGACAATTACCACCCCTCCTCCAAACTAAAGGGCTAGACATATAAGAGAAGACAAAAGTTGCAGAAAGTAAAGACAGCAAACAAAAGCAGCATCACTACTAGCACACCAAGCTAGGTTTTAAATTTTCAACAGCCTCAAAACAATTCTAATTAAAGACAACAAATAAATATCAGTACCACTAAAAGCCAACAAATATAGGTTTAAATCATAAGCAGCAAGTAAAGACAGCAAAGAAAAACAGCACCAATAAAAGCACACCAAGCTAGAATTCAGATTTTCAACAGCCCAAAAACCATTCTAAGAAAAGACAGCGAAGAAACAACAGTAGAACTAAAAGCTCACATATCTAGGTTTAAAACAAAAACAGCAAGTAAAGGCAGGAAATGAAAATAGGTCCACTACAGGCACACAGCACTAGGTTTCAAATTTTCAATAGCCTTGAAACAATTCTAAGAAAAGACAGCAAAGCAATAACAGTACCAGTAAAAGCCAGCAAATCCAGCTTTAAAACAGAAAAAGGAATGAGCAGTTAATGCACTGCACAGGAATTAATATAGATTCTTCCCCTTCTAGCCTCTTCTGTGAAACAAAAATTCAACTTGTTATATCATATCTGACTTAGCCTACCTCCAGTTATCATGTAGCTGAGGTCAGAGGTAAGACAATTAGCACCCCTCCCTCAAACTATAGGATGAGACAGAAAAGTCAAGAAAAAATTTGCAGCTAGTAAAGACCACAAAGGAAAACAGCATCACTTCAAGCACACCAGATTAGGTTTCAAATTTTCAACAGCCCCTAAACAATTCTAAGACAGACAGCAAAGAAATACCAGTGGGAAAAAAGCTCTGAAATCTAAGGGTGGGATATTCAGACTGCTCCAGGCTGTGGCGCAAGCCTGGGCACAGTGCAACTGGGATATGCCAGGGTGCTGACAGGGAGATATTCAACGGTGGTATGCCATAGCTCAGCACCATTGAGTAGCACACTGTGGCCACCCACAATGTGCATGGCACAGTGGCACTGCCCCAGCACAAGGGGCCAAAGAGGGGCAGGAGGATTCCCTAGTGCAAGTGCCATTGTGCTAGACACATCACCCATGATATTCAAAAGTGCACATGCAAATGGGGCCATAATGAATGCAAGGCACAAATAGGGCCATTTGCATGATATTATGGCACCATTTCCTTGCAGGTGACCCCGTCCCTGGTGACTTGCACCTGGTGCCCTGCCAGGCTGCAGCCGTTGGGGACCGACACCCCATGCATAAGTGGAAAAGTGCCCCACTGCCTGTTCATGGGGATATGTACTAAAGTTGAAATGTCCTATATCCCTGGTGGTCCAGTGGACTGCTCACAGTCTGATCATGGGAAGAAGTATAATTAAAAAAGCCTCCATTATCCCTGGTGGTCAAGTGGACTGCTTGCAGCCCGATCGTGGGTAGAAGTATAATTTCAAAAGCCTCCTATATCCCGGGTGGTCCAGGGGACCCATCGCAGCCTGATCACAGGCAGAAGTACAATTATAAAAGCTTCCTATATCCCTGGTGGTCCAGTGGACTGTTTAAAGCCCAATTGTGGTCAGAAGTATACTTAAAAAAGCCTCCTATATCCCTGGTGGACCCGTGGACTGCTCGCAGCCCAATCTGGGGCAGAAGTATAATTAAAAAAGCTTCCTATATCCCTAGTGGTCCAGTGGGCCATGTCCAGCATGATCGCGGGCATCAGTTATAAAATATTAGAATCCAATCCATCCCTGGTGGTCCAGCAGTAGCCCCTTCTCCACACCCACCCACTGAGCCCCACCACCCCGCTCCCCCAGTCAGTGGCATTTGGCAGCTCCAAACCCATATGCCACCCTGACTCCTGCTGACTGACTTCTGTGGAAGTTGTACACCCATTGTTCCACAGCATGGACCAATGGCTGTGCAGCCCATACCATATTACACAGTCCAGAATTGTGAATGGATCCATTCATATTTCTGGACTGCGTAGTACGGTATGGGCTGCATGCATATTGTCCCACGCTGTGGACCAATGGGCGTACAGCCCTACTGTATGGAGTCAGTCAGTGGGCAGTGGGGCAGCATCTGGGTGGAGAGCTGCCACCCACCACTGACCGGGGAGAGTGGGGTGGTGGGACTCAGTGGACAGGTGGTGAGGGGGTACAATTGGACCACCAGGGATGGATTGGTTTCTAATATTTTATAACTCACACTAGCGATCAGGCTGGACATGGTCCACTGGACCACCAGGGATATAGAGGGGTTATTCATTATGCTTCTGCCCACAATCAGGCTGCAAGCAGTCCACTGGACCACCAGGGATATAGGAGGGGTTATTAATTATACTTCTGCCCACGATCGGGCTGAGAGTGGTCCTCTGGACAACCAGGGATATTGGACCTTTAATACAATACTAATGCCCACAATTGGGCATGGGGGCGCTACCACAAAGGTACTACTGGAGTTTGGGTGGCCACCCACAGCTGGCAGCTGCCGAGTTTCACCCTGCAATATGGCAGCTCATCTGTGGGTGGCCAGCAGTTGCTCCATTTATTTTTTGCTCAACTGTGTGTGGTGCAGGTATGGGTTGCACCAGCATCTGCTCAGCACATCCCAGGCTAAATATCTGGATGTGCAGAGTATGCATGGGCATGCAGCCCCTACTTGCACCGCATACATTACTGATGCACTCCAGCGCATAGGGATTTGTGCCACATAAATTCCCCTTTTGAATATCGTACCAGGGAGCATCAGTGGATTGGGCATGGTGCTACTGTGTTGCGCCAAGAGCAACTCTTCTGAATATCCCACCCCAGGTCAAAAACAAAAACAGCAAGTAAAGACAGCAAAGGAAAACAGCACCACTAAAACCACACCAATATAGGTTTCACATTTTCAACAGCCCCAAAACAATTTCAAGTAAAAACAGCAAAGAAATAACAGCACCAATAAAAGCACACACACATCTAGGTTTCAAACAACAACAGCAAGTAAAGACAGCAAAGGAAAACAGTAGAACTACAAGCACATCTAACTAGGTTTCAAAATTTCATCAGCCCAAAAATAATTTTAACTATAGACAGCAAAGAAATAAAAGCACCATTAAAAGCTTACAAGTCTAGCTTGAAAACAAAAAAATGCAATGAGCAGTTACTGCACTGCAATAAAATGAATCTGGTTCCTTCCCATTCTGGCCTCTTCAGAGAAACCAAATATCAACTTGCTACATCAAATCTGTCTTAGCAACACTTTCAGATATCATATAGCTGAGGTGAGACATCAAACAAGCAGCAACCCTCTACCAAACTACATGGCAAATCAGACAAGACAAGAAAATTTTGAAGCAAGAAAAAACAGCAAAGGAAAACAGCTCCACACTAAAAGCACACAAGACTAGATTTCAGATTTTCAACGACATCAAAACAATTCTAAGAAAAGACAGAAAAGAAATAACAGTACCACTAAATACCCACACATCTAAGTTTAAAACAAAAACAGCAAGTAAACATAGCAATACAAAAGAGCATGATTAAAAAAACATTAAAGTATGTTTCAAATTTTCAACAGCCTCAAAAAGATTCTAAGACAAGACAGCAAAGAAATAACAGCACCACCAAAAGCCCACAAATTTAGGTTTAAAACAAAATCAGCAGATAAAGATAGCAAAGAAAACAGAACCACTACAAGCACCAAGCTAGGTTTCAATTTTCCAGCAGCCCCAAAACAATTCTAATTAAAGACTGCAAAGAAATATCAGTACCACTAAAAGCCAGCAAATATAGTTTAAATCACAAACAGCAAGTAAAGACAGCAAAGGAAAACAGCACCAATAAACGACACCAAGCTAGGATTCAGATTTTCAACAGCCCCAAAACAATTCTAAGAAAATACAGCAAATAAATAACAGTAACACTAAAAGCCCACAAATCTAGGTTTAAAACATAAACAGGAAGAAAAGACAGCAATAGAAAACAGCACCACTACAATCACAACAAATTAGGTTTTAAGTTTTCAACAGCCAGAAAACAATTCTAATTAAAGACAGCAAAGAAAAAACACTAGCACTAAAAGCCTACGCTTCTAGGTTTAAAACAAAAACAGGAAGAAAAGAGAGCAAAAGTAAACAGCACCACTACAGTCACACCAAACTAGGTTTTAAGTTTTCAACAGCCAGAAAACAATTCTAATTAAAGACAGCAAAGAAAAAACAGTAGCACTAAAAGCCTACGCTTCTAGGTTTAAAACAAAAACAGGAAGAAAAGAGAGCAAAAGTGAACAGCACCACTACAGTCACACCAAACTAGGTTTTAAGTTTTCATCAGAAAAAAAAGTAATTCTAAGAAAAGACAGGAAAGCAGTAAGAGGACCACTAAAAAACCAACAAATCTAGCTTTAAAACAAAACAAAAAAAGCAATGAGCAGTTACTGCACTGAAGATAAATGAATATGGATCCTTTCCGTTCTGGTCTCTTCTGAAAAATCAAAAATTAACTCGCTACCTCAAATTTGACTTAGTCCCATCTCCAATTATCACAAAGCTGAGGTCGGACATCAGACAAGTTTTCATTTTATTTATTTTATTTTATTCAGTTTTTGTTGACCGGGTAAGTGCACTTGACAAATGCTGCCTAATTTCAGGCATGACCCGGGGGAGGGGGACACAGATGAATGCCAACTGACCTTGGACCAGATGAAGCTGTTGGTGACATTTTATTTTGAATAAAGGAAATTTAGCCAGGACACCGAGGAAATTCCGGTACTCTTTTCGATACGTGCCATAGGATCTTAAACATGCACCGGAACTACCGCCAATCCAGGCAGATGGGACCTCAGTTTAATGTCTCATTTGAAAGGCAGCACCTCAGAACTGCAGCACCCCTCGCATGCTGTTCTACAGTGTCAGTACTGGGATATTAACCCAAGTGCCAGATGTGGGAACTGAACCCACTGCCCTCTGATCACATGGCCACAGAGGCGCATGTGCTACCTACTGAGCCACTGACACTGCAACCCTCCCACAAACTAACAGAGCAAGACAGACTAGAGAAGACAAAATTTGCAATGAGTAAAGACAGCAAAGGAAAACAGCACACCACTACAAGCACACCAAGCTAGGTTTTAAATGTTCAGTAGCCCAAAACAATTCTAATTAAAGACAGCAAAAAATATCAGTACTACTAAAAGCCAAAAATCTAGGTTTAAAATAAAACAGTAAGTAAAGTCAGCAAATGAAAACAACACCACTAGGGGTACACAACACTAGGTTTCAAATTTTCAACAGTCCTGAAACAATTCTAAGAAAAGACAGCAAAGCAATAACAGTACCAGTAAAAGCCAACAAACCAAGCATTAAAACAGAAAAAGCAAAGAGCAGTTAATGTACTACACATGAATTAATATGGATCCTTCCCCTTCCAGCCTCTTAAGTGAAACCAAAATTCAACTTGTTATATCATATCTGATTTAGCCCACCTCCAGTTATCATGTAGCTGAGGTCAGAGGTAAGACAATTAGCACACCTCCCTCAAACTACAGGACAAGACAGAAAAGACAAGAACATATTTGAAGCCAATAAAGACCACAAAGGAAAACAGCACAACTACAAGCACACCAGATTAGGTTTCAAATGTTCAACAGCCAATAAACAATTACAAGAGAAAAGCAAAGAAATACCAGTGGAAAAAACCCTGAAATCTAGGTCTAAAACAAAAACAGCAAGTAAAGATAGCAAAGGAAAACAGCACCACTGAAACCACACCAATCTAGGTTTCACATTTTCAACAGCCCCAAAACAATTCCAAATAAAAACAGCATAGAAATAACAGCACCAATAAAAGCACACACACATCTAGGTTTAAAACAACAACAGCAAGTGAAGACAGAAAAGAGAAACAGTAGAACTATAAGCACACCTAACTAGATTTCAAAATGTCATCAGCCAAAAAACAATCCTAACTATAGACAGCAAAGAAATAACAGTACAACTAAAACTTACAAATCTAGCTTTAAAACAAAAAAAAAGCAATGAGCAGTTACTGCGCTGCAATGAAATGAATCTGGTTCCTGCCCATGCTCACCTCTTCAGAGAAACCAAAAATCAGCTTGCTATGTCAAATCTATCTTAGCTGCACCTCCGAATATCATATAGATGAGGTCAGACATCAAACAAGCAGCACCCCTCAACCAAACTACATGGCAAGTCAGACAAAACAAGACAAAGTTTGAAGCAAGAAAAGAAAGCAGAGGAAAACAGCTCCAAACTAAAAGCACACCAGACTAGGTTTCAGATGTTCAATGACATCAAAACAATTCTAGAAAAGACTGCAAAGAAATAACAGTGCCACTAAATACCAACACATCTAAGTTTAAAACAAAAACAGCAAGTAAAGATAGCAAAAAAAAACAGCATGATTAAACCACATTAAAGTCTTTTTAAAATTTTCAACAGCCTCAAAAACATTCAAAGACAGGACAGCAAAGAAATAACAGTACCACCAAAAGCCCACAAATTTAGGTTTAAAACAAAATCAGCAATTAAATATAGCAAAGAAAAACAGAACCACTACAAGCACACCAAGCTAAGTTTCAAATTTCCAGCAGCTCTAAAACAATTCTAATTAAAGGCAGCAAAGAAATATAAGTACACTAACAACCAACAACTCTAGGTTTAAAATAAAAACAGAAATTAAAGACAGCAAATGAAAATGGGAGCACTAGAAGAACAAAACACTAGATTTTAAATTTTCAACAGCCAAAAATCAATTCTCAGAAAAGACAGCAAGGCAATAATAGTACCATTAAAAGCCCACAATTCTAGCTTTAAAACAAAATAAAAAGACAATGAGCAGTAACTGCACTGCACATAAATGAATCTGGATCTTTCCTGTTGTAGCCTCTTCTGAGAAAACAAAAATCAACTTGTTACATCAAATCTGACTCAGCCCCATATCCAATTATCACATAGCTGAGGTGAGAAGTCAGACAATTACCACCACTCATCCAAACTGAAGGGCAAGACATATAAGAGAATTCAAAATTTGCAACAAGTGAAAATAGCAAAGGAAAACAGCACCACTACTAGCACACCAAGCAAGGTTTTCAATTTCAACAGCCCCAAAACAATTTTAATTAAAGACAGGAGATAAATATCAGTACCACTAAAAGCCAAAAAATATAGGTTTAAATCTAAAACAGCAAGTAAAGACAGCAAAGGAAAACAGCACCAACGAAAGCACAACATTTTCAACAGCCCAAAACAATTCTAAGAAAAGACAGTAAAGAAATTATAGTAGCAATAAAAGCCCACAAATCTACGCTTAAAACAAAAACAGGAAGAAAAGACAGCAATAGAAAACAGCACCACTACAATCACAACAAATAGGTTTTAAATTTTCAACAGCCAGAAAACAATTCAAATTAAAGACAGCAAAGAAATAACAGTAGCACTAAAAGCCCACACATCCAGGGTTAAAACAAAAACAGGAAGAAAAGACAGCAATAGTAAATAGCACCACTACAGTCACACCAAAATAGGATTTAAGTTTTCAACAGAAAATAGCAATTCTAAGCAAAGACAGCAAAGCAATAACAGTACCACTAAAAAAAACAACAAATCTAGCTTTAAAACAAAAAAAAACAATGAGCAGTTACTGCTCTGCAGATTAATGAATATGGATCCTTCCCATTCTGGCCTCTTCTGAGAAATCAAAATTAACTCACTACCTCAAATCTGACTTAGTCCCATCTCCAATTATCACGTAGCTCAGGTTAGACATCAGACAATAAGCAACCCTCCCACAAACTAACAAATCAAGACAGACTAGAGAAGACAAAATTTGCAGCAAGTAAAGACAGAAAAGGAAAAGAGCACCATTGCAAGCACACCAATTTAGGTTTTAAATTTTCAGGAGCCCAAAATCAATTCTAATTAAAGACAACAAAAAAATATCAGTACTTCTAAAAGCCAACAAACCTAGGTTTAAAATAAAAACAGTAAGAAAAGACAGCAAATGAAAACAACACCACTAGGGGTACACAACACTAGGTTTCAAATTTTCAACAGTCCTGAAATAATTCTAAGAAGATACAGCAAAGCAATACAGTACCAGTAAAAGCCAACAAATCAAGCATTAAAACAGAAAAAGCAAAGAGCAGTTAATGTACTACACATGAATTAATATGGATCCTTCCCCTTCCAGCCTCTTAAGTGAAACCAAAATTCAACTTGTTATATCATATCTGATTTAGCCCACCTCCAGTTATCATGTAGCTGAGGTCAGAGGTAAGACAATTAGCACACCTCCCTCAAACTACAGGACAAGACAGAAAAGACAAGAACATATTTGAAGCTAATAAAGACCACAAAGGAAAACAGCACAACTACAAGCACACCAGATTATGTTTCAAATGTTCAACAGCCAATAAACAATTACAAGAAAAAAGCAAAGAAATACCAGTGGAAAAAAAACCTGAAATCTAGGTCTAAAACAAAAACAGCAAGTAAAGATAGCAAAGGAAAACAGCACCACTGAAACCACACCAATCTAAGTTTCACATTTTCAACAGCCCCAAAACAATTCCAAATAAAAACAGCATAGAAATAACAGCACCAATAAAAGCACACACACATCTAGGTTTAAACAACAACAGCAAGTGAAGACAGAAAAGAAAACAGTAGAACTACAAGCACACCTAACTAGATTTCAAAATGTCATCAGCCAAAAACAATCCTAACTATAGACAGCAAAGAAATAACAGTACCACTAAAAGCTTACAAATCTAGCTTTAAAACAAAAAATGCAATGAGCAGTTACTGCACTGCAATGAAATGAATCTGGTTCCTTCCCATTCTCACCTCTTCAGAAAAACCAAAAATCAGCTTGCTACATCAAATCTATCTTAGCTGCACCTCCGAATATCATATAGCTGAGGTCAGACATCAAACAAGCAGCACCCCTCAACCAAACTACATGGCAAGTCAGACAAAACAAGACAAAGTTAGAAGCAAGAAAAGACAGCAGAGAAAAACAGCTCCAAACTAAAAGCACACCAGACTAGGTTTCAGATGTTCAATGACATCAAAACAATTCTAGAAAAGACTGCAAAGAAATAACAATGCCACTAAATACCCACACATCTAAGTTTAAAACAAAAACAGCAAGTAAACATAGCAAAAAAAAAAACCAAAAACAGCATGATTAAACCACATTAAAGTCTTTTTAAAATTTTCAACAGCCTCAAAAACATTCAAAGACAGGACAGCAAAGAAATAACAGTACTACCAAAACCCACAAAATTAGGTTTTAAACAAAATCAGCAGTTAAAGATAGCAAAGAAAAACCGAACCACTACAAGCACACCATGCTAGGTTTCAAATTTCCAGCAGCTCTAAAACAATTCTAATTAAAGACAGCAAAGAAATATAAGTACACTAACAACCAAAAAATCTAGGTTTAAAATAAAAACAGAAATTAAAGACAGCAAATGAAAATGGGAGCACTAGAAGAACAAAACACTAGATTTTAAATTTTCAACAGCCAAAAATCAATTCTCAGAAAAGACAGCAAGGCAATAATAGTACCATTAAAAGCTCACAATTCTAGCTTTAAAACAAAAAAAGGCAATGAGCAGTAACTGCACTGCACATAAATGAATCCGGATCTTTCCTGTTGTAGCCTCTTCTGAGAAATCAAAAATCAACTTGTTACATCAAATCTGACTCAGCCCCATATCCAATTATCACATAGCTGAGGTGAGAAGTCAGACAATTACCACCACTCATCCAAACTGAAGGGCAAGACATATAAGAGAATTCAAAATTTGCAACAAGTAAAAATAGCAAAGGAAAACAGCACCACTACTAGCACACCAAGCTAGGTTTTCAATTTCAACAGCCCAAAAACAATACTAATTAAAGACAGGAGAGAAGAATCAGTACCACTAAAAGCCAAAAATATAGGTTTAAATCATAAACAGCAAGTAAAGACAGCAAAGGAAAACAGCACCAATGAAAGCACACCATTTTCAACAGCCCAAAAACAATTCTAAGAAAAGACAGCAAAGAAAGTACAGTAGCAATAAAAGACCACAAATCTACGTTTAAAACAAAACAGGAAGAAAAGACAGCAATAGAAAACAGCACCACTACAATCACACAAAACTAGGTTTTAAATTTCAACAGCCAGAAAACAATTCAAATTAAAGACAGCAAAGAAATAACAGTAGCACTAAAAGCCCACACATCCAGGGTTAAAACAAAACAGGAAGAAAAAGACAGCAATAGTAAATAGCACCACTACAGTCACACCAAACTAGGATTTAAGTTTTCAACAGAAAAACAATTCTAAGCAAAGACAGCAAAGCAATAACAGTACCACTAAAAAACAACAAATCTAGCTTAAAAAACAATGAGCAGTTACTGCATTGCAGATTAATGAATCTGATCCTTCCATTCTGGCCTCTTCGAGAAATCAAAATTAACTCACTACCTCAAATTCGACTTAGTCCCATCTCCAATTATCACATAGCTCAGGTTAGACATCAGACAATAAGCAACCCTCCCACAAACTAACAAATCAAGACAGACTAGAGAAGACATAATTTGCAGCAAGTAAAGACAGAAAAGGAAAAGAGCTTAAATACTAATACCAATTTAGGTTTTAAATTTTCAGGAGCCCAAAACAATTTTAATTAAAGACAGCAAAGAAATATCAGTACTACTAAAAGCCAGCAAATCTAGGTTTAAAATAAAAACAGTAAGTAAAGACAGCAATGAAAACATCACCACTACAGGCACACAACACTAGGTTTTAAATTTTCTACAGCCCTGAAACAATTCTAAGAAAAGACAGCAAAGCAATAACAGTACCAGTAAAAGCCAACAAATCAAGATTTAAAACAGAAAAGCAATGAGCAGTTAATGTACTGCACATTAATTAATATTGATCCTTCCCTTCTAGCCTCTTTCTGTGAAACCAAAATGCAACTTGTTATTTCATTTCTGACTTAGCCCACCTACAGTGATCATGTAGCTGAGGTCAGAGGTAAGACAATTAGCACCCCTACCTCAAACTGTAGGACAAGACAGAAAAGACAAGAAAACATTTACAGCAAATAAAGACCACAAAAGGAAAACAGCACCACTACAAGCACACCACATTAGGTTTCAAACGTTCAACGCCCTAAACAATTCCAAGACAGACAGCAAAAAAACCAGTGGAAAAAAAGCACTGAAATCTAGGTCTAAAACAAAACAGCAAGTAAAGACAGCAAAGGAAAACAACTCCAATAAAACCACACCAATCCAGTTTTCACATTTGCAACAGTCCCAAAACAATTCCAAGTAAAAACAGCATAGAAATAACAGCACCAATAAAAGCACACACACATCTAGGTTTAAAACAACAGCAAGTAAAGACTGCAAAGCGAAAGAGTAGAACTACAAGCACACCTAACTAGGTTTCAAAATTTCATCAGCCCAAAAACAATCCTAACAATAGACAGCAAAGAAATAACAGTACCACTAAAAGCTTACAAATCTAGCTTTAAAACAAAAAAATACAATGAGCAGTTACTGCACTGCAATGAAATGAATGTGGTTCCTTCCATTCTGGCTTCTTTAAAACTAAAAATCAGCTTGCTACCTCAAATCTGTCTTAGAACACCTACAGATATCATATAGCTGAGGTCAGACATCAAACAAGCAGTACCTGTCAACCAAACTACATGGCAAGTCAGACAAGACAAGGCAAATTTTGAAGCAAGAAAAGACAGCAGAAGAAAACAGCTCCAAACTAAAAGCACACCAGACTAGGTTTCAGATTTTCAATGACATCAAAACAATTCTAAGAAAAGACAGCAAAGAAATAACAGTACCACTAAACACACACACATCTAAGCTTAAAACAAAACAGCAAGTAAACATAAGCAAAGAAAAACAGCATGATTAAACCACATTAAAGTACATTTCTAATTTTCAGCAGCCTCAAAACGATTCTAAGATAAGACAGGAAAGAAATGACAGTACCAACAAAAGCCCACATATTTAGGTTTAAAACAAAATCAGCAGTTAAAGATAGTAAAGGATAACAGAACCACTACAAGCACACCATGCTAGGTTTCAAATTTCCAGCAGCTCAAAAACAATTCTAATTAAAGGCAGCAAAGAAATATAAGTACACTAAAAGCCAACAAATCTAGGTTTAAATCAAAAATAGCAAGTAAAGACAGCAAATGAAAATGGAGCACTACAAGAACAATCCTTAAATTTTAAATTTTCAACAGCCAAAAAGCACTTCTCAGAAAAGACAGCAAAGCAATAAAAGTACCATTAAAACCCCACAAATCTAGCTTTAAAACAAAAAGGCAATGAGCATTTACTGCACTGCACATATATGATTCTGGATCTTACTCTTTTTTCCTCTTCTGAGAAATCAAAATCAACTCACTACCTCAAATCTGACTTAGCCCCATTGCCAATTATCACATAGCTGAGGTGAGATGTCAGACAATTACCACCACTCTTCCAAACTGAAGAGCAAGACATATAAAGAATAAAAATTTGCAGAAAGTAAAGACAGCAAAGGAAACCAGCACCAACTAGCACACCAAACTAGGTTTTAATTTCAACAGCCCAAAACAATTTAATTAAAGACAGCAAAGAAATATCAGTACCACTAAAAGTCAACAAATATAGCTTTAAATCATAAATAGCAAGTAAAGACAGCCAAAAAAAGCACCAATAAAAGCACACCAAGCTTGGATTCAGATTTTCAACAGCCCCAAAACAATTCTCAGAAAAGACAGCAAAGAAATACAGTAGCAATAAAAGCCACAAATCATGGTTTAAAACAAAAACAGAAAGAAAAGACAGCAACAGAAACAGCACCACTACAATCACAACAAACTAGGTTTTAAGTTTTCACTAGCCAGAAAACATTTCTAATTAAAGACAGCAACGAAATAACAGTAGTTCTAAAAGCACACACATCTTGGTTTAAAACAAAAACAGGAGGAAAAGATGATAAAAGTAAACAGCAACACTACAGACACACCAAACTAGATTAGTTGTCTACAGAAAAAAAGCTATTTTAAGAAAAGACAGCAAAGCAATAAAAGTACCACTAAAAAAACAACAAATCTAGCTTTAAGACAAAAAAAGACAATGAGCAGTTACTGCACTGCAGAGTAATGAATAGGGATCCTTCCCATTCTGGCCTCTTCGGAGAAATCAAAAATTAACTCACTACCTCAAATTCGACTTAGTCCCATCTCCAATTATCACATAGCTGAGGTCAGACATCAGACAATAAGCAACCCTCTCGCAAGCTAAAAGAGCAAGACTGACTAGAGAAGACAAAATTTGCAGCAAGTAAAGACACCAAAGGAAAACAGCACCACTACAAGCACACCAAACTAGGTTTTAAATTTTCAGCAGCTCGAAAACAATTATAATTAAAGACAGCAAAGAAATATCAGTACCATTAAAGCCAACAAATCTAGGTTAAAAAACAGTAAGTAAGACAGCAAATGAAAACAACACCACTACAGACACACAACGCAAGGTTTCAAATTTTCAATAGTCCTGAAACAATTCTAAGAAAAGACAGCAAAGCAATAACAGTAACAGTAAAAGACAACAAATAAAGCTTTAAAACAGAAAAAGCAATGAGCAGTTGAATCACTGCACATGACTTAATATGGATCCTTCCCCTTCTATCCTCTTCTGTGAAACCAAAATTCAACTTGTTATATCATATCTGACTTAGCCCACCTCCAGTTATCATGTAGTTGTGGTCAGAGATAAGACAATTAGCACACATCCCTCAAACTACAGGACAAGACAGAAAAGACAAGAATACATTTGCAGCTAATAAAGATCACAAAGGAAAACAACACCACTACAAGCACACCAGATTAGGTTTCAAATGTTCAACAGCCCCTAAAGAAATCTAAGACAGAAAGCAAAGAAATTCCAGTGGAGAAAAAGCCCTGAAATCTAGGTCTAAAACAAAAACTGCAAGTAAAGACAGCAAAGGAAAACAGTACCACTAAAACCTCATGAATCTAGGTTTCACATTTCAATAGCCCCAAAACAATTCCAGGTTAAAACAGCATAGAAATAACACCACCAATAAAAGCACCCACTCATCTAGGTTTAAAACAACAACAGCAGCAAGTAAAGACAGCAAAGAGAAAGAGTAGAACTACAAGCACACCTAATTAGGATTCACAAATTTCATCAGCCCAAAACAATCCTAACTATAGACAGCAAAGAAAATAATACCACTAAAAGCTTACAAATCTAGCTTGAAAACAAAAAAAATGCAATAAGCAGTTACTGCGCTGCAATGAAATGAATGTGGTTCCTTCCATTCTGGCCTCTTCAGAGAAACCAAAAATCACCTTGCTACCTCACATCTGTCTTAGCAACACCTACGGTTATCATATAGATGAGGTCAGACATCAAACAAGCAGCACCTGTCAACCAAACTACATTGCAAGTAAGACAAGGTAAGGCAAATTTTGAAGCAAGAAAAGACAGCAGAAGAAAACAGCTCCAAACTAAAAGCACACCAGACTAGGTTTCAGATTTTCAATGACATCAAAACAATTCTAAGAAAAGACAGCAAAGAAATAACAGTACTACTAAATACCCAAACATCTAAGTTTAAAACAAAAACAGCAAGTAAACATAGCAAAACAAAACAGCATGATTAAACCACATTAAAGTACATTTCTAATTTTCAACAGCCTTAAAAAGATTCTAAGACAAGACAGGAAAGAAATAACAGTACCACCAACGGCCCACATATTAAGGTTTAAAACAAAATCAGCAGTTAAAGATAGCAAAGGATAACAGAACCACTACAAACACAACAAGCTAGGATTCAAATTTCCAGCAGCTCAAAATCAATTCTAATTAAAGACAGCAAAGAAATATAAGTACACTAAAAGCCAACCAATCAAGGTTTAAATCAAAAACAGCAAGTAAAGACAGCAAATGAAAATGGGAGCACTACAAGAACAATCCTCTAGATTTTAAATTTTCAACAGCCAAAAAGCACTTCTCAGAAAAGACAGCAAAGCAATAATAGTACCATTAAAAGCCCACAAATCTAGCTTTAAAACAAAAAAGTCAATTAGCAGTTACTGCACTGCACATATATGAATCTGGAACTTTACTGTTCTTTCTTCTTCTGAGAAATCAAAAATTAACTCACTACCTCAAATCTGACTGAGCCCCACCACCAATTATCATGGTAGCTGAGGTGAGATGCCAGAAAATTACCATCATTCTTCCAAACTGAAGGGCAAGACATATAAGAGAATTCAAAATATGCAGCAAGTAAAGACAGCAAAGGAAAACAGCAGCACAACAAGCACACCAAACTAGTTTTTTAATTTTCAACAGCCCAAAAACAATTCTAATTAAAGACAGCAAAGAAATATCAGTACCACTAAAAGCCAACAAATATAGGTTTAAATCATAAATAGCAAGTAAAGACAGCCAAGGAGAACAGCACCAATAAAAGCACACAAAGCTTGGATTCTGATTTTCAACAGCCCCAAAACAATTCTAAGAAAAGACAGCAAAGAAATAACAGAGGCAATAAAAGCCCACAAATCTTGGTTTAAAACAAAAACTGGAAGAAAAGACAGAAACAGTAAACAGCACCACTACAATCACAATAAACTATGTTTTAAGGTTTCAACAACCAATAAAACATTTCTAATTAAAGACAGCAAAGAAATAACAGTAGCACTAAAAGCCCACACATCTAGGTTTAAAACAAAAACAGGAGGAAACAACAAGAAAAGTAAACAGCACCACTACAGACACACCATACTAGGATTTAAGTTGTCAACAGAAAAAAAGCAATTCTAAGAAAAGACAGCAAAGCAATAACAGTACCGCTAAAAAACTAACAAATCTAGCTTTAAAACAAAAAAAAGCAATGAGCGTAACTGCACTGCAGAGTAATGAATCTAGATCCTTCCCATTCTGGCCTCTTCTGAGAAATCAAAATTAACTCACTACCTTAAATCTAACTTAGTCCCATCTCCAATTATCACTATAGCTGAGGTCAGATGTCAGACAATAAGCAACCCTCCCGCAAACTAACAGAGAAAGACAGACTAGAGAAGACAAAATTTGCAGCAAGTAAAGACAGCAAAGGAAAACAGCACCACTATAAGCACACCAAACTAGGTTTTAAAATTTCAAATAATTCAAAACAATTATAATTAAAGACAGCAAAGAAATATCAGTACCATTAAAGCCAACAAATCTAGATAAAAAAAAGTAAGTAAAGACAGCAAATTAAAACAACACCACTACAGGCACACAACGCATAGGTTTCAAATTTTCAACAGCCCTGAAAAAATTTAAGAAAAGATAGCAAGGCAATAACAGTGACAGTAATAGCCAACAAATCAAGCTTTAACACAGAAAAGCAATGAGCAGTTAAGGCACTGAATATGACTTAATATGGATCCTTCCCTTCTAGCCTCTTCTGTGAAACCAACCTTCAACTTGTTATATCTGACTTAGCCACCTCCAGTTATCATGTAGTTGTGGTCAGATGTATGACAATTAGCACCCATCCCTCAAACTACAGGACAAGACAGAAAAGACAAAAAACATTTGCAGCTATTAAAGACCACAAAGGAAAACAGCACCACTATAAGCACACCTGTTTAGGTTTCAAATGTTCAACAGCCCCTAAACAATTCTAAGACAGAAAGTAAAGAAATACTAGCTGAAAGCCCTGAATTCTAGGTCTAAAACAAAAACAGCAAATAAAGACAGTAAAGGAAAACAGTACCACTAAAACCACACCAATCTAGGTTTCACATTTTCAACAGCCTCAGAACAATTCCAGGTAAAAACAGTATAGAAATAACCACACCAATAAAAGCACACACACATCTAGGTTTAAAACAACAACAGCAGCAAGTAAAGACAGCAAAGAGAAAGAGTAGAACTACAAGCACACCTAAATAGGTTTCAAAATTTCATCAGCCCAAAAACAATCCTAACTACAGACAGCAAAGAAATAACAGTACCACTAAAAGCTTACAAATCTAGCTTGAAAACAAAAAAAAATGCAATAAGCAGTTACTGCACTGCAATGAAATGAATCTGGTTCCTTTCATTTCTGGCCTCTTCAAAGAACTAAAAATTAGTTGCTACCTCAAATATCTCTAGCAACACCTCCAGATATTATATAGCTGAGGTCAGACATCAAATAAGCAGCACCCCCTCAACCAAACTAATGGCAAGTCAGACAAGAGAAGGCAAATTTTGAAGCAAGAAAAGACAGCAAAGGAAACAGCTCCAAACTAAAAGCACACCAGACTAGGTTTCAGATTTTCAATGACATCAAAACAATTCAATGAAAAGACAGCAAAGAAATAACAGTACCACTAAATACCCACACATCTAAGTTTAAAACAAAAACAGCAAGTAAACATAGCAAAACAAAACAGCATGATTAAACCACATTAAAGTACATTTCAAATTTTCAACAGCCTCAAAAAGATTCTAAGACAAGACAGCAAAGAAATAACAGTACCACCAAAAGCCCACAAATTTAGGTTTAAAACAAAATCAGCAGATAAGGATAGCAAAGGAAAACAGAACCACTACAAGCACACCAAGCTAGGTTTCAATTTTCCAGCAGCCCCAAAACAATTCTAATTAAAGACAGCAAAGAAATATCAATACTACTAAAAGCCAACAAATATAGGTTTAAATCATAAACAGAAAGTGAAGACAGCAAAGGAAAACATCACCAATAAAAGCACACCAAGCTAGGATTCAGATTTTTAACACCCCCAAAACAAATCTAAGAAAAGACAGCAAAGAAATAACAGTACCACCAAAAGCCCACAATTTTAGGTTTAAAACAAAATCAGCAGATAAAGATAGCAAAGAAAAGAGAACCAATACAAGCACAACAAGCTAGTTTTCAAATTTCCAGCAGCCCAAAACAACTCTAATTAAAGACAACAAAGAAATATCAGTACCACTAAAAGCCAAAATATGAGTTTAAATCATCAACAGACAGTAAAGACGAAAGGAAACAGCACTAACAAAAAGCACACCAAGCCAGCATTCAGATTTTCAACAGCCCCAAAACAATCTTTAGAAAAGACAGCAAAGAAATAACAGTGGCACTAAACGCCTACAAATCTAAAACATAAACAGGAAGAAAAGACAGCAATAGAAAACCGCACCACTACAATCACAGTAAACTAGGGTTTTAAGTTTTCAACAGCCAGAAAAATTCTAATTAAAGACAGCAAAGAAATAACAGTAGCACTAAAAGCCTACACATCTAGGTTTAAAGCAAAACAGGAAGAAAAGACAGCAAAAGTAAACAGCACCACTACATTCACACCAAACTAGGATTTAAGTTTTCAACAGAAAAAAGCAATTCTAAGAAAAGACTGCAAAGCAGAAACAGTACCACTAAAAAAACAACAAATCTAGCTTTAAAACAAAAAAAAGCAATGAACAGTTACAGCACTGCAGATAAATGAATTTGGATCCTTTCTGTTCTCTTCTTTTCCGAGAAATCAAAAATTAACTCGCTACCTCAAATTCGACTTAGGCCCATCTCCAATTATCACATAGCTGAGGTCAGATGTCAGACAATTTTTTATTTTATTTTATTTATTTATGTATTAATTAATTAATTTATTTTATTTTATTTAGTTTTTGTAGATTGGGTAAATGCACTAGACAAATCCTGCCTATTTCCAGGCACGACCCAGGGGGAAGGGGATGCAGATGAATGCCAACTGACCTTGGTCCAGAATAAGCTGTTGGTGTTATTTTTTTAGTGAATGAGGGACATTTTTCCAATTCACCAGGCAAATTCCCCTACTCTTTTCGTACGCGCTATGGATCTTTAACATCCATCTGAACTACCACCAATCCAGGCAGATGGGACCTCAGTTTAATGTCTCATCTGAAAGGCGACACCTCAGAAGTGTAGCACCTTTCTCATACCGTACTACAGTGTCAGTACTGGATATTAACCTAGCGTGTCAGATGTGGAACTGAACCACTGCCCTCTGATCTCCTGGCTCTCAGAGAGGCGAGTGTGCTACCTACTGAGCCACTGACACTGCAACCCTCCCGCAAACTAACAGAGCAAGACAGACTAGAGAAGACAAAATTTGCAGCAAGTAAACACAGCAAAGGAAAACGCACCACTACAAGCACACCAAGTTAGGTTTTAAATTTTCAGCAGCCAAAAACAATTCTAATTAAAGACAGCAAAAAAATATCAGTACCACTAAAAGCCAATAAATCTAGGTTTAAAATAAAACAGTAATAGAAGACAACAAATGAAAAACAACATCACTACAGGCACACAACACTAGGTTTCAATTATTCAACAGCCCTGAAACAATTATAAGAAATGACAGCAAAGCAATAACAGTACAAGAAAAGAAAACAAATCAAGCTTTAAAACAGAAAAAGCAAAGAGCAGTTAATGTACTGCACATGAATTAATATGGATCCTTCCCTTCTAGCCTCTTCTTGAAACCAAAATTCAACTTGTTATATCATATCTGACTTAGCCCACCTCCAGTTATCATGTAGCAGAGGTCAGAGGTAAGACAATTAGCACAACTCCTCAACCTACAGGACAAGACATAAAAGACAAGAAACATTTGAGCTAATAAAGACCACAAAGGAAAACAGCACCACTACAAGCACATCAGATTAGGTTTCAAATGTTCAGCAGCCCCAAACAATTCCAAGACAGAAAGCAAAGAAATTCCACTGGAAAAAGCTCTGAAATCTAGGTCTAAAACCAAAACAGCAAGTAAATACAGCAAAGGAAAACAGCACCACTAAAACCACACCATTCTGAGGTTTCACATTTTAAAACAGCCCCAAAACAATTTCATAGGTAAAACAGCATAGAAATAACAGCAAAACAAAAGCACACACACATCTAGGGTTAATAAAACAACAACAGCAAGTAAAGACAGCAAAGAGAAACATTAGAACTAAAAGCACACTTAACGAGGTTTCAAAATTTCATCAGCCCAAAAACAATCCTAACTATAGACAGCAAAGAGATCAACAGTACCACTAAAACCTTACAATCTAGCTTGAAAACAAAATGCAATGAGCAGTTACTGCACTGCTATGAAATGAATGTGGTTCCTTCCCATTCTCGCCTCTTCAGAGAAACTAAAATCAGCTTGCTACCTCAAATTGTCTTAGCAACACCTCCGATATCATATATGCTGAGGTCAGACATCAAACAAGCAGCACTCTCAACCAAACTACATTGTCAAGTCAGACAAGACAAGACAAATTTTGAAGTAAGAAAGAGAGCTGAGGAAAACAGCTCCAAAACTAAAAGCACAACAGACTAGGTTTCAGATTTTCAATCACATCAAAACAATTCTAAGAAAAGACAGCAAAGAAATAACAGTACCACTAAAACCCAACATCTATGTTTAAAACAAAACAGCAAATAAACTTAGGCAAAACAAAACAGCATGATTAAACCGAGATTAAGGTACGTTCTAATTTTCAACAGCCACAAAATGATTCTAAGACAAAACAGGAAAGAAATAACAGTACCACCAAAAGCCCACAAATTTAGGGTTTAAACAAAATCAGCAGTTAAGATAGCAAAGGAAGACAGAACCACTACATGCACACTAAGCTAGGTTTCAAATTTCCAGCAGCTCAAAACAATTTAATTAAAAGACAGCAAAGAAATATATGACACTAAAAGCCAAAATATCTATGGTTTAAAAACAAAACAGAAAGTAAAGAGAGTAAATGAAAATGGGTGCACTATAAGAACAATCCACTAGATTTTAAATTGTCAACAGCAAAAAAGCAATTCTCAGAAAAGACAGCAAAGCAATAATAGTACCATTAAAAGCCCACAAATCTTGCTTTAAAACAAAAAAAGGCAATGAGCACTTCTTGCACTGCACATAAATGAATCTGGATCTTTCCTGTTCTGGCCTCTTCTGAGAAATCAAAAATCAACTCACTACCTCAAATTTGACTTAGTCGCATCCCCAATTACCATGCAGCTGAGGCAAGTTGTCAGAAAATTACCACCACTCTTCCAAACTGAAGGGCAAGACATATAAGAGAATACATAATTTGCAGCAAATTAAAGATAGCAAAGGAAAAACAGCACCACTACTAGCACATTGCTAGGGTTTTATATTTTCAAAAGAAGAAAACAATTCTAATTAAATGCAGCACCACTAAAAGCCAACACATATAGGTTTAAATCATAAACAGCAAGTAAAGACAGCCAAGGAAAACAGCACCAATAAAAGCACAACAAGCTTGGATTCAGATTTTAAACAGCCACAAAACAATTCTAAGAAAAGACGCCAAAGAAATAACACTCAGCAATAAAGGCCCACAAATCTAGGTTTCAAAACAAAACAGAGAAGAAAGACAGCAACAGAAAACAGCACCACTACCATCACAATAAATCTTAGGGTTTTAAGTTTTCAACAGCTAGAAAACAATTCTAATTAAAGACGGTAAAGAACTAACAGTAGCACTAAAAGCTCACACATCTTGATTTAATACAAAAGCAGGAGGAAAAAGTCAGCAAAAGAAAACAGCACCACTACAGACACTCCAAAATAGGATTTAAGTTGTCAACAGAAAAAGCACTTAAGCAAAGACAGCAAAGCAGTAACAGTACCACTAAAAAAACAAATCTAGCTTTAAGACAAAAATACAATGAGCAGTTACTGCACTGCAGAGTAATGAATCTGGATCCTTCCATTCTTGCCTCTTCTGAGAAATCGAACTTAACTCACTACCTCAAATTTGACTTAGTCCCATCTCCACTTATCACATAGCTGAGGTCGGACGCCAGACAATAAGCAACCCTCCCACAAACTAACACAGCAAGACAGACTAGAGAAGACAAAAATTTGCAGCAAGTAAAGACAGCAAAGGAAAACAGCACCACTACAAACACAACAAACTAGGTTTTAAAATTTCAGCAGTCAAAACACTTCTAATTAAAGACAGCAAAGAAATATTAGTACCACTAAAAGCCATCAAATCTAGGTATAAAACAAAACAGTAGGTAAAGACAGCAAATGAAAATAATGCCACTACAGGCTCACAACGCAAGGTTTCAAATTTTCAACAGCCCTGAAACAATTCTAAGAAAAGAGACAGCAAAGCAATACCAGTAACAGTAAAAAGTCAACAAATCAAGCTTTAAACAGAAAAAGCAATGAACAGTTATTGCACTGCCCATGACTTAATATGGATCCTTCCCCTTCTAGCATCTTCTGTGAAGCCAAAATTCAACTTGTTATATCATATCTGACTTAGCCCACCTCCTGTTATCATGTAGTTGTGGCTCAGAGGTAAGACAATTAGCACCATCCCTCAAACTACAGGACAAGACAGAAAACACAAGAAAACATTTGCAGCTAATAAAGACCACAAAGGAAAATAGCACCAATACAAGCACACCAGATTAGGTTTCAAATGTTCAAAAGCCTCTAAACAATTCTAAGACAGAAAGCAAAGAAATACCAGTAAAAGAGAGCCCTGAAATCTAGGTCTAAAGCTAAAACAGCAAGTAAAGACAGTAAAGGAAAACAGTATCACTAAAACCATGCCAATCTAGGTTTCACATTTTCAACAGCCCCAAAACACTCCAGGTAAAACACATAGAAATAACAACACCAATAAAAAGCACATGCACATCTAGGTTTAAAAACAACAACAGCAAGTAGAGACGGCAAAGAGAAAGAGTAGAACTACAAGCACACCTAACTAGGTTTCAAAATGTCATCAGCCCAAAAACAATCCAAACTATCGACAACAAAGAAATAATAGTACCACTAAAACTTACAAATCTAGCTTGAAAACAAAAAACATGATGAGCAGTTACTGCACTGCAATGAAATGAATCTGTCTTTTCCATTCTGGCTCTTCAGAGAAAACTAAAATCTGTTGCCACCTCAAATCTGTCTTAGTAACACATCCGGATATCATATAGCTGAGGCCGACATCAAACATGCAGCAACCCTCTACCAAACACATGGCAAGTCAGATAAGGCAAATGATGAATCAAAAAGACAGCAAAGGAAAATAGCTCCACAATAAAAGCACACCAGACTAGGGTTTCAGATTTTCAACAACATCAAAACACCTTTAAGTAAAGACAGCAAAGAAATAATAGTACCAATAAATACCCACACATCTAAGTTTAAACAAAAACAGCTAGTAAACATAGTAAAAACAAAACAGCATGATTAAACCACATTAAAGTACGATTTCAAATTTTCAACCGCCAAAAAGATTCTAAGTCAAGACAGCAAAGAAATAATAATACTACCAAAAGCCCACAAATTTAGGGTTTAAAACAAAATCTGCAGATAAAGATAGTAAAGGAAAACAGAACCACAACTAAGCACAACAAGCTAGGTTTCAAATTTCCAGCAGCCCAAAACAATTCTAATTAAAGACAGACAAAGAAATATCACTACTACTGAAAGCCAACAAATATAGGTTTAAATCATAAATAGAAAGTAAATACAGCGAAAGGAAAACAGCACCAATAAAAGTACACCAAGCTAGGATTCAGATTTCAACAGCCCAAAACAATTCTAAGAAATGACAGCAAAGAAATAGCGTAGCACTAGAAGCCCACAAATCTAGGTTTAAAACATAAACAGGAAGAAAAGATACAGCAATAGAAAACAGCACCACTACAATCACAATAAACAAGGTTTTAAGTTTTCAACAACCAGGAAACAATTCTAATTAAAGACAGCAAAAACAGTAGCACTAAATGTCATACATGTAGGTTTAAAGCAAAACAGGAAGAAAAGAGAGCAAAAGAAAACAGCACCACTCAGCAGTCACACCAAATTAGGATTTAAGTTGTCAACAGAAAAAAAGCAATTTAAGCAAAGACAGCAAAGCAATAATAGTACCACTAAAAAAAACAACATCTAGCTTTAAAACAAAAAAAAAACAATGAGCAGTTACTGCACTGCAGATTAATGAATCTTGGATCCTTCCCATTCTGGCCTCTTCGAGAAATCAAAATTAACTCACTACCTCAAATTATCTAGTCCCATCTCCACTTATCACATAGCTCAGGTCGGACATCTGACACAAGCAACCTCCCACAAACTAACAAATCAAGACAGACTAGAGAAGACAAAATTTGCAACAAGTAAAGACAGAAAAGGAAAAGAGCACAAATACAAGCACACCAATTTAGGGTTTTAAATTTTCAGGAGCCCAAACAATTCTAACTTAAAGACAGCAAAGAAATATCAGTACTACTAAAAAGCAAAACAAATCTAGGTTTAAAAATAAAACAGTAAGTAAAGACAGCAAATGAAAAACATCACCACTACAGTCACACAACACTAGGTTTTAAATTTTCAACAGCCCTGAAACAATTCTAAGAAAAGACAGCAAAGCAATAACAGTACCAGTAAAAGCCAACAAATCAAGATTTAAAAGCAGAAAAAGCAATGAACAGTTAATGTACTGCACATTAATTAATATTGATCCTTCCCTTCTAGCCTCTTCTGTGAAACCAAAATGCAACTTATTTATTTTCGACTTAGCTAACTCTCCAGTTATCATGTAGCATAGGTCAGAGGTAAGACAATATAGCACCCTCCCTCAAACTACAGGACAAGACAGAAAAGGCAAGAAAACATTTGCAGCAAATAAAGACCACAAAAGGAAAACAGCACTACTACAAGCACACCATATTAGGGTTTCAAATGTTCAACATTCCTAAACAATTCCAAGACAGACAGCAAAAAATACCATTGGAAAAAAAAAAGCACTGAAATTTAGGGTCTAAAACAAAACAGCAAGTAAAGACAGCAAAGAAAACAACACCTATTAAACTATTATCAATCCTAGTTTTCTACATTTGCAACAGTCCCAAAACAATTCCAAGTAAAACAGCATAGAAATAAGAGCACCAATAAAAGCACACACACATCTAGGATTAAAACAACAGCAAGTAAAGACAGCAGTTGAAGAGTAGAACTATAAGCACACCTAACTAGGTTTCAAAATTTCATCAGCCCAAAAACAATCCTAAGAATAGACAGCAAAGAAAATAATAGTACCACAAAAGCTTACAAATCTAGCTTTAAAACAAAATGCAATGAGCAGTTACTGCATTGCTAAAGAAATTAATGTGGTTCCTTCCATTCTGGCTTCTTCAGAGAAACCAAAATCAGCTTGCTTCCTCAAATCTGTCTTGAGAACACCACAGATATCATATAGCTGAGGTCAGACATCAAACAAGCAGTACCTGTCAACCAAACTACATGGCAAGTCAGACAAGACAAGGCAAATTTTGAAGCAAGAAAAGACAGCAGAAGCAAACAGCTCTAAACTAAAAGCACACTAGAGTTAGGTTTCAGATTTTCAATGACATTAAAACAATTCTAAGAAAAGACAGCAAAGAAATAACAGTACCACTAAACACCCACACATCTAAGTTTAAAACAAAACAGCAAGTAAACATAGCTAAAAGAAACAGCATGATTAAACCACATTAAAGTACATTTCTAATTTTCAGCAGCCTCAAAAAGAATCTAAGATAAGACAGAAAAGAAATAACAGTACCAAATAAAAGCCTGCATATTTACGTTTAAAACAAAATCAGCAGTTAAAGATAGTAAAGGATAACAGAACCACTACAAGCACACTATTCTAGGTTTCAAATTTCCAGCTCCCAAAACAATTTAATTAAAGACTGCAAAGAAATATAAGTACAATTAAAAGCCAACAAATCTAGGGTTATATAAGAAAACAGCAAGCAAAAGACAGCAAATGAAAATGGTTACTTACAAGAACAATCCACTAGATTTTAAATTTTCAACAGCCAAAAAGCACTTCTCAGAAAAGACAGCAAAGCAATAAAAGTACCATTAAAAACTCACAAATCTAGCTTTAAACAAAAAAGGCAATGAGCATTTACTGCACTGCACATATATGAATCTGGATCTTTACTGTTCTTCTCTCTTCTGAGAAATCAAAAATCAACTCACTCACCTCAAATCTGACTTAGCCCCATCCCCAATTATCACATAGCTGAGGTGAGATGTCAGACAATTGATCACCACTTTCCAAACTTGAAGGGCAAGACATATAAGAGAATGGCGAAATTTGCAGTAAGTAAAGACAGCAAAGGAAACCAGCACCACAACTTGTACATGTTAAAATAGGTTTTAATTTTCAAAAGCCCAGAAACAATTTAATTAAAGACAGCAAAGAAATATCAGTACCACTAAAAAGCCAACAAATATAGGTTTAAATTATAAATAGCAAGTAAAGACAGCAAAGGAAAAGTAGCACCAATAAAAGTGACACCAAGCTTGACCAGATTTTCAACAGCCCCAAAACAATTCTAAGAAAAGATAGCAAAGAAATAACAGTAGCAATAAAAGCCCACAAATCATGGTTTAAAACAAAACAGAAAGAAAAGACAGCACAGAAAACAGCACCACTACAATCACAGTGCAATCTAGTTTAAAGTTTTCAATAGCCAGAAAATATTTCTAATTAAAGACAGCAACGAAATAACAGTAGCACTAAAAGCACACACATCTTGGTTTAAAACAAAAACAGGAGGAAAAGACAAGAAAAGTAAACAGCACCACTACAGACACACCAAACTAGAATTTAAGTTGTCAACAGAAAAAAGCAATTCTAGGAAAAGACAGCAAAGCAATAAAGTACCACTAAAAAAACAACAAATCTAGCTTTAAGACAAAAAAAGACAATGAGCAGTTACTGCACTGCAGAGTAATGAATCTGGATCCTTCCCATTCTGGCCTTCTGAGAAATCAAAATTAACTCACTACCTCAATTTGACTTAGTCCCATCTCCAATTATCACATAGCTGAAGTCAGACATCAGACTATAAGCAACCATCCTGCAAAGTAACAGAGCAAGACAGATTGTAGAAGACAAAATTTTGCAGCAAGTAAAGACAGTAAAGGAAAACAGCACCACTACAAGCACACCAAACTAGGTTTTAAATTTTCAGCAGACTGAAAACAATTATAATTAAAGACAGCAAAGAAATATCAGTACCATTAAAGCCATCAAATCTAGGTTAAAAAACAGCAAGTAAAGACAGCAAATGAAAACAACACCACGACAGACACACAACGCAAGGTTTCAAATTTTCAATAGCCCTGGAACAATTCTAAGACAGCAAAGCAATAACAGTAACAGTAAAAGACAACAACAAAGTTTTAAACAGAAAGGTAATGAGCAGTTGAATCACTGCACATGACTTAATATGGATCCTTCCCTTCTATCCTCTTCTTTGAAACTAAAATTCAACTTGTTATATTACATCTGGACTTAGCCCACCTCCAGTTATCATGTAGTTGTGGTCAGAGGTAAGACACCAGCACACATCCCTCAAACTACAGGACAAGACAGAAAAGACAAGAAAATGTTTGCAGTTAATAAAGATCACAAAGGGAACAACACCACTAAAAGCACACCAGATTACGTTTCAAATGTTCAACAGCCCTAAAAATCTAAGACAGAAAGCAAAGAAATTCCAGTGGGAAAAAGCCTTGAAATCTAGGTCTAAAACAAAAAACAGCAAGAAGACAGAAGGAAAATAGTACTACTAAACCTCATGAATCTAGGTTTCACATTTCTATAGCCCCAAAACAATTCAGGTTAAACAGCATAGGCCAACAATACCAATAAAAGCACACACTCATCTAGGTTTAAACAACAGCAGCAAGTAAAGACAGCAGAGAAGAGGAACTACACACCTAACTAGGATTCATACTTTGCCTGCCCAAAACAATCCTAACTATAAACAGCAAAGAAACAATAGTATCACTAAAAGCTACAAATCTAGCCTGAACAAAAATGCAATAAGCAGTTACTGCACCATAATGAAATGAATGGGTTCTTCTACTTTGCCTCTTCAGAGAAACCAAAATCAGCTGCACCTCACATCTGTCTTAGCAACACCACGGTTACTGTATAGATGAGGTCAGACATCAAAATGCAGAACTCACAACTAAACTATATTGGAAGTCAGACAAGGTAAGGCAAATTTTAAGCAAGAAAAGACAGCAGGTGAAACAGCTCAAACTAAAAGCACACCAGACTAGGTTTCCGATTTCGATATCAAAACAATTTAAGAAAAGACAAAGAAATAATATACCACTAAATACCTACACGTCTAAGTTTAAACAAAACAGCAAGTAAATATAGCAAAACAAAACAGCATGATTAAACCCATTAAAGTACATTTCTAATTTTCAACACTTAAAAGATTTATGATAAGACAGGAATGAAACAGTGCCACCAAAAGCCCATATATTAAGGTTTAAAACAAATCAGCAGTTAAAGATAAAAGGATAACAGAACCACTACACAAAATGCAATGAGCAGTTACTGCACTGCAATAAAATGAATCTGGTTCCTTCCCATTCTGGCCTCTTCAGAGAAACCAAATATCAACTTGTACATCAAATCTGTCTTAGCAACACTTTCAGATATCATATAGCTGAGGTGAGACATCAAACAAGCAGCAACCCTCTACCAAACTACATGGCAAATCAGACAAGACAAGAAAATTTTGAAGCAAGAAAAAACAGCAAAGGAAAACAGCTCCACACTAAAAGCACACAAGACTAGATTTCAGATTTTCAACGACATCAAAACAATTCTAAGAAAAGACAGAAAAGAAATAACAGTACCACTAAATACCCACACATCTAAGTTTAAAACAAAAACAGCAAGTAAACATAGCAATACAAAAGAGCATGATTAAAAAAACATTAAAGTATGTTTCAAATTTTCAACAGCCTCAAAAAGATTCTAAGACAAGACAGCAAAGAAATAACAGCACCACCAAAAGCCCACAAATTTAGGTTTAAAACAAAATCAGCAGATAAAGATAGCAAAGAAAAACAGAACCACTACAAGCACACCAAGCTAGGTTTCAATTTTCCAGCAGCCCCAAAACAATTCTAATTAAAGACTGCAAAGAAATATCAGTACCACTAAAAGCCAGCAAATATAGGTTTAAATCACAAACAGCAAGTAAAGACAGCAAAGGAAAACAGCACCAATAAACGCACACCAAGCTAGGATTCAGATTTTCAACAGCCCCAAAACAATTCTAAGAAAATACAGCAAATAAATAACAGTAACACTAAAAGCCCACAAATCTAGGTTTAAAACATAAACAGGAAGAAAAGACAGCAATAGAAAACAGCACCACTACAATCACAACAAATTAGGTTTTAAGTTTTCAACAGCCAGAAAACAATTCTAATTAAAGACAGCAAAGAAAAAACACTAGCACTAAAAGCCTACGCTTCTAGGTTTAAAACAAAAACAGGAAGAAAAGAGAGCAAAAGTAAACAGCACCACTACAGTCACACCAAACTAGGTTTTAAGTTTTCAACAGCCAGAAAACAATTCTAATTAAAGACAGCAAAGAAAAAACAGTAGCACTAAAAGCCTACGCTTCTAGGTTTAAAACAAAACAGGAAGAAAAGAGAGCAAAAGTGAACAGCACCACTACAGTCACACCAAACTAGGTTTTAAGTTTTCATCAGAAAAAAGTAATTCTAAGAAAAGACAGGAAAGCAGTAAGAGGACCACTATAAAACCAACAAATCTAGCTTTAAAACAAAACAAAAAAAGCAATGAGCAGTTACTGCACTGAAGATAAATGAATATGGATCCTTTCCGTTCTGGTCTCTTCTGAAAAATCAAAAATTAACTCGCTACCTCAAATTTGACTTAGTCCCATCTCCAATTATCACAAAGCTGAGGTCGGACATCAGACAAGTTTTCATTTTATTTATTTTATTTTATTCAGTTTTTGTTGACCGGGTAAGTGCACTTGACAAATGCTGCCTAATTTCAGGCATGACCCGGGGGAAGGGGACACAGATGAATGCCAACTGACCTTGGACCAGATGAAGCTGTTGGTGACATTTTATTTTGAATAAAGGAAATTTAGCCAGGACACGAGGAAATTCCGCACTCTTTTCGATACGCGCCATGGATCTTAAACATGCACCGAACTACCGCCAATCCAGGCAGATGGGACCTCAGTTTAATGTCTCATTTGAAAGGCAGCACCTCAGAACTGCAGCACCCCTCGCATGCTGTTCTACAGTGTCAGTACTGGGATATTAACCCAAGTGCCAGATGTGGAACTGAACCCACTGCCCTCTGATCACATGGCCACAGAGGCGCATGTGCTACCTACTGAGCCACTGACACTGCAACCCTCCCACAAACTAACAGAGCAAGACAGACTAGAGAAGACAAAATTTGCAATGAGTAAAGACAGCAAAGGAAAACAGCACCACTACAAGCACACCAAGCTAGGTTTTAAATGTTCAGTAGCCCAAAAACAATTCTAATTAAAGACAGCAAAAAAATATCAGTACTACTAAAAGCCAAAAAATCTAGGTTTAAAATAAAAACAGTAAGTAAAGTCAGCAAATGAAAACAACACCACTAGGGGTACACAACACTAGGTTTCAAATTTTCAACAGTCCTGAAACAATTCTAAGAAAAGACAGCAAAGCAATAACAGTACCAGTAAAAGCCAACAAACCAAGCATTAAAACAGAAAAAGCAAAGAGCAGTTAATGTACTACACATGAATTAATATGGATCCTTCCCCTTCCAGCCTCTTAAGTGAAACCAAAATTCAACTTGTTATATCATATCTGATTTAGCCCACCTCCAGTTATCATGTAGCTGAGGTCAGAGGTAAGACAATTAGCACACCTCCCTCAAACTACAGGACAAGACAGAAAAGACAAGAACATATTTGAAGCCAATAAAGACCACAAAGGAAAACAGCACAACTACAAGCACACCAGATTAGGTTTCAAATGTTCAACAGCCAATAAACAATTACAAGAGAAAAAGCAAAGAAATACCAGTGGAAAAAAAACCCTGAAATCTAGGTCTAAAACAAAAACAGCAAGTAAAGATAGCAAAGGAAAACAGCACCACTGAAACCACACCAATCTAGGTTTCACATTTTCAACAGCCCCAAAACAATTCCAAATAAAAACAGCATAGAAATAACAGCACCAATAAAAGCACACACACATCTAGGTTTAAAACAACAACAGCAAGTGAAGACAGAAAAGAGAAACAGTAGAACTATAAGCACACCTAACTAGATTTCAAAATGTCATCAGCCAAAAAACAATCCTAACTATAGACAGCAAAGAAATAACAGTACAACTAAAACTTACAAATCTAGCTTTAAAACAAAAAAAAAGCAATGAGCAGTTACTGCGCTGCAATGAAATGAATCTGGTTCCTGCCCATGCTCACCTCTTCAGAGAAACCAAAAATCAGCTTGCTATGTCAAATCTATCTTAGCTGCACCTCCGAATATCATATAGATGAGGTCAGACATCAAACAAGCAGCACCCCTCAACCAAACTACATGGCAAGTCAGACAAAACAAGACAAAGTTTGAAGCAAGAAAAGAAAGCAGAGGAAAACAGCTCCAAACTAAAAGCACACCAGACTAGGTTTCAGATGTTCAATGACATCAAAACAATTCTAGAAAAGACTGCAAAGAAATAACAGTGCCACTAAATACCAACACATCTAAGTTTAAAACAAAAACAGCAAGTAAAGATAGCAAAAAAAAACAGCATGATTAAACCACATTAAAGTCTTTTTAAAATTTTCAACAGCCTCAAAAACATTCAAAGACAGGACAGCAAAGAAATAACAGTACCACCAAAAGCCCACAAATTTAGGTTTAAAACAAAATCAGCAATTAAATATAGCAAAGAAAAACAGAACCACTACAAGCACACCAAGCTAAGTTTCAAATTTCCAGCAGCTCTAAAACAATTCTAATTAAAGGCAGCAAAGAAATATAAGTACACTAACAACCAACAACTCTAGGTTTAAAATAAAAACAGAAATTAAAGACAGCAAATGAAAATGGGAGCACTAGAAGAACAAAACACTAGATTTTAAATTTTCAACAGCCAAAAATCAATTCTCAGAAAAGACAGCAAGGCAATAATAGTACCATTAAAAGCCCACAATTCTAGCTTTAAAACAAAATAAAAAGACAATGAGCAGTAACTGCACTGCACATAAATGAATCTGGATCTTTCCTGTTGTAGCCTCTTCTGAGAAAACAAAAATCAACTTGTTACATCAAATCTGACTCAGCCCCATATCCAATTATCACATAGCTGAGGTGAGAAGTCAGACAATTACCACCACTCATCCAAACTGAAGGGCAAGACATATAAGAGAATTCAAAATTTGCAACAAGTGAAAATAGCAAAGGAAAACAGCACCACTACTAGCACACCAAGCAAGGTTTTCAATTTCAACAGCCCCAAAACAATTTTAATTAAAGACAGGAGATAAATATCAGTACCACTAAAAGCCAAAAATATAGGTTTAAATCTAAACAGCAAGTAAAGACAGCAAAGGAAAACAGCACCAACGAAAGCACAACATTTTCAACAGCCCAAAACAATTCTAAGAAAAGACAGTAAAGAAATTATAGTAGCAATAAAAGCCCACAAATCTACGCTTAAACAAAAACAGGAAGAAAAGACAGCAATAGAAAACAGCACCACTACAATCACAACAAATAGGTTTTAAATTTTCAACAGCCAGAAAACAATTCAAATTAAAGACAGCAAAGAAATAACAGTAGCACTAAAAGCCCACACATCCAGGGTTAAAACAAAAACAGGAAGAAAAGACAGCAATAGTAAATAGCACCACTACAGTCACACCAAAATAGGATTTAAGTTTTCAACAGAAAAATAGCAATTCTAAGCAAAGACAGCAAAGCAATAACAGTACCACTAAAAAAAAACAACAAATCTAGCTTTAAAACAAAAAAAAAAAACAATGAGCAGTTACTGCTCTGCAGATTAATGAATATGGATCCTTCCCATTCTGGCCTCTTCTGAGAAATCAAAAATTAACTCACTACCTCAAATTCGACTTAGTCCCATCTCCAATTATCACGTAGCTCAGGTTAGACATCAGACAATAAGCAACCCTCCCACAAACTAACAAATCAAGACAGACTAGAGAAGACAAAATTTGCAGCAAGTAAAGACAGAAAAGGAAAAGAGCACCATTGCAAGCACACCAATTTAGGTTTTAAATTTTCAGGAGCCCAAAATCAATTCTAATTAAAGACAACAAAAAAATATCAGTACTTCTAAAAGCCAACAAACCTAGGTTTAAAATAAAAACAGTAAGAAAAGACAGCAAATGAAAACAACACCACTAGGGGTACACAACACTAGGTTTCAAATTTTCAACAGTCCTGAAATAATTCTAAGAAGATACAGCAAAGCAATACAGTACCAGTAAAAGCCAACAAATCAAGCATTAAAACAGAAAAAGCAAAGAGCAGTTAATGTACTACACATGAATTAATATGGATCCTTCCCCTTCCAGCCTCTTAAGTGAAACCAAAATTCAACTTGTTATATCATATCTGATTTAGCCCACCTCCAGTTATCATGTAGCTGAGGTCAGAGGTAAGACAATTAGCACACCTCCCTCAAACTACAGGACAAGACAGAAAAGACAAGAACATATTTGAAGCCAATAAAGACCACAAAGGAAAACAGCACAACTACAAGCACACCAGATTATGTTTCAAATGTTCAACAGCCAATAAACAATTACAAGAGAAAAAGCAAAGAAATACCAGTGGAAAAAAAAACCTGAAATCTAGGTCTAAAACAAAAACAGCAAGTAAAGATAGCAAAGGAAAACAGCACCACTGAAACCACACCAATCTAAGTTTCACATTTTCAACAGCCCCAAAACAATTCCAAATAAAAACAGCATAGAAATAACAGCACCAATAAAAGCACACACACATCTAGGTTTAAAACAACAACAGCAAGTGAAGACAGAAAAGAAAAACAGTAGAACTACAAGCACACCTAACTAGATTTCAAAATGTCATCAGCCAAAAAACAATCCTAACTATAGACAGCAAAGAAATAACAGTACCACTAAAAGCTTACAAATCTAGCTTTAAAACAAAAAAAATGCAATGAGCAGTTACTGCACTGCAATGAAATGAATCTGGTTCCTTCCCATTCTCACCTCTTCAGAAAAACCAAAAATCAGCTTGCTACATCAAATCTATCTTAGCTGCACCTCCGAATATCATATAGCTGAGGTCAGACATCAAACAAGCAGCACCCCTCAACCAAACTACATGGCAAGTCAGACAAAACAAGACAAAGTTAGAAGCAAGAAAAGACAGCAGAGAAAAACAGCTCCAAACTAAAAGCACACCAGACTAGGTTTCAGATGTTCAATGACATCAAAACAATTCTAGAAAAGACTGCAAAGAAATAACAATGCCACTAAATACCCACACATCTAAGTTTAAAACAAAAACAGCAAGTAAACATAGCAAAAAAAAAACCAAAAACAGCATGATTAAACCACATTAAAGTCTTTTTAAAATTTTCAACAGCCTCAAAAACATTCAAAGACAGGACAGCAAAGAAATAATAGTACTACCAAAACCCACAAAATTAGGTTTTAAACAAAATCAGAGTTAAAGATAGCAAAGAAAAACGAACCACTACAAGCACACTGTTAGGTTTCAAATTTCCAGCAGCTCTAAAACAATTCTAATTAAAGACAGCAAAGAAATATAAGTACACTAACAACCAAAAATCTAGGTTTAAAATAAAAACAGAAATTAAAGACAGCAAATGAAAATGGGAGCACTAGAAGAACAAAACACTAGATTTTAAATTTTCAACAGCCAAAAATCAATTCTCAGAAAAGACAGCAAGGCAATAATAGTACCATTAAAAGCTCACAATTCTAGCTTTAAAACAAAAAAAGGCAATGAGCAGTAACTGCACTGCACATAAATGAATCCGGATCTTTCCTGTTGTAGCCTCTTCTGAGAAATCAAAAATCAACTTGTTACATCAAATCTGACTCAGCCCCATATCCAATTATCACATAGCTGAGGTGAGAAGTCAGACAATTACCACCACTCATCCAAACTGAAGGGCAAGACGATAAGAGAATTCAAAATTTGCAACAAGTAAAAGAGTAAAGGAAAACAGCACCACTACTAGCACACCAAGCTAGGTTTTCAATTTCAACAGCCCAAAACAATACTAATTAAAGACAGGAGAGAAGAATCAGTACCACTAAAAGCCAAAAATATAGGTTTAAATCATAAACAGCAAGTAAAGACAGCAAAGGAAAACAGCACCAATGAAAGCACACCATTTTCAACAGCCCAAAAACAATTCTAAGAAAAGACAGCAAAGAAAGTACAGTAGCAATAAAAGACCACAAATCTACGTTTAAAACAAAAACAGGAAGAAAAGACAGCAATAGAAAACAGCACCACTACAATCACAACAAACTAGGTTTTAAGTTTTCAACAGCCAGAAAACAATTCAAATTAAAGACAGCAAAGAAATAACAGTAGCACTAAAAGCCCACACATCCAGGGTTAAAACAAAAACAGGAAGAAAAGACAGCAATAGTAAATAGCACCACTACAGTCACACCAAACTAGGATTTAAGTTTTCAACAGAAAAAAACAATTCTAAGCAAAGACAGCAAAGCAATAACAGTACCACTAAAAAAACAACAAATCTAGCTTTAAAAAAAAAAAAACAATGAGCAGTTACTGCATTGCAGATTAATGAATCTGGATCCTTCCCATTCTGGCCTCTTCGGAGAAATCAAAAATTAACTCACTACCTCAAATTCGACTTAGTCCCATCTCCAATTATCACATAGCTCAGGTTAGACATCAGACAATAAGCAACCCTCCCACAAACTAACAAATCAAGACAGACTAGAGAAGACATAATTTGCAGCAAGTAAAGACAGAAAAGGAAAAGAGCGTAAATACAAGCACACCAATTTAGGTTTTAAATTTTCAGGAGCCCAAAAACAATTTTAATTAAAGACAGCAAAGAAATATCAGTACTACTAAAAGCCAGCAAATCTAGGTTTAAAATAAAAACAGTAAGTAAAGACAGCAAATGAAAACATCACCACTACAGGCACACAACACTAGGTTTTAAATTTTCTACAGCCCTGAAACAATTCTAAGAAAAGACAGCAAAGCAATAACAGTACCAGTAAAAGCCAACAAATCAAGATTTAAAACAGAAAAAGCAATGAGCAGTTAATGTACTGCACATTAATTAATATTGATCCTTCCCCTTCTAGCCTCTTCTGTGAAACCAAAATGCAACTTGTTATTTCATTTCTGACTTAGCCCACCTACAGTGATCATGTAGCTGAGGTCAGAGGTAAGACAATTAGCACCCCTACCTCAAACTGTAGGACAAGACAGAAAAGACAAGAAAACATTTACAGCAAATAAAGACCACAAAAAGGAAAACAGCACCACTACAAGCACACCACATTAGGTTTCAAACGTTCAACGCCCCCCTAAACAATTCCAAGACAGACAGCGAAAAAAAAACCAGTGGAAAAAAAAGCACTGAAATCTAGGTCTAAAACAAAAACAGCAAGTAAAGACAGCAAAGGAAAACAACTCCAATAAAACCACACCAATCTAGTTTTCACATTTGCAACAGCCCAAAAACAATTCCAAGTAAAAACAGCATAGAAATAACAGCACCAATAAAAGCACACACACATCTAGGTTTAAAACAACAGCAAGTAAAGACTGCAAAGCGAAAGAGTAGAACTACAAGCACACCTAACTAGGTTTCAAAATTTCATCAGCCCAAAAACAATCCTAACAATAGACAGCAAAGAAATAACAGTACCACTAAAAGCTTACAAATCTAGCTTTAAAACAAAAAAATACAATGAGCAGTTACTGCACTGCAATGAAATGAATGTGGTTCCTTCCATTCTGGCTTCTTTAAAAAAAAACCAAAAATCAGCTTGCTACCTCAAATCTGTCTTAGGAACACCTACAGATATCATATAGCTGAGGTCAGACATCAAACAAGCAGTACCTGTCAACCAAACTACATGGCAAGTCAGACAAGACAAGGCAAATTTTGAAGCAAGAAAAGACAGCAGAAGAAAACAGCTCCAAACTAAAAGCACACCAGACTAGGTTTCAGATTTTCAATGACATCAAAACAATTCTAAGAAAAGACAGCAAAGAAATAACAGTACCACTAAACACACACACATCTAAGCTTAAAACAAAAACAGCAAGTAAACATAGCAAAAGAAAACAGCATGATTAAACCACATTAAAGTACATTTCTAATTTTCAGCAGCCTCAAAAACGATTCTAAGATAAGACAGGAAAGAAATGACAGTACCAACAAAAGCCCACATATTTAGGTTTAAAACAAAATCAGCAGTTAAAGATAGTAAAGGATAACAGAACCACTACAAGCACACCATGCTAGGTTTCAAATTTCCAGCAGCTCAAAAACAATTCTAATTAAAGGCAGCAAAGAAATATAAGTACACTAAAAGCCAACAAATCTAGGTTTAAATCAAAAATAGCAAGTAAAGACAGCAAATGAAAATGGGAGCACTACAAGAACAATCCACTAAATTTTAAATTTTCAACAGCCAAAAAGCACTTCTCAGAAAAGACAGCAAAGCAATAAAAGTACCATTAAAACCCCACAAATCTAGCTTTAAAACAAAAAAAGGCAATGAGCATTTACTGCACTGCACATATATGATTCTGGATCTTTACTGTTCTTTCCTCTTCTGAGAAATCAAAAATCAACTCACTACCTCAAATCTGACTTAGCCCCATTGCCAATTATCACATAGCTGAGGTGAGATGTCAGACAATTACCACCACTCTTCCAAACTGAAGAGCAAGACATATAAGAGAATAAAAAATTTGCAGAAAGTAAAGACAGCAAAGGAAACCAGCACCACAACTAGCACACCAAACTAGGTTTTTAATTTTCAACAGCCCAAAAACAATTCTAATTAAAGACAGCAAAGAAATATCAGTACCACTAAAAGTCAACAAATATAGCTTTAAATCATAAATAGCAAGTAAAGACAGCCAAGGAAAAAAGCACCAATAAAAGCACACCAAGCTTGGATTCAGATTTTCAACAGCCCCAAAACAATTCTCAGAAAAGACAGCAAAGAAATAACAGTAGCAATAAAAGCCCACAAATCATGGTTTAAAACAAAAACAGAAAGAAAAGACAGCAACAGAAAACAGCACCACTACAATCACAACAAACTAGGTTTTAAGTTTTCAATAGCCAGAAAACATTTCTAATTAAAGACAGCAACGAAATAACAGTAGTTCTAAAAGCACACACATCTTGGTTTAAAACAAAAACAGGAGGAAAAGATGATAAAAGTAAACAGCAACACTACAGACACACCAAACTAGGATTTAAGTTGTCTACAGAAAAAAAGCTATTTTAAGAAAAGACAGCAAAGCAATAAAAGTACCACTAAAAAAACAACAAATCTAGCTTTAAGACAAAAAAAGACAATGAGCAGTTACTGCACTGCAGAGTAATGAATAGGGATCCTTCCCATTCTGGCCTCTTCGGAGAAATCAAAAATTAACTCACTACCTCAAATTCGACTTAGTCCCATCTCCAATTATCACATAGCTGAGGTCAGACATCAGACAATAAGCAACCCTCTCGCAAGCTAAAAGAGCAAGACTGACTAGAGAAGACAAAATTTGCAGCAAGTAAAGACACCAAAGGAAAACAGCACCACTACAAGCACACCAAACTAGGTTTTAAATTTTCAGCAGCTCGAAAACAATTATAATTAAAGACAGCAAAGAAATATCAGTACCATTAAAGCCAACAAATCTAGGTTAAAAAAAACAGTAAGTAAAGACAGCAAATGAAAACAACACCACTACAGACACACAACGCAAGGTTTCAAATTTTCAATAGTCCTGAAACAATTCTAAGAAAAGACAGCAAAGCAATAACAGTAACAGTAAAAGACAACAAATAAAGCTTTAAAACAGAAAAAGCAATGAGCAGCTGATGCACTGCACATGACTTAATATGGATCCTTCCCCTTCTATCCTCTTCTGTGAAACCAAAATTCAACTTGTTATATCATATCTGACTTAGCCCACCTCCAGTTATCATGTAGTTGTGGTCAGAGATAAGACAATTAGCACACATCCTCAAACTACAGGACAAGACAGAAAAGACAAGAAAATATTTGCAGCTAATAAAGATCACAAAGGAAAACAACACCACTACAAGCACACCAGATTAGGTTTCAAATGTTCAACAGCCCCTAAAGAAATCTAAGACAGAAAGCAAAGAAATTCCAGTGGAAAAAAAGCCCTGAAATCTAGGTCTAAAACAAAAACTGCAAGTAAAGACAGCAAAGGAAAACAGTACCACTAAAACCTCATGAATCTAGGTTTCACATTTTCAATAGCCCCAAAACAATTCCAGGTTAAAACAGCATAGAAATAACACCACCAATAAAAGCACCCACTCATCTAGGTTTAAAACAACAACAGCAGCAAGTAAAGACAGCAAAGAGAAAGAGTAGAACTACAAGCACACCTAATTAGGATTCACAATTTCATCAGCCCAAAAACAATCCTAACTATAGACAGCAAAGAAATAACAATACCACTAAAAGCTTACAAATCTAGCTTGAAAACAAAAAAAATGCAATAAGCAGTTACTGCGCTGCAATGAAATGAATGTGGTTCCTTCCATTCTGGCCTCTTCAGAGAAACCAAAAATCACCTTGCTACCTCACATCTGTCTTAGCAACACCTACGGTTATCATATAGATGAGGTCAGACATCAAACAAGCAGCACCTGTCAACCAAACTACATTGCAAGTAAGACAAGGTAAGGCAAATTTTGAAGCAAGAAAAGACAGCAGAAGAAAACAGCTCCAAACTAAAAGCACACCAGACTAGGTTTCAGATTTTCAATGACATCAAAACAATTCTAAGAAAAGACAGCAAAGAAATAACAGTACTACTAAATACCCAAACATCTAAGTTTAAAACAAAAACAGCAAGTAAACATAGCAAAACAAAACAGCATGATTAAACCACATTAAAGTACATTTCTAATTTTCAACAGCCTTAAAAAGATTCTAAGACAAGACAGGAAAGAAATAACAGTACCACCAACGGCCCACATATTAAGGTTTAAAACAAAATCAGCAGTTAAAGATAGCAAAGGATAACAGAACCACTACAAACACAACAAGCTAGGATTCAAATTTCCAGCAGCTCAAAATCAATTCTAATTAAAGACAGCAAAGAAATATAAGTACACTAAAAGCCAACCAATCAAGGTTTAAATCAAAAACAGCAAGTAAAGACAGCAAATGAAATGGAGCACTACAAGAACAATCCTCTAGATTTTAAATTTTCAACAGCCAAAAAGCACTTCTCAGAAAAGACAGCAAAGCAATAATAGTACCATTAAAAGCCCACAAATCTAGCTTTAAAACAAAAAAGTCAATTAGCAGTTACTGCACTGCACATATATGAATCTGGAACTTTACTGTTCTTTCTTCTTCTGAGAAATCAAAAATTAACTCACTACCTCAAATCTGACTGAGCCCCACCACCAATTATCATGTAGCTGAGGTGAGATGCCAGAAAATTACCATCATTCTTCCAAACTGAAGGGCAAGACATATACGAGAATTCAAAATATGCAGCAAGTAAAGACAGCAAAGGAAAACAGCAGCACAACAAGCACACCAAACTATGTTTTTAATTTTCAACAGCCCAAAAACAATTCTAATTAAAGACAGCAAAGAAATATCAGTACCACTAAAAGCCAACAAATATAGGTTTAAATCATAAATAGCAAGTAAAGACAGCCAAGGAGAACAGCACCAATAAAGCACACAAAGCTTGATTCTGATTTTCAACAGCCCCAAAACAATTCTAAGAAAAGACAGCAAAGAAATAACAGAGGCAATAAAAGCCCACAAATCTTGGTTTAAAACAAAAACTGGAAGAAAAGACAGAAACAGTAAACAGCACCACTACAATCACAATAAACTATGTTTTAAGGTTTCAACAACCAATAAAACATTTCTAATTAAAGACAGCAAAGAAATAACAGTAGCACTAAAAGCCCACACATCTAGGTTTAAAACAAAAACAGGAGGAAACAACAAGAAAAGTAAACAGCACCACTACAGACACACCATACTAGGATTTAAGTTGTCAACAGAAAAAAAGCAATTCTAAGAAAAGACAGCAAAGCAATAACAGTACCGCTAAAAAACCAACAAATCTAGCTTTAAAACCAAAAAAAGCAATGAGCAGTAACTGCACTGCAGAGTAATGAATCTAGATCCTTCCCATTCTGGCCTCTTCTGAGAAATCAAAAATTAACTCACTACCTTAAATTCAACTTAGTCCCATCTCCAATTATCACATAGCTGAGGTCAGATGTCAGACAATAAGCAACCCTCCCGCAAACTAACAGAGAAAGACAGACTAGAGAAGACAAAATTTGCAGCAAGTAAAGACAGCAAAGGAAAACAGCACCACTACAAGCACACCAAACTAGGTTTTAAAATTTCAACAATTCAAAAACAATTATAATTAAAGACAGCAAAGAAATATCAGTACCATTAAAGCCAACAAATCTAGATAAAAAAAAAAGTAAGTAAAGACAGCAAATTAAAACAACACCACTACAGGCACACAACGCAAGGTTTCAAATTTTCAACAGCCCTGAAAAAATTCTAAGAAAAGATAGCAAGGCAATAACAGTGACAGTAATAGCCAACAAATCAAGCTTTAACACAGAAAAAGCAATGAGCAGTTAAGGCACTGAATATGACTTAATATGGATCCTTCCCCTTCTAGCCTCTTCTGTGAAACCAACCTTCAACTTGTTATATCTGACTTAGCCCACCTCCAGTTATCATGTAGTTGTGGTCAGATGTATGACAATTAGCACCCATCCCTCAAACTACAGGACAAGACAGAAAAGACAAAAAAACATTTGCAGCTAATAAAGACCACAAAGGAAAACAGCACCACTACAAGCACACCTGTTTAGGTTTCAAATGTTCAACAGCCCCTAAACAATTCTAAGACAGAAAGTAAAGAAATACCAGCGGAAAAAAGCCCTGAATTCTAGGTCTAAAACAAAAAAAGCAAATAAAGACAGTAAAGGAAAACAGTACCACTAAAACCACACCAATCTAGGTTTCACATTTTCAACAGCCTCAGAACAATTCCAGGTAAAAACAGTATAGAAATAACCACACCAATAAAAGCACACACACATCTAGGTTTAAAACAACAGCAGCAAGTAAGACAGCAAAGAGAAGAGAGAACTACAAGCACACCTAAATAGGTTTCAAAATTTCATCAGCCCAAAAACAATCCTAACTACAGACAGCAAAGAAATAACAGTACCACTAAAAGCTTACAAATCTAGCTTGAAAACAAAAAAAAATGCAATAAGCAGTTACTGCACTGCAATGAAATGAATCTGGTTCCTTTCATTTCTGGCCTCTTCAAAGAAACTAAAAATTAAGTTGCTACCTCAAATATCTCTTAGCAACACCTCCAGATATTATATAGCTGAGGTCAGACATCAAATAAGCAGCACCCCTCAACCAAACTACATGGCAAGTCAGACAAGAGAAGGCAAATTTTGAAGCAAGAAAAGACAGCAAAGGAAAACAGCTCCAAACTAAAAGCACACCAGACTAGGTTTCAGATTTTCAATGACATCAAAACAATTCAATGAAAAGACAGCAAAGAAATAACAGTACCACTAAATACCCACACATCTAAGTTTAAAACAAAAACAGCAAGTAAACATAGCAAAACAAAACAGCATGATTAAACCACATTAAAGTACATTTCAAATTTTCAACAGCCTCAAAAGATTCTAGACAAGACAGCAAAAGAAATAACAGTACCACCAAAAGCCCACAAATTTAGGTTTAAAACAAAATCAGCAGATAAGGATAGCAAAGGAAAACAGAACCAGTACAAGCACACCAAGCTAGGTTTCAATTTTCCAGCAGCCCCAAAACAATTCTAATTAAAGACAGCAAAGAAATATCAATACTACTAAAAGCCAACAAATATAGGTTTAAATCATAAACAGAAAGTGAAGACAGCAAAGGAAAACATCACCAATAAAAGCACACCAAGCTAGGATTCAGATTTTTAACACCCCCAAAACAAATCTAAGAAAAGACAGCAAAGAAATAACAGTACCACCAAAAGCCCACAATTTTAGGTTTAAAACAAAATCAGCAGATAAAGATAGCAAAGAAAAGAGAACCAATACAAGCACAACAAGCTAGTTTTCAAATTTCCAGCAGCCCAAAAACAACTCTAATTAAAGACAACAAAGAAATATCAGTACCACTAAAAGCCAAAAAATATAGGTTTAAATCATCAACAGACAGTAAAGACGGCAAAGGAAAACAGCACCAACAAAAGCACACCAAGCCAGCATTCAGATTTTCAACAGCCCCAAAACAATTCTTAGAAAAGACAGCAAAGAAATAACAGTGGCACTAAACGCCCACAAATCTAAAACATAAACAGGAAGAAAAGACAGCAATAGAAAACCGCACCACTACAATCACAGCAAACTAGGTTTTAAGTTTTCAACAGCCAGAAAACAATTCTAATTAAAGACAGCAAAGAAATAACAGTAGCACTAAAAGCCTACACATCTAGGTTTAAAGCAAAAACAGGAAGAAAAGACAGCAAAAGTAAACAGCACCACTACATTCACACCAAACTAGGATTTAAGTTTTCAACAGAAAAAGCAATTTAAGAAAAGACTGCAAAGCAGAAAACAGTACCACTAAAAACAACAAATCTAGCTTTAAAACAAAAAAAGCAATGAACAGTTACAGCACTGCAGATAAAATGAATTTGATCCTTTCTGTTCTCTTCTTTTCCGAGAAATCAAAAATTAACTCCGCTAACTTTCGTTGGACTTTAGGCCCATCTCCACATTATCACATAGCTGAGGTCAGATGTCAGACAATTTTTTATTTTATTTTATTTATTTATGTATTAATTAATTAATTTATTTTATTTTATTTAGTTTTTGTAGATTGGGTAAATGCACTAGACAAATCCTGCCTATTTCCAGGCACGACCCAGGGGGAAGGGGATGCAGATGAATGCCAACTGACCTTGGTCCAGAATAAGCTGTTGGTGTTATTTTTTTAGTGAATGAGGGACATTTTTCCAATTCACCAGGCAAATTCCCCTACTCTTTTCGATACGTGCCATGGGATCTTTAACATCCATCTGAACTACCACCAATCCAGGCAGATGGGACCTCAGTTTAATGTCTCATCTGAAAGGCGACACCTCAGAAGTGTAGCACCTTTCTCATACTGCACTACAGTGTCAGTACTGGGATATTAACCAAAGTGTCAGATGTGGGAACTGAACCCACTGCCCTCTGATCTCCTGGCCTCAGAGGCGAGTGTGCTACCTACTGAGCCACTGACACTGCAACCCTCCCGCAAACTAACAGAGCAAGACAGACTAGAGAAGACAAAATTTGCAGCAAGTAAACACAGCAAAGGAAAACGGCACCACTACAAGCACACCAAGATAGGTTTTAAATTTTCAGCAGCCAAAAAACAATTCTAATTAAAGACAGCAAAAAAAATATCAGTACCACTAAAAGCCAATAAATCTAGGTTTAAAATAAAAACAGTAAGTAAAGACAACAAATGAAAACAACACCACTACAGGCACACAACACTAGGTTTCAATTATTCAACAGCCCTGAAACAATTATAAGAAATGACAGCAAAGCAATAACAGTACAAGAAAAGAAAACAAATCAAGCTTTAAAACAGAAAAAGCAAAGAGCAGTTAATGTACTGCACATGAATTAATATGGATCCTTCCCCTTCTAGCCTCTTCTTTGAAACCAAAATTCAACTTGTTATATCATATCTGACTTAGCCCACCTCCAGTTATCATGTAGCAGAGGTCAGAGGTAAGACAATTAGCACAACTCCCTCAACCTACAGGACAAGACATAAAAGACAAGAAAACATTTGGAGCTAATAAAGACCACAAAGGAAAACAGCACCACTACAAGCACATCAGATTAGGTTTCAAATGTTCAGCAGCCCCTAAACAATTCCAAGACAGAAAGCAAAGAAATTCCACTGGAAAAAAAGCCCTGAAATCTAGGTCTAAAACCAAAAACAGCAAGTAAATACAGCAAAGGAAAACAGCACCACTAAAACCACACCATTCTAGGTTTCACATTTTAAACAGCCCCAAAACAATTTCAGGTAAAAACAGCATAGAAATAACAGCAAAAACAAAAGCACACACACATCTAGGTTTAAAACAACAACAGCAAGTAAAGACAGCAAAGAGAAACATTAGAACTAAAAGCACACTTAACGAGGTTTCAAAATTTCATCAGCCCAAAAACAATCCTAACTATAGACAGCAAAGAGATAACAGTACCACTAAAACCTTACAAATCTAGCTTGAAAACAAAAAAATGCAATGAGCAGTTACTGCACTGCTATGAAATGAATGTGGTTCCTTCCCATTCTCGCCTCTTCAGAGAAACCAAAATCAGCTTGCTACCTCAAATCTGTCTTAGCAACACCTCCGGATATCATATAGCTGAGGTCAGACATCAAACAAGCAGCACCCCTCAACCAAACTACATTGCAAGTCAGACAAGACAAGACAAATTTTGAAGCAAGAAAAGAGAGCTGAGGAAAACAGCTCCAAACTAAAAGCACAACAGACTAGGTTTCAGATTTTCAATCACATCAAAACAATTCTAAGAAAAGACAGCAAAGAAATAACAGTACCACTAAAAACCCAAACATCTATGTTTAAAACAAAAACAGCAAATAAACTTAGCAAAAACAAAACAGCATGATTAAACCGCATTAAGGTACGTTTCAAATTTTCAACAGCCACAAAATGATTCTAAGACAAAACAGGAAAGAAATAACAGTACCACCAAAAGCCCACAAATTTAGGTTTAAAACAAAATCAGCAGTTAAAGATAGCAAAGGAAGACAGAACCACTACATGCACACCAAGCTAGGTTTCAAATTTCCAGCAGCTCAAAAACAATTCTAATTAAAGACAGCAAAGAAATATAAGTACACTAAAAGCCAAAATATCTAGGTTTAAAACAAAAACAGAAAGTAAAGAGAGCAAATGAAAATGGGTGCACCATAAGAACAATCCACTAGATTTTAAATTGTCAACAGCAAAAAAGCAATTCTCAGAAAAGACAGCAAAGCAATAATAGTACCATTAAAAGCCCACAAATCTTGCTTTAAAACAAAAAAGGCAATGAGCACTTCTTGCACTGCACATAAATGAATCTGGATCTTTCCTGTTCTGGCCTCTTCTGAGAAATCAAAAATCAACTCACTACCTCAAATTTGACTTAGTCGCATCCCCAATTACCATGCAGCTGAGGCAAGTTGTCAGAAAATTACCACCACTCTTCCAAACTGAAGGGCAAGACATATAAGAGAATACATAATTTGCAGCAAATTAAAGATAGCAAAGGAAAACAGCACCACTACTAGCACACCAAGCTAGGTTTTTAATTTTCAAAAGAAGAAAAACAATTCTAATTAAATGCAGCACCACTAAAAGCCAACACATATAGGTTTAAATCATAAACAGCAAGTAAAGACAGCCAAGGAAAACAGCACCAATAAAAGCACAACAAGCTTGGATTCAGATTTTAAACAGCCACAAAACAATTCTAAGAAAAGACGCCAAAGAAATAACACTCAGCAATAAAGGCCCACAAATCTAGGTTTAAAACAAAAACAGGAAGAAAAGACAGCAACAGAAAACAGCACCACTACCATCACAACAAACTAGGTTTTAAGTTTTCAACAGCTAGAAAACAATTCTAATTAAAGACGGCAAAGAAATAACAGTAGCACTAAAAGCTCACACATCTTGATTTAATACAAAAGCAGGAGGAAAAAGTCAGCAAAAGAAACAGCACCACTACAGACACTCCAAAATAGGATTTAAGTTGTCAACAGAAAAAAGCAATTCTAAGCAAAGACAGCAAAGCAGTAACAGTACCACTAAAAAAAACAAATCTAGCTTTAAGACAAAAAAATACAATGAGCAGTTACTGCACTGCAGAGTAATGAATCTGGATCCTTCCCATTCTTGCCTCTTCTGAGAAATCAAAAATTAACTCACTACCTCAAATTTGACTTAGTCCCATCTCCAATTATCACATAGCTGAGGTCGGACGTCAGACAATAAGCAACCCTCCCACAAACTAACACAGCAAGACAGACTAGAGAAGACAAAATTTGCAGCAAGTAAAGACAGCAAAGGAAAACAGCACCACTACAAACACAACAAACTAGGTTTTAAAATTTCAGCAGCCGGAAAAACAATTCTAATTAAAGACAGCAAAGAAATATTAGTACCACTAAAAGCCATCAAATCTAGGTATAAAACAAAAACAGTAAGTAAAGACAGCAAATGAAAACAATGCCACTACAGGCTCACAACGCAAGGTTTCAAATTTTCAACAGCCCTGAAACAATTCTAAGAAAAGACAGCAAAGCAATAACAGTAACAGTAAAAGTCAACAAATCAAGCTTTAAAACAGAAAAAGCAATGAACAGTTATTGCACTGCCCATGACTTAATATGGATCCTTCCCCTTCTAGCATCTTCTGTGAAGCCAAAATTCAACTTGTTATATCATATCTGACTTAGCCCACCTCCTGTTATCATGTAGTTGTGGTCAGAGGTAAGACAATTAGCACCATCCCTCAAACTACAGGACAAGACAGAAAACACAAGAAAACATTTGCAGCTAATAAAGACCACAAAGGAAAATAGCACCAATACAAGCACACCAGATTAGGTTTCAAATGTTCAAAAGCCTCTAAACAATTCTAAGACAGAAAGCAAAGAAATACCAGTAAAAGAGAGCCCTGAAATCTAGGTCTAAAGCTAAAACAGCAAGTAAAGACAGTAAAGGAAAACAGTATCACTAAAACCATGCCAATCTAGGTTTCACATTTTCAACAGCCCCAAAACAATTCCAGGTAAAAACAGCATAGAAATAACAACACCAATAAAAGCACATGCACATCTAGGTTTAAAACAACAACAGCAAGTAGAGACGGCGAAGAGAAAGAGTAGAACTACAAGCACACCTAACTAGGTTTCAAAATGTCATCAGCCCAAAAACAATCCAAACTATCGACAACAAAGAAATAACAGTACCACTAAAAACTTACAAATCTAGCTTGAAAACAAAAAAAAATGCAATGAGCAGTTACTGCACTGCAATGAAATGAATCTGGTTCTTTTCCATTCTGGCCTCTTCAGAGAAACTAAAATCATGTTGCCACCTCAAATCTGTCTTAGCAACACATCCGGATATCATATAGCTGAGGTCAGACATCAAACATGCAGCAACCCTCTACCAAACACATGGCAAGTCAGACAAGGCAAATGATGAATCAAAAAAAGACAGCAAAGGAAAACAGCTCCACAATAAAAGCACACCAGACTAGGTTTCAGATTTTCAACAACATCAAAACAATTCTATGAAAAGACAGCAAAGAAATAACAGTACCAATAAATACCCACACATCTAAGTTTAAAACAAAAACAGCTAGTAAACATAGCAAAACAAAACAGCATGATTAAACCACATTAAAGTACGTTTCAAATTTTCAACCGCCTCAAAAAGATTCTAAGTCAAGACAGCAAAGAAATAACAATACCACCAAAAGCCCACAAATTTAGGTTTAAAACAAAATCTGCAGATAAAGATAGCAAAGGAAAACAGAACCACAACAAGCACAACAAGCTAGGTTTCAAATTTCCAGCAGCCCAAAAACAATTCTAATTAAAGACAGCAAAGAAATATCAATACTACTGAAAGCCAACAAATATAGGTTTAAATCATAAATAGAAAGTAAATACAGCAAAGGAAAACAGCACCAATAAAAGTACACCAAGCTAGGATTCAGATTTTCAACAGCCCAAAAACAATTCTAAGAAATGACAGCAAAGAAATAGCGGTAGCACTAGAAGCCCACAAATCTAGGTTTAAAACATAAACAGGAAGAAAAGACAGCAATAGAAAACAGCACCACTACAATCACAACAAACAAGGTTTTAAGTTTTCAACAACCAGGAAACAATTCTAATTAAAGACAGCAAAAAAACAGTAGCACTAAATGTCTACACATGTAGGTTTAAAGCAAAAACAGGAAGAAAAGAGAGCAAAAGAAAACAGCACCACCGCAGTCACACCAAACTAGGATTTAAGTTGTCAACAGAAAAAAAGCAATTCTAAGCAAAGACAGCAAAGCAATAACAGTACCACTAAAAAAACAACAAATCTAGCTTTAAAACAAAAAAAAAAAACAATGAGCAGTTACTGCACTGCAGATTAATGAATCTGGATCCTTCCCATTCTGGCCTCTTCTGAGAAATCAAAAATTAACTCACTACCTCAAATTCACCTAGTCCCATCTCCACATTATCCATAGCTCAGGTCGGACATCGGATAATAAGCAACCCTCCCACAAACTAACAAATCAAGACAGACTAGAGAAGACAAAATTTGCAACAAGTAAAGACAGAAAAGGAAAAGAGCACAAATACAAGCACACCAATTTAGGTTTTAAATTTTCAGGAGCCCAAAAACAATTCTAATTAAAGACAGCAAAGAAATATCAGTACTACTAAAAGCAAACAAATCTAGGTTTAAAATAAAAACAGTAAGTAAAGACAGCAAATGAAAACATCACCACTACAGTCACACAACACTAGGTTTTAAATTTTCAACAGCCCTGAAACAATTCTAAGAAAAGACAGCAAAGCAATAACAGTACCAGTAAAAGCCAACAAATCAAGATTTAAAACAGAAAAAGCAATGAACAGTTAATGTACTGCACATTAATTAATATTGATCCTTCCCCTTCTAGCCTCTTCTGTGAAACCAAAATGCAACTTATTTATTTTCCGACTTAGCCAACCTCCAGTTATCATGTAGCTAAGGTCAGAGGTAAGACAATTAGCACCCCTCCCTCAAACTACAGGACAAGACAGAAAAGGCAAGAAAACATTTGCAGCAAATAAAGACCACAAAAAGGAAAACAGCACCACTACAAGCACACCACATTAGGTTTCAAATGTTCAACAGCCCCTAAACAATTCCAAGACAGACAGCAAAAAAATACCATTGGAAAAAAAAAAGCACTGAAATTTAGGTCTAAAACAAAACAGCAAGTAAGACAGCAAAGAAAACAACACCTAATAAACTATTCAATCCAGTTTTCTACATTTGCAACAGTCCCAAAACAATTCCAAGTAAAACAGCATAGAAATAAGAGCACCAATAAAAGCACACACACTCTAGGATTAAAACAACAGCAAGTAAAGACAGCAAAGCGAAGAGTAGAACTATAAGCACACCTAACTAGGTTTCAAAATTTCATCAGCCCAAAAACAATCCTAAGAATAGACAGCAAAGAAATAACAGTACCACAAAAAGCTTACAAATCTAGCTTTAAAACAAAAAAATGCAATGAGCAGTTAATGCACTGCAAAGAAATTAATGTGGTTCCTTCCATTCTGGCTTCTTCAGAGAAACCAAAAATCAGCTTGCTTCCTCAAATCTGTCTTAGGAACACCTACAGATATCATATAGCTGAGGTCAGACATCAAACAAGCAGTACCTGTCAACCAAACTACATGGCAAGTCAGACAAGACAAGGCAAATTTTGAAGCAAGAAAAGACAGCAGAAGCAAACAGCTCCAAACTAAAAGCACACTAGACTAGGTTTCAGATTTTCAATGACATTAAAAACAATTCTAAGAAAAGACAGCAAAGAAATAACAGTACCACTAAACACCAACACATCTAAGTTTAAAACAAAAACAGCAAGTAAACATAGAAAAAGAAACAGCAGTGATTAAACCACATTAAAGTACATTTCTAATTTTCAGCAGCCTCAAAAAGAATCTAAGATAAGACAGAAAAGAAATAACAGTACCAACTAAAAAGCCTCATATTTACGCTTTAAAACAAAATCAGCAGTTAAAGATAGTAAAGGATAACAGAACCACTACAAGCACACCATTCTAGGTTTCAAATTTCCAGCAGCCCAAAACAATTCTAATTAAAGACTGCAAAGAAATATAAGTACACTAAAAGCCAACAAATCTAGGTTTAAATAAAAAACAGCAAGTAAAGACAGCAAATGAAAATGGGAGCACTACAAGAACAATCCACTAGATTTTAAATTTTCAACAGCCAAAAAGCACTTCTCAGAAAAGACAGCAAAGCAATAAAAGTACCATTAAAAACTCACAAATCTAGCTTTAAAACAAAAAAGGCAATGAGCATTTACTGCACTGCACATATATGAATCTGGATCTTTACTGTTCTTTCCTCTTCTGAGAAATCAAAAATCAACTCACTACCTCAAATCTGACTTAGCCCCATCCCCAATTATCACATAGCTGAGGTGAGATGTCAGACAATTACCACCACTCTTCCAAACTTGAAGGGCAAGACATATAAGAGAATACAAAATTTGCAGCAAGTAAAGACAGCAAAGGAAACCAGCACCACAACTTGCACACCAAAATAGGTTTTTAATCTTCAAAAGCCCAAAAACAATTCTAATTAAAGACAGCAAAGAAATATCAGTACCACTAAAAGCCAACAAATATAGGTTTAAATCATAAATAGCAAGTAAAGACAGCAAAGGAAAACAGCACCAATAAAAGCACACCAAGCTTGGATTCAGATTTTCAACAGCCCCAAAACAATTCTAAGAAAAGACAGCAAAGAAATAACAGTAGCAATAAAAGCCCACAAATCATGGTTTAAAACAAAAACAGAAAGAAAAGACAGCAACAGAAAACAGCACCACTACAATCACAGCAAACTAGGTTTAAAGTTTTCAATAGCCAGAAAATATTTCTAATTAAAGACAGCAACGAAATAACAGTAGCACTAAAAGCACACACATCTTGGTTTAAAACAAAAACAGGAGGAAAAGACAAGAAAAGTAAACAGCACCACTACAGACACACCAAACTAGAATTTAAGTTGTCAACAGAAAAAAGCAATTCTAGGAAAAGACAGCAAAGCAATAAAAGTACCACTAAAAAAACAACAAATCTAGCTTTAAGACAAAAAAAGACAATGAGCAGTTACTGCACTGCAGAGTAATGAATCTGGATCCTTCTCATTCTGGCCTCTTCTGAGAAATCAAAAATTAACTCACTACCTCAAATTTGACTTAGTCCCATCTCCAATTATCACATAGCTGAAGTCAGACATCAGACTATAAGCAACCATCCCGCAAAGTAACAGAGCAAGACAGATTGGAGAAGACAAAATTTGCAGCAAGTAAAGACAGCAAAGGAAAACAGCACCACTACAAGCACACCAAACTAGGTTTTAAATTTTCAGCAGACTGAAAACAATTATAATTAAAGACAGCAAAGAAATATCAGTACCATTAAAGCCATCAAATCTAGGTTAAAAAACAGCAAGTAAAGACAGCAAATGAAAACAACACCACGACAGACACACAACGCAAGGTTTCAAATTTTCAATAGCCCTGGAACAATTCTAAGACAGCAAAGCAATAACAGTAACAGTAAAAGACAACAAATAAAGCTTTAAAACAGAAAAAGCAATGAGCAGTTGAATCACTGCACATGACTTAATATGGATCCTTCCCCTTCTATCCTCTTCTGTGAAACCAAAATTCAACTTGTTATATCACATCTGGACTTAGCCCACCTCCAGTTATCATGTAGTTGTGGTCAGAGGTAAGACACTTAGCACACATCCCTCAAACTACAGGACAAGACAGAAAAGACAAGAAAATGTTTGCAGCTAATAAAGATCACAAAGGGAAACAACACCACTAAAAGCACACCAGATTACGTTTCAAATGTTCAACAGCCCCTAAAAAAATCTAAGACAGAAAGCAAAGAAATTCCAGTGGAAAAAAAGCCCTGAAATCTGGTCTAAACAAAACAGCAAGTAAAGACAGTAAAGGAAAACAGTACCACTAAAACCTCATGAATCTAGGTTTCACATTTTCAATAGCCCCAAAACAATTCCAGGTTAAAACAGCATAGAAATAACAACACCAATAAAAGCACACACTCATCTAGGTTTAAAACAATAACAGCAGCAAGTAAAGACAGCAAAGAGAAAGAGTAGAACTACAAGCACACCTAACTAGGATTCACAATTTCACCAGCCCAAAAACAATCCTAACTATAAACAGCAAAGAAATAACAGTACCACTAAAAGCTTACAAATCTAGCCTGAAAACAAAAAAAAAATGCAATAAGCAGTTACTGCACCACAATGAAATGAATGTGGTTCCTTCAATTCTGGCCTCTTCGAGAAACCAAAATCAACATTACCTCCACATCTGTCTTAGCAACACCTAAGGTTATCATCATATGATGAGGTCAGACATCAAACAAGCAGAACCCATCAACCAAACTACATTGCAAGTCAGACAAGGTAAGGCAAATTTTGAAGCAAGAAAAGACAGCAGAAGAAAACAGCTCCAAACTAAAAGCACACCAGACTAGGTTTCAGATTTTCAATGACATCAAACAATTCTAAGAAAAGACAGCAAAGAAATAACAGTACCACTAAATACCCACACGTCTAAGTTTAAAACAAAAACAGCAAGTAAACATAGCAAAACAAAACAGCATGATTAAACCACATTAAAGTACATTTCTAATTTTCAACAGCTTAAAAGATTCTAAGATAAGACGGAATGAAATAACAGTACCACCAAAAGCCCACATATTAAGGTTTAAAACAAAATCAGCAGTTAAAGATAGCAAAGGATAACAGAACCACTACAAACTCACGAAGCTAGGTTTCAAATTTCCAGCAGCTCAAAATCAATTCTAATTAAAGATAGCAAAGAAATATAAGTACACTAAAAGCCAACCAATCAAGGTTTAAATCAAAAACGGCAAGTAAAGACAGCAAATGAAAATGGGAGCACTACAAGAACAATCCACTAGATTTTAAATTTTCAACAGCAAAAAAGCACTTCTGAGAAAAGACAGCAAAGCAATAATAGTACCATTAAAAGCCCACAAATCTAGCTTTAAAACAAAAAAGTCAATTAGCAGTTACTGCACTGCACATATATGAATCTGGATCTTTACTGTTCTTTCCTCTTCTGAGAAATCAAAAATCAACTCACTACCTTAAATCTGACTGTGCCCCACCACCAATTATCATGTAGCTGAGGTGAGATGCCAGAAAATTACCACCATTCTTCCAAACTGAAGGGCAAGACATATAAGAGAATTCAAAATATGCAGCAAGTAAAGACAGCAAAGGAAAACAGCAGCACAACAAGCACACCAAACAAGGTTTTTAATTTTCAACAGCCCAAAAACAATTCTAATTAAAGACAGCAAAGAAATATCAGTACCACTAAAGCCAACAAATATAGGTTTAAATCATAAATAGCAAGTAAAGACAGCCAAGGAGAACAGCACCAATAAAAGCACACCAAGCTTGGATTCTGATTTTCAACAGCCCCAAAACAATTCTAAGAAAAGACAGCAAAGAAATAACAGTAGCAATAAAAGTCCACAAATCTTGATTTTAAACAAAAACAGGAAGAAAAGACAGCAACAGAAAACAGCACCACTACAATCACAATAAATTGTGTTTTAAGTTTTCAACAGCCAAAAAACATTTCTAATTAAAGACAGCAAATAAATAACAGTAGCACTAAAAGCCCACACATCTAGGTTTAAAACAAAAACAGGAGGAAAAGACAAGAAAAGTAAACAGCACCACTACAGACACACCAAACTAGGATTTAAGTTGTAAACATAATAAAAGAAATTCTAAGAAAAGACAGCAAAGCAATAACAGTACCACTAAAAAACCAACAAATCAAGCTTTAAAACAAAAAAAAGCAATGAGCAGTAACTGCGCTGCAGAGTAATGAATCTGGATCCTTCCCATTCTGGCCTCTTCTGAGAAATCAAAAATTAACTCGATACCTCAAATTCAACTTAGTCCCATCTCCAACTACCACATAGCTGAGGTCAGATGTCCAGACAATAAGCAACCCTCCGCAAACAACAGAGCAAGACAGACCAGAGAAGACAAAATTTGCAGCAAGTAAAGACAGCAAAGGAAAACAGCACCACTACAAGCACACCAAACTAGGTTTTAAATTTTCAGCAGTCCAAAAACAATTATAATTAAAGACAGCAAAGAAATATCATACCATTAAAGCCAACAAATCTTGATTAAAAAAAATTAAGTAAAGACAGCAAATGAAAACAACAACACTGCAGGCACACAACGCAAGGTTTCAAATTTTCAACAGCCGTGAAACAATTCTAAGAAAAGATAGCAAGGCAATAACAGTAACAGTAAAAGCCAACAAATCAAGCTTTAAAACAGAAAAAGCAATGAGCAGTTAATGCACTGAACATGACTTAATATGGATCCTTCCCCTCTAGCCTCTTCTGTGAAACCAACATTCAACTTGTTATATCTGACTTAGCCCACCTCCAGTTATCATGTAGTTGTGGTCAGAGGTAAGACAATTAGCACCCATCCCTCAAACTACATGACAAGGCAGAAAAGACAAGAAAACATTTGCAGCTAATAAAGACCACAAAGGAAAACAACACCACTACAAGCACACCAGATTAGGTTTCAAATGTTCAACAGCCCCAAAACAATTCTAAGACAGAAAGCAAAGAAATACCAGCAGAAAAAAAGCCCAGAATTCTAGGTCTAGAACAAAAACAGCAAGTAAAGACAGTAAAGGAAAACAGTACCACTAAAACTACACCAATCTAGGTTTCACATTTTCAACAGCCCCAGAACAATTCCAGGTAAAAACAACATAGAAATAACAACACCAATAAAAGCACACACACTTGTAGGTTTAAAACAACAACAGCAGCAAGTAAAGACAGCAAAGAGAAAGAGTAGAAATACAAGCACACCTAAATAGGTTTCAAAATTTCATCAGCCCAAAAACAATCCTAACTATAGACAGCTAAGAAATAACAGTACCACTAAAAGCTTACAAATCTAGTTTGAAAACAAAAAAAAATGCAATAAGCAGTTACTGCACCACAATGAAATGAATGTGGTTCCTTCCATTCTGGCCTCTTCAGAGAAACCAAAAATCAGCTTGCTACCTCACATCTGTCTTAGCAACACTTACGGTTATCATATAGATGAGGTCAAACATCAAACAAGCAGCACCCATCAACCAAACTACATTGAAAGTCAGACAAGAGAAGGCAAATTTTGAAGCAAGAAAAGACAGCTAAGGAAAACAGCTCAAAAACTAAAAGCATACCAGACTAGGTTTCAGATTTTCAAAGACATCAAAACAATTCTATGAAAAGACAGCAAAGAAGTAACAGTACCACTAAATACCCACACATCTAAGTTTAAAACAAAAACAGCAAGTAAACATAGCAAAACAAAACAGCATGATTAAACCACATTAAAGTACATTTCAAATTTTCAACAGCCTCAAAAAGATTCTAAGACAAGACAGCAAAGAAATAACAGTACCACCAAAAGCCCACAAATTTAGGTTTAAAACAAAATCAGCAGATAAAGATAGCAAAGGAAAACAGAACCACTACAAGCACACCAAGCTAGGTTTCAATTTTCCAGCATCCCCAAAAGAATTCTAATTAAAGACAGCAAAGAAATATCAATACTACTAAAAGCCAACAAATATAGGTTTAAATCATAAACAGAAAGTAAAGACAGCAAAGGAAAACATCACCAATAAAAGCACACCAAGCTAGGATTCAGATTTTCAACACCCCAAATACAATTCTAAGAAAAGACAGCAAAGAAATAACAGTATCACCAAAAAGCCCATAAATTTAGGTTTAAAACAAAATCAGCAGATAAAGATAGCAAAGAAAAGAGAACCACTACAAGCACACCAAGCTAGTTTTCAAATTTCCAGCAGCCCAAAAACAATTCTAACTAAAAACAGCAAAGAAATATTAGTTCCACTAAAAGCCAAAAAAGTGTAGGTTTAAATCATAAACAGAAAGTAAAGACAGCAAAGGAAAACAGCACCAACAAAAGCACACCAAGCCAGCATTCAGATTTTCAACAGCCCCAAAACAATTCTTAGAAAAGACAGCAAAGAAATAACAGTAGCACTAAACGCCCACAAATCTAATGCATAAACAGGAAGAAAAGACAGCAATAGAAAACAGCACCACTACAATCACAACAAACTAGGTTTTAAGATTTCAACAGCCAGAAAACAATTCTAATTAAAGACAGCAAAGAAATAACAGTAGCACTAAAAGCCTACACATCTAGGTTTAAAGCAAAAACAGGAAGAAAAGACAGCAAAAGTAAACAGCACCACTACATTCACACCAAACTAGGATTTAAGTTTTCAACAGAAAAAAGCAATTCTAAGAAAAGACAGCAAAGCAGTAACAATACCACTAAAAAAACAACAAATCTAGATTTAAAACAAAAAAAAAAGCAATGAACAGTTACAGCACTGCAGATAAATGAATTTGGATCCTTTCTGTTCTCTCCTCTTCCGAGAAATCAAAAATTAACTCGCTACCTCAAATTCGACTTAGACCCATCTCCAATTATAACATAGCTGAGGTCAGACGTCGGACAACTTTTTTAATTTATTTTATTTATTTATGTATTACTTAATTAATTAATTTTATTTTATTTAGTTTTTGAAGACTGGGTAAATGCACTAGACAAATCCTGCCTATTTTCAGGCATGACCCAGGGGGAGGGGGATTCAGATGAATGCCAACTGATCTTGGACCAGATTAAGCTGTTGGTGTTATTTTTTTAGTGAATGAGGGACATTTTGCCAATTCACCAGGCAAATTCCCCTACTCTTTTAGATACGTGTCATGGGATCTTTAACATCCATCTGAACTACCACCAATCCAGGCAGATGGGACCTCAGTTTAATGTCTCATCTGAAAGGCGACACCTCAGAAGTGTAGCACCCCTCTCATACTGCACTACAGTGTCAGTACTGGGATATTAACCAAAGTGTCAGATGTGGGAACTGAACCCACTGCCCTCTGATCTCCTGGCCTCAGAGGCGAGTGTGCTACCTACGAGCCACTGACACTGCAACCCTCCCAAACTAACAGAGCAAGACAGACTAGAGAAGACAAAATTTGCAGCAAGTAAACACAGCAAAGGAAAACGGCACCACTACAAGCACACCAAGATAGGTTTTAAATTTTCAGCAGCCAAAAAACAATTCTAATTAAAGACAGCAAAAAAAATATCAGTACCACTAAAAGCCAATAAATCTAGGTTTAAAATAAAAACAGTAAGTAAAGACAACAAATGAAAACAACACCACTACAGGCACACAACACTGGGTTTCAATTATTCAACAGCCCTGAAACAATTATAAGAAATGACAGCAAAGCAATAACAGTACAAGAAAAGAAAACAAATCAAGCTTTAAAACAGAAAAAGCAAAGAGCAGTTAATGTACTGCACATGAATTAATATGGATCCTTCCCCTTCTAGCCTCTTCTCTGAAACCAAAATTCAACATTATATCATATCTGACTTAGCCCACCTCCAGTTATCATGTAGCAGAGGTCAGAGGTAAGACAATTAGCACAACTCCCTCAACCTACAGGACAAGACATAAAAGACAAGAAAACATTTGAGCTAATAAAGACCACAAAGGAAACACAGCACCACTACAAGCACATCAGATTAGGTTTCAAATATTCAGCAGCCCCTAAACAATTCCAAGACAGAAAGCAAAGAAATTCCACTGGAAAAAATGCCCTGAAATCTAGGTCTAAAACCAAAAACAGCAAGTAAATACAGCAAAGGAAAACAGCACCACTAAAACCACACCATTCTAGGTTTCACATTTTAAACAGCCCCAAAACAATTCCAGGTAAAAACAGCATAGAAATAACAGCAAAAACAAAAGCACACACACATCTAGGTTTAAAACAACAACAGCAAGTAAAGACAGCAAAGAGAAACAGTAGAACTAAAAGCACACTTAACAAGGTTTCAAAATTTCATCAGCCCAAAAACAATCCTAACTATAGGCAGCAAAGAGATAACAGTACCACTAAAACCTTACAAATCTAGCTTGAAAACAAAAAAATGCAATGAGCAGTTACTGCGCTGCAATGAAATGAATGTGATTCATTCCCATTCTCGCCTCTTCAGAGAAACCAAAAATCAGCTTGCTACCTCAAATCTGTCTTAGCAACACCTCCGGATATCTTATAGCTGAGGTCAGACATCAAACAAGCAGCACCCCTCAACCAAACTACATTGCAAGTCAGACAAGACAAGACAAATTTTGAAGCAAGAAAAGAGAGCTGAGGAAAACAGCTCCAAACTAAAAGCACACCAGACTAGGTTTCAGATTTTCAATGACATCAAAACAATTCTAAGAAAAGACAGCATAGAAATAACTACCACTAAATACCCACACATCTAAGTTTAAAACAAAAACAGCAAGTAAACATAGCAAAAAACAAAACAGCATGATTAAACCACATTAAAGTATCTTTCAAATTTTCAACAGCCACAAAATGATTCTAAGACAAAACAGGAAAGAAATAACAGTACCACCAAAAGCCCACAAATTTAGGTTTAAAACAAAATCAGCAGTTAAAGATAGCAAAGGAAAGCAGAACCACTACATGCACACTAAGCTAGGTTACAAATTTCCAGCAGCTCAAAAACAATTCTAATTAAAGACAGCAAAGAAATATAAGTACACTAAAAGCCAACATATCTAGGTTTAAAACAAAAACAGAAAGTAAAGAGAGCAAATGAAAATGGGAGCACTATAAGAACAATCCACTAGATTTTAAATTGTCAACAGCAAAAAAAGCAATTCTCAGAAAAGACAGCAAAGCAATAATAGTACCATTAAAAGCCCACAAATATTGCTTTAAAACAAGAAAAGGCACTGAGCACTTCTTGCACTGCACATAAATGAATCTGGATCTTTCCTGTTCTGGCCTCTTCTGAGAAATCAAAAATCAACACACTACCTCAAATTTGACTTAGCCACTGCCCCAATTACCACGCAGCTGAGGTGAGATGTCAGAAAATTACCATCACTCTTCCAAACTGAAGGGCAAGACATATAAGTGAATACATAATTTGCAGCAAGTAAAGATAGCAAAGGAAAACAGCACCACTACTAGCACACCAAGCTAGATTTTTCATTTTCAACAGAACAAAAACAATTCTAATTAAAGGCAGCAAATAAATATCAGTACCACTAAAAGCCAACACATATAGGTTTAAATCATAAACAGCAAGTAAAGACAGCCAAGAAAACAGCACCAATAAAAGCACACCAAGCTTGGAATCAGATTTTAAACAGCCCCAAAACAATTCTAAGAAAAGACAGCAAAGAAATAACAGTAGCAATAAAGGCCCACACATCTAGGTTTAAAACAAATATAGGAAGAAAACACAGCAACAGAAAACAGCACCACTACCATCACAACAAACTAGGTTTTAAGTTTTCAACAGCCAGAAAACAATTCTAATTAAAGACAGCAAAGAAATAACAGTAGCACTAAAAGCTCACATATCTAGATTTAAAACAAAAACAGGAGGAAAAGTCAGCAAAAGTAAACAGCACCACTACAGACACTCCAAAATAGGATTTAAGTTGTCAACAGAAAAAAGCAATTCTAAGCAAAGACAGCAAAGCAATAACAGTACCACTAAAAAAAAAACAAATCTAGCTTTAAAACAAAAAAAACTATGAGCAGTTACTGCACTGCAGAGTAATGAATCTGGATCCTTCCCATTCTTGCCTCTTCTGTGAAATCAAAAATTAACTCGCTACCTCAAATTTGACTTAGTCCCATCTCCAATTAACACATAGCCGAGGTCGGACGTCAGACAATAAGCAACCCTCCCACAAACTAACACAGCAAGACAGACTAGAGAAGACAAAATTTGCAGCAAGTAAAGACAGCAAAGGAAAACAGCACCACTACAAACATAACAAACTAGGTTTTAAAATTTCAGTAGCCCAAAAACAATTTTAATTAAAGACTGCAAAGAAATATCAGTACCACTAAAAGCCATCAAATCTAGGTTTAAAACAAAAACAGTAAGTAAAGACAGCAAATGAAAACAACACCACTACAGGCACGCAACGCTAGGTTTCAAATTTTCAACAGCCCTGAAACAATTCTAAGAAAAGACAGGAAAGCAATAACAGTAACAGTAAAAGCCAACAAATCAAGCTTTAAAACAGAAAAAGCAATGAACAATTCTTGCACTGCCCATGACTTAATATGGATCCTTCCCCTTCTAGCCTCTTCTGTGAAACCAAAATTCAACTTGTTATATCATATCTGACTTAGCCCACCTCCTGTTATCATGTAGTTGTGGTCAGAGGTAAGACGATTAGCACCATCCCTCAAACTACAGGACAAGACAGAAAACACAAGAAAACATTTGCAGCTAATAAAGACCACAAAGGAAAACAGCACCACTACAAGCACACCAGATTAGGTTTCAAATGTTCAAAAGCCCCTAAAAAATTCTGAGACAGAAAGCAAAGAAATACCAGTGAAAGAGAGCCCTGAAATCTAGGTCTAAAGCAAAAACAGCAAGTAAAGACAGTAAAGGAAAACAGTACCAGTAAAACCATGCCAATCTAGGTTTCACATTTTCAACAGCCCCCAAAAAATTCCAGGTAAAATAGCATAGAAATAACAACACAAAAAAAAGCACACTCACATCTAGGTTTAAAACAACAACAGCAAGTAGAGACAGCAAAGAGAAAGAGTAGAACTACAAGCACACCTAACTAGGTTTCAAAATGTCATCAGCCCAAAAACAATCCAAACTATAAACAGAAAAGAAATAACAGAACCACTAAAAACTTACAAATCTAGCTTGAAAACAAAAAAAAATGCAATGAGCAGTTACTGCTCTGCAATGAAATGAATGTGGTTCCTTACATTCTGGCCTCTTCAGAGAAACCAAAAATAAGCTTGTTACCTCACGTCTGTCTTAGCAACACCTCCGGATATCATATAGCTGAGGTCAGACATCAAACAAGCAGCAACCCTCTACCAAACTACATGGCAAGTCAGACAAGGCAAATTTTGAATCAAGAAAAGACAGCAAAGGAAAACAGCTCCACAATAAAAGCTCACCAGACTAGGTTTCAGATTTTCAACAACATCAAAACAATTCTATGAAAAGACAGCAAAGAAATAACAGTACCAATAAATACCCACACATCTAAGTTTAAAACAAAAACAGCAAGTAAACATAGCAAAACAAAACAGCATGATTTAACCACATTAAAGTAGGTTTCAAATTTTCAACAGCCTCAAAAAAGATTTGAAGACAAGACAGCAAAGAAATAACAGTACCACCAAAAGCCCACAAATTTAGGTTTAAAACAAAATCAGCAGATAAAGATAGCAAAGGAAAACAGAACCACTACAAGCACCACAAGCTAGGTTTCAAATTTCCAGCAACCCAAAAAAAATTCTAATTAAAGACAGCAAAGAAATATCAGTACTACTGAAAGCCAACAAATATAGGTTTAAATCATAAATAGAAAGTAAATACAGCAAATAAAAACAGCACCTATAAAAGTACACCAAGCTAGGATTCAGATTTTCAACAGCCCAAAAACAATTCTAAGAAATGAAAGCAAAGAAATAGCAGTACCAATAAATACCCACACATCTAAGTTTAAAACAAAAACAGGAAGAAAAGACAGCAATAGAAAACTGCACCATTACAATCACAACAATCTAGGTTTTAAGTTTTCAACAGCCAGGAAACAATTCTAATTAAAGACAGCAAAAAAATAACAGTAGCACTAAAATTCTACACATCTAGGTTTAAAGCAAAAACAGGAAGAAAAGACAGCAAAAGAAAACAGCACCACTGCAGTCACACCAAACTAGGATTTAAGTTTTCAAAAGAAAAAAAGCAATTTTAAGAAAAGACAGCAAAGCAGTAACAGTACCACTAAAAAACCAACAAATCTAGTTTTAAAACAAAAAAAATGCAATGAGCAGTTACTACATTGCAGATAAATGAATCTTGATCCTTTCCATTCTGACCTCTTCCAAGAAATCAAAAATTAACTCACTACCTCAAATTCGACTTAGACCCATCTCCAATTATCACATAGCTGAGATCGGACGACAGACAATTTTTTATTTTATTTAATTTCTTTCTTTCTTTATATTTTTCTGTTATTTTATTAAGTTTTTGTTGACCGGGTAAGTGCACTAGACAAATCCTGAATATTTTCAGTCATGACCCATGTGAGGGGGATGCAGATGAATGCCGACTGACCTTGGACCAGATTAAGCTGTTGGTGTTATTTTTTTAGTGAATGAGGGAGATTTGGCATGGACACTGAGCAAATTCACATACTCTTTTCGATACGTTCCATGGAATCTTTAACATCCACCTGAACTACCACCAATCCGGGCAGATGGGACCTCAGTTTAATGTCTCATCTGAAAGGCAGCACTTCAGAAGTGCAGCACCCCACTCATGCTGCACTACAGTGTCAGTACTGGGATATTAACCGAAGTGCCAGATGTGGGAACTGAATCCACAGCCCTCTGATCTCCCAGCCTCAGAGGCAAGTGTGCTACCTACTGAGCCATTGACACTGCAACCCTCAAGCAAACTAACACAACAAGACAGACGACAGAAGACAAAATTTGAAGCAAGTAAAGACAGCAAAGGAAAACAGCACCACTACAAGCACACCAAGCTAGGTTTTAAATTTTCAGCAGTCCAAAAACAATTCGAATTAAAGACAGCAAAAAAATATCAGCACCACTAAAAGCCAACAAATCTAGGTTTAAAATAAAAACAGTAAGTAAAGACAGCAAATGAAAACAACACCACTACAGGCACGCAACACTAGGTTTTAAATTTTCAACAGCCCTGAAACAATTCTAAGAAATGACAGCAAAGCAATAACAGTACCAGTAAAAGCCAACAAATCAAGCTTTAAAACAGAAAAAGCAAAGAGCAGTTAATGTACTGCACACGAATTAATGTGGATCCTTCCCCTTATAGCCTCTTCTGTGAAACCAAAATTCAACTTTTTATATCATATCTGACTTAGCCCACCTCCAGTTATCATGTAGCTGAGGTCAGAGGTAAGACAATTAGCACCCCTCCCTCAAACTACAGGACAAGACAGAAAAGACAAAAAACATTTGTAGCTAATAAAGAACACAAAGGAAAACAGCACCACTACAAGCACACCAGATTAGGTTTCAAATGTTCACTAGCCCCTAAACAATTCCATGACAGACAGCAAAGAAATACCAGTGGGAAAAAAGCCTTGAAATCTAGGTGTAAAACAAAAACAGCAAGTAAAGGCAGCAAAGGAAAACAGCACCACTAAAACCACACCAATCTAGGTTTCACATTTTAAACAGCCCCAAAACAATTCCAGGTAAAAACAGCATAGAAATAGCAACACCAATAAAAGCACACACACATCTAGGTTTAAAACAACAACAGCAAGTAAAGACAGCAAAGGGAAACAGTAGAACTACAAGCACACTTAACTAGGTTTCAAAATTTAATCAGCCCATAAACAATCCTAAGTATAGACAGCAAAGATATTACAGTACCACTAAAACCATACAAATCTAGCTTTAAAACAAAAAGAAAAATGCAATGAGCAGTTACTGCACTGCAATGAAACAAATGTGGTTCCTTCCCATTCTCGCCTCTTCAGAGAAACCAAAAATCAAGTGGCTAACTCAAATCTGTCTTAGAAATGCCTCCAGATATCATATAGCTGAAGTCAGACATCAAACAAGCAGCACCCCTCAATCAAACTACATTGCAAGTCAGACAAGACAAGACAAATTTTGAAGCAAGAAAAGAGAGCAGAGGAAAACAGCTCGAAACTAAAAGCACACCAGACTAGGTTTCAGATTTTCAATGACATCAAAACAATTCTAAGAAAAGACAGCAAAGAAATAACAGTACCAATAAATACCCACACATCTAAGTTTAAAACAAAAACAGCAAGTAAACATAGCAAAAACAAAACAGCATGATTAAACCACATTAAAGTAGATTTCAAATTTTCAACAGACTCAGAAAGACACTAAGACATGACAGGAAAGAAATAACAGTACCACCAAAAGGCCACACATTTAGGTTTAAAACAAAATCAGCAGTTAAGGATAGCAAAGGAAAACAGAACCACTGCAAGCACACCAAGCTAGGTTTCAAATTTCCAGCAGCTCAAAAACAATTCTAATTAAAGACAGCAAAGAAATATAAGTACACTAAAAGCCAACAAATCTAGGTTTAAAACAAAAACAGAAAGTAAAGACAGCAAAGGGAAACAGCACCAATAAAAGCACACCAAGCCAGCATTCAGATTTTCAACAGCCAAAAAGCAATTCTCAGAAAAGACAGCAAAGCAATAATAGTACCATTAAAAGCCCACAAATCTAGCTTTAAAATATAAAAAAGGGCAATGAGCAGTTACTGCACTGGACATAAATGAATCCAGATCTTTCCTGTTCTGGCCTCTTCTGAGAAATCAAAAATCAAATCGCTACCTCAAATCTGACTTAGCCCCATCTCAAATTATAATGTAGCTGAGGTGAGATGTCAGACAATTACCACCCCTCCTCCAAGCTGAAGGGCAAGACATACAAGAGAAGGCATAATTTGCAGCAAGTAAAGACAGCAAAGGAAAACAGCACTACTACTAGCATACCAAGCTAGGTTTTAATTTTCAACAGCCCAAAAACAATTCTAATTAAAGACAGTAAAGAAATATCAGTACCACTAAAAGCCAACAAATGTAATTTTAATTCATAAACAACAAGTAAAGACAGCCAAGGAAAACAGCAAAAATAGAAGCACACCAAGCTAGGATTCAGATTTTCAACAGCCCCAAAAGAATTCTAAGAAAAGATAGCAAAGAAATAACAGTAACAATAAAAGCCCACAAATCTAGGTTTAAAACAAAAACAGGAAGAAAAGACAGCAATAGAAAACAGCACCAATACAATCACAACAAACTAGGTTTTAAGTTTTCAACAGCCAGAAAACAATTCTAATTAAAGATAGCAAAGAAATAACAGCAGCACTAAACCCCCACACATCTAGGGTTAAAACAAAAATGGGAAGAAAACACAGCAAAAGTAAACAGCACCACTACAGTCACACCAAACTAAGATTTCAGTTTTCAACAGAAAAAAAGCAATTCTAAGCATAGACAGCAAACCAATAACAGTACCACTAAAAAAACAACAAACCTAGCTTTAAAACAAAAAAAGCAATGAGCAGTTACTGTACTGCAAATTAATGAATCTGAATCCTTCCCATTCTTGCCTCTTCTGAGAAATCAAAAATTAACTCGCTACCTCAAATTCGACTTAGTCCCATCTCCAATTATCACATAGCTGAGGTCAGACATCAGACAATAAGCTGCCCTCCTGCAAACTAACAAAGCAAGACAGACTAGAGAAGACATAATTTGCAGCAAGTAAAGACAGCAAAGGAAAATAGCACCATTACAAGCACACCAAGATAGGTTTTAAATTTTCAGCAACCCAAAAACAATTCTAATTAAAGACAGCAAAGAAATATCAGTACCACTAAAAGCCAACAAATCTAAGTTTAAAACAAAAACAGTAAGCAAAGACAGCAAATGAAAACAACAACACTACAGGCACACAACACTAGGTTTCAAATGTTCAACAGCCCTGAAACAATTCTAAGAAAAGACAGCAAAGCAATAGCAGTACCAGTAAAAGCCAACAAATCAAACTTTAAAACAGAAAAAAACAATGAGCAGTTAATGCACTGCACATGAATTAATATGGATCCACCCCCTTCTAGCCTCTTCTGTGAAACTAAAATGCAACATGTTGTATCATATCTGACTTAGCCCACCTCCAGTTATCATGTAGTTGAAGTCAGAGGTAAGACAATTAGCACCCCTCCCTCAAACTACAGGACAAGACAGAAAAGACAAGAAAACAGTTGTAGCTAATAAAGACCACAAAGAAAAACAGCACCACTGCAAGTACACCAATGTTGGTTTCACATTTTCAACAGCCACAAACCAATTACAGGTAAAAACAGCATAGACATAACAGCACCAATAAAAGCACACACACATATCTAGGTTTAAAACAACAACATTAAGTAAAGACAGTAAAGAGAAACAGTAGAACTATAAGCACACCTAACTAGGTTTCAAAATTTCATCAGCCCAAAAACAATCCTAACTTTAGACAGCAAAGAAATAACAGTACCACTACAAGCTTACAAATCTAGCTTGAAAACAAAAAAATGCAATGAGCAGTTACTGCACTACAATGAAATGAATCCAGTTCCTTTCCATTCTGGCCTCATCAGAGAAACCAAAAATCAAGTTGCTACCTCCCAATCTGTCTTAGCAACATCTCCAGATATCATATAGCTGAGGTCAGATAGCAAACAAGCAGCACCCCTCAACCAAACTACATGGCAAATCAGACAAGACAAGAACAATTTGAAGCAAGAAAAGACAGCAAAGGAAAACAGTTCCACACTAAATACACACAAGACTAGGTTTCAGATTTTCAATGACATCAAAACAATTCTAAGAAAAGACAGCAAAGAAATAACAGTACAATTAAATACACACACATCTAAGTTTAAAACAAAAACAGCAAGTAAACATAGCAAAACAAAACAGCATGATTAAACCATATTAATGTACATTTCAAATTTTCAATAGCCTGAAAAAAGATACTAAGACAAGACAGCAAAGAAATAACAGTACCATCAAAAGCCCACAAATTTAGTTTAAAACAAAATCAGCAGTTAAAGACAGCAAAGGAAAAGAGAACCATAACACCACACCAAGCTAGGTTTCAAATTTCCAGCAGCCCAAAAAACAATTTTAATTACAGACAGCAAATAAATATTAGTACCACTAAAAGCCAACAAATCTAGGTTTAAAACAAAAACAGCAAGTAAAGACAGCAAATGAAAATGGCAGCACTACAAGAACACAATACTAGATTTTAAATGTACAACAGCCTGAAAACAATTCTCAGAAAAGACAGAAAAGCAATAACAGTACCATTCAAAGCCCACAAATCTAGCTTTAAAACAAAAAAGGAAATGAGCAGTTTCTGCACTGCTGATGAATTAATCTGGCTCTTTTGTGTTCTGGTCTCTTCTGAGAATTCAAAAATCAACTCGCTTCCTCAAATCTGACTAAGCTCCATCACCAGTTATCACATAGCTGAGGTGAGATGTTAGATAATTACCACCCCTCCTCCAAGCTGAAGGGCAAGACATACAAGAGAAGGCATAATTTGCAGCAAGTAAAGACAGCAAAGGAAAACAGCACTACTACTAGCATACCAAGCTAGGTTTTAATTTTCAACAGCCCAAAAACAATTCTAATTAAAGACAGTAAAGAAATATCAGTACCACTAAAAGCCAACAAATGTAATTTTAATTCATAAACAACAAGTAAAGACAGCCGAGGAAAACAGCAAAAATAGAAGCACACCAAGCTAGGATTCAGATTTTCAACAGCCCCAAAAGAATTCTAAGAAAAGATAGCAAAGAAATAACAGTAACAATAAAAGCCCACAAATCTAGGTTTAAAACAAAAACAGGAAGAAAAGACAGCAATAGAAAACAGCACCAATACAATCACAACAAACTAGGTTTTAAGTTTTCAACAGCCAGAAAACAATTCTAATTAAAGATAGCAAAGAAATAACAGCAGCACTAAACCCCCACACATCTAGGGTTAAAACAAAAATGGGAAGAAAACACAGCAAAAGTAAACAGCACCACTACAGTCACACCAAACTAAGATTTCAGTTTTCAACAGAAAAAAAAGCAATTCTAAGCATAGACAGCAAACCAATAACAGTACCACTAAAAAAACAACAAACCTAGCTTTAAAACAAAAAAAGCAATGAGCAGTTACTGTACTGCAAATTAATGAATCTGAATCTTTCCCATTCTTGCCTCTTCTGAGAAATCAAAAATTAACTCGCTACCTCAAATTCGACTTAGTCCCGTCTCCAATTATCACATAGCTGAGGTCAGACGTCAGACAATAAGCTGCCCTCCTGCAAACTAACAAAGCAAGACAGACTAGAGAAGACATAATTTGCAGCAAGTAAAGACAGCAAAGGAAAATAGCACCACTACAAGCACACCAAGATAGGTTTTAAATTTTCAGCAACCCAAAAACAATTCTAATTAAAGACAGCAAAGAAATATCAGTACCACTAAAAGCCAACAAATCTAAGTTTAAAACAAAAACAGTAAGCAAAGACAGCAAATGAAAACAACAACACTACAGGCACACAACACTAGGTTTTAAATGTTCAACAGCCCTGAAACAATTCTAAGAAAAGACAGCAAAGCAATAACAGTACCAGTAAAAGCCAACAAATCAAACTTTAAAACAGAAAAAAATAATCAGCAGTTAATGCACTGCACATGAATTAATATGGATCCATCCCCTTCTAGCCTCTTCTGTGAAACTAAAATGCAACATGTTGTATCATATCTGACTTAGCCCACCTCCAGTTATCATGTAGTTGAAGTCAGAGGTAAGACAATTAGCACCCCTCCCTCAAACTACAGGACAAGACAGAAAAGACAAGAAAACATGTGTAGCTAATAAAGACCACAAAGGAAAACAGCACCTATGCAAGCACACCAATGTTGGTTTCACATTTTCAACAGCCACAAACCAATTACAGGTAAAAACAGCATAGACATAACAGCACCAATAAAAGCACACACACATATCTAGGTTTAAAACAACAACATCAAGTAAAGACAGCAAAGAGAAACAGTAGAACTATAAGCACACCTAACTAGGTTTCAAAATTTCATCAGCCCAAAAACAATCCTAACTTCAGACAGCAAAGAAATAACAGTACCACTACAAGCTTACAAATCTAGCTTGAAAACAAAAAAATGCAATGAGCAGTTACTGCACTACAATGAAATGAATCCAGTTCTTTTACATTCTGGCCTCATCAGAGAAACCAAAAATCAAGTTGCTACCTCCAATCTGTCTTAGCAACACCTCCAGATATCATATAGCTGAGGTCAGATATCAAACAAGCAGCACCCCTCAACCAAACTACATGGCAAGTCAGACAAGACAAGAAAAATTTGAAGCAAGAAAAGACAGCAAAGGAAAACAGTTCCACACTAAATACACACAAGACTAGGTTTCAGATTTTCAATGACATCAAAACAATTCTAAGAAAAGACAGCAAAGAAATAACAGTACCATTAAATACACACACGTCTAAGTTTAAAACAAAACAGCAAGTAAACATAGCAAAACAAAACAGCATGATTAAACCATATTAATGTACGTTTCAAATTTTCAATAGCCTGAAAAAGATTCTAAGACAAGACAGCAAAGAAATAACAGTACCATCAAAAGCCCACGAATTTAGTTTAAAACAAAATCAGCAGTTAAAGACAGCAAAGGAAAAGAGAACCACAACACCACACCAAGCTAGGTTTCAAATTTCCAGCAGCCCAAAAACAATTTTAATTGCAGACAGCAAATAACTATAAGTACCACTAAAAGCCAACAAATCTAGGTTTAAAACAAAAACAGCAAGTAAAGACAGCAAATGAAAATGGCAGCACTACAAGAACACAATACTAGATTTTAAATGTACAACAGCCTGAAAACAATTCTCAGAAAAGACAGAAAAGCAAAAACAGTACCATTCAAAGCCCACAAATATAGCTTTAAAACAAAAAAAAGAGATGAGCAGTTTCTGCACTGCTGATGAATTAATCTGGCTCTTTTGTGTTCTGGTCTCTTCTGAGAATTCAAAAATCAACTCGCTTCCTCAAATCTGACTAAGCTCCATCTCCAGTTATCACATAGCTGAGGTGAGATGTCAGACAATTACCACCCCTCCTCCCAACTAAAAGGCAAGACATATAAGAGAAGACAAAATTTGTAGCAAGTAAAGATAGCAAAGGAAAGCAGCACCACTACTAGCACACCAAGCTAGGTTTTAAATTTTTAACAGCCCAAAAACAATTCTAACTAAAGACAGAAAATAAATTTTAATACCATTAAAAGCCAACAAATATAGGTTTAAATCATAAACAGCAAGTAAAGACAGCAAACAAAAACAGCACCAATAAAAACACACCAAGCTAGTATTCAGATTTATAACAGCCCCAAAACAATTCAAAGAAAATACAGCAAAAAAATAACAGCACTAAAAGCCCAAAATCTAGGTTTAAAACAAAAACAGGAAGAAAAGATAGCAATAGAAAACAGCACCACTACAAATCACAACAAACTAGGTTTTAAGTATTCAACAGCCAAAAAACAATTCTAATTAAGGACAGCAAAGAAATAACAGTAGCACTAGAATCCCACACATCTAGGTTTAAAACAAAAACAGGAAGAAAAGACAGCAGTAGAAAACAGCACCACTACAATCTCAACAAACTAGGTTTTTAGTTTTCAACAGCCAGAAAACAATTCTAATTAATGACAACAAAGAAATAACAGTAGCATTAAAAGACCACACATCCAGGTTAAAAACCAAAACAGGAAGAAAAGACAGGAAAGGTAAACAGCACCATTACAATCACACCAAACTAGGATTTAAGTTTTCAACAGCCAAAAAACAATTCTAAGCAAAGATAACAAAGCAATAGCAGTACCACTAAAACCCCCACAAATCTAGTTTTAAAACAAATAAAAAAAGCAATGAGCAGTTACTGCACTGCAGATAAATGAATCTGGATCCTTCCTTTTTCTGGCCTCTTCTGAGAAATGAAAAATTACCTCGCTACCTCAAATTCAGTTTAGTCCCATCTCCAATTATCACGGAGCTGAGGTCAGCCATCAGATAATAAGCAACCCTCCCGCAAACAAACAGAGCAAGACAGACTAGAGAAGACAAAATTTGCAGCAAGTAAAGACAGCAAAGGAAAACAGCAAAGCTACAAGCACACCAAGCTAAGTTTTAAATTTTCTGCAACCCAAAAACAATTCTAATTAAAGACAGCAAAGAAATATCAGTACCGCTGAAAGCCAACAAATCTAGGTTTAAAACAAAAACAGTAAGTAAAGGCAGCAAATGAAAATAGCAGGCACTACAAGAACACAACACTAAGTTTTACATTTTCAATAGACTAAAAACAATTCTAAGTAAACACAGCAATGAAATAACAGGACCACTATAAGCCCACAAATCAAGGTTTAAAACAAAAATAGCAAGTAAAGACAACAAATGAAAACAGCAGTACTACAAGCACACAACAATAGGTTTAAAATTTTCAACAGCCCTAAAACAATTCTAAGAAAAGTCATCAATGCAATAACAGTACCAGTAAAAGCCAACAAAACAAGCTTTAAATCAGAAAAAACAATGAGCAGTTTATGCACTGCACATGAAGGAATCTGGATAATTCCCCTTCTAGCCTCTGCAGAGATACCAAAAATCAACTTGTTATCTCATATCTGACTTAGCCCCACTGCCAGTTATCATGTAGATGAGGTCAGGGGTAAGACAATTAGCAGCCCTCCCTCAAACAACAGGGCAAGATGGACAAGACAAGAAACAATTTGCAGCTAGTGAAGACCACAAAGGAAAACAGCACCATTAAACCACAACAAACCAAGTTTCAGATTTTAAATGGCCTCAAAACAATTCTAAGTAAAAACAGCAAAGATATAATAGTAGAAATAAAAGCCCGGAAATATAGGTTTAAAACAAAACAGCAAGTAAAGACAACAAAGGAAAACAGCACCACTAAAACCACACCAAGCAAGGTTTCACATTTTCAACAGCCCCAAAACAATTGCAAGTAAAAACAGCATAGAAATAACAGCACCAATAGAAGCACACAAATCTAGGTTTAAAACAAAATCAGCAAGTAGAGACAGCACACCTAACTAGGTTTTAAAATTTCATCAGCCCAAAAACAATTCTAACTATAGACAGCAAAGAAATAACAGTACCACTAAAGGCTAACAAATCTAGCTTTGAAACAAAAAAAAAACAATGAGCAGTTACTGCATATCAATGAAATGAATCTGGTTCCTTCCCACTCTGGCCTTTTCAGAGAAACCAAGAATCAACTTGCTACCTCAAATCAGTCTTAGCAACACCTCTGAATATCATATAACTGAGGTCAGACATCAAACAAGCAGCACCCCTCAACCAAACTACATTGCAAGTCAGACAAGACAAGACAAATTTTGAAGCAAGAAAAGGCAGCAAAGGAAAACAGCTCCACACTAAAAGCACACCAGATTAGGTTTAACATTTTGAAAAGCATGAAAACAATTCTAAGAAAATACAGCAAAGAAATAAAAGTACCACTAAATACCCACACATTTAAGTTTAAAACAAAAACAGCAATCAAACATAGCAAAACAAAACAGCATGATTAAATCACTTTAAAGTACATTTCAAATTTTCAACCGCCTCAAAAAGATTCTATGACAAGAAGCAAGAAATAACAGTACCACCAAAAGCCCACAAATTTAGGTTTAAAACAAAATCAGCAGTTAAAGACAGCAAAGGAAAACAGAACCACTACAAGCACACCAAGCTAGGTTTCAAATTTCCAGCAGCCCAAAAACAATTCTAATTAAAGACAGCAAAGAAATATAAGTACCACTAAAATCCAACAAATCTATGTTTAAAACAAAAACAGCAAGTAAAGACAGCAAATGAAAATGGCAGCACTAAAAGAACACAACACTAGATTTATATTTTCAACAGCCTAAAAATGATTCTCAGATAAGACAGTAAAGCAATAACAGTACCATTAAAAGCCCACAAATTTAGCTTTAAATAAAAAAAAAGGCAATGAGCAGTTACTGCACTGCACATAAATGAATCTGGATCTTTCCTGTTCTGGCCTCTTCAAAGAAATCAAAAATCAGCTTGCTACCTCAAATCTGACTTAGCCCCATCTCCAATTATCACGTAGCTGAGGTGAGATGTCAGACAATTACCAGCCCTCCTCCCAACTAAAGGGCAAGACATATAAGAGAAGACAAAATTTGCAGCAAGTAAAGTCAGCAAAGGAAAACAGCACCACTACTAGCACACCTAGCTAGGTTTTAAATTTTCAACAGCCCAAAAACAATTCTAATTAAAGACAGCAAAGAAATATCAGTACCACTAAATGCCAACAAATATAGGTTTAAATCATAAACAGCAAGTAAAGACAGCAAAGGAAAACAGCACCAATAAAAGCACACCAATCTAGGATTCAGATTTTCAACAGCCCAAAAACAATTCTAAGAAAAGACAGCAAAGAAATAACAGTAGCACTAAAAAGCCCACAAATGTAGGTTTAAAACAAAAACAGGAAGAAAAGACAGCAATGGAAAACAGCACCACTATAATCTCAACAAACTAGGTTTTAAGTATTCAACAGCCAAAAACAAATCTAATTGAAGACAGCAAAGACATAACAGTAGCACTAAAAAACCAACAAATCTAGCTTTAAAACAAAAAAAAATCAATGATCAGCTACTGCGTTGCAGATAAATGAATCTGGATCCTTCCCATTCTGGCCTCTTCTGAGAAGTCAAAAATTAGCTCACTACCTTGAATTCGACTTAGTCCCATCTCCAATCATCATGTAGCTGAGGTTGGATGTCAGACAATTAGCAACCCTTCCACAAACTAACAGAGCAAGACAGACTAGAGAAGACATAATTTGCAGCAAGTAAAGACAGCAAAGGAAAACAGCACCACTACAAGCACACCAAGCTAGGTTTTAAATTTTCAGCAGCCCAAAAACAATTCTAATTAAAGACAGCAAATAAATATCAGTACCACTAAAAGCCAACAAATCTAGGTTTTAAACAAAAAACAGCAAGTAAAGGCAGCAAATGAAAATAGCACCACTACAAGAACACAACTCTAAGTTTTAAATTTTCAATAGACTAAAAACAATTCTAAGTAAACACAGCAACGAAATAACAGGACCACTATAAGCCCACAAATCAAGGTTTAAAACAAAAATAGCAAGTAAAGACAGCAAATAAAAACAGCACCACTACAAGCACACACTACTAGATTTCAAATTTTCAACTGCCCTGAAAACAATTTTAATTAAAGACAGCAAATAAATAACAGTACCACTAAAAGCTCACAAATCTAGCTTTAAAACAAAAAAAAAGACAATCAGCAGTTACAGCACTGCAATGAAATGAATCTGGATCCTTCCTCTTCTGGCCTCTGCTGAGAAACCAAAAATCTACTTAGTACCTCAAATCTGACCTAGCCTCACCTGCATATATCAGCTACCTTCGATCAGAGGTCAGATAATATCACCCCTTCCCCAATCAAAAGGCAAGACAGACAAGAAAAATTTGCAGCATGTAAAGACAGAAAAGGAAACCAGCATCACACTAAAAACACAACAGACTAGGTTTCAAATTTGCGACAGTACCAAAACAAATGCTAAGTAAAGACAGCAAAAAAATAACAGAATCACTAAAAGCTCACAAATCTTTGTTTAAAACAAAACAATGCAACAACCAGTTACTGCACTACATTGAAATGAATCTGGACCCGTATCCTTCTGGGCTCATCTGAGAAACCAAAAATCAACTTCCTACCTCAAATTGGACTTAGCACCACCTGCAGTTATCACTTTGCTGAGTTCAGATGTCAGACAAGTAGTACCCCTGCCCCAAACTAAAAGGCAAGTGAGAAATACAAGACAGAGTTTGCATCAAGTTAAGGCAGTAAAGGAAAACTGCACCACTAGAAGCACACCAGACTAGGTTTCAAATTCTCAACAGCCCCAAAACAATTCTAAGTAAACACAACAAAGAAATAACAGTACCACTAAATGCCCACACATCTACCTTTAAAACAGAAACAACAAGTAAAGACTGCAAAGGAAAACAGCACTATTAAACCACACCATAACAGGTTAAACATTTTCAACAGCCTCAAAACAATTATAAGTAAAGACTGCAAAGAAATAACAGAACCACTAAAAGCCCACAAATCTATGTTTGAAACAAAAACAGGAAGTAAAGATAACAAAGAAAAACAGTACCACTAAACCACTAAAAACAAGGTTTCAAATTTTCAACAACCTCAAAACAGTTCCAAGTAAAGACAGCAAAGAAATAGCAGTAGAAATAAAAGCTCCGAAATCTCGGTTCAACACAAAAACAGCAAGTAAAGACAGGAAAGGAAAACAGCACCACTATAAGTACACCAAATGAGGGTTTCAAATTTTCAAGAGTCCCCAAACAATTCTAAAAAATACAGCTAAGAAATAACAGTACAACATAAAGCCCAGCAATTAAGGTTTAAAACAAACAAAGCAAGTAAAGACATCAAATGAAAACAGCACCGCTACAAGCATGCCAAACTAGGTTTTAATTTTTCAAAAGCCCCACAACATTTCTAAGTAAATACAGAAAAGAAATGACAGTACCACTAAAAGACCACAAATCTAGGTTTCAAACACAAAAACCAATGAGCAGTTAGTACACTGCACTGAAATGAATCTGGACTCTTCCCCTTCTGGCCTCTTCTGAGAAAACAAACATGAACTTGCAACCTCAAATCTGACTTAGTACCACCTCCAGTTATCATGTAGCTGAGATCAAAGGTCAGACACTTAGCCCCCATCCTCAAAACAAACAGGGTGAGACAGACAAGACAAGATAAGAATTGCAGCAAGTAAAGAAAGCAAAGGAAAACAGCTCCACTACAAGTACACCAGACTAGGTTTCAAATTTTCAACAGCCCCAAAACAATTCTAAGTAAAGGCAGCAAAGAAATAACAGGACCACTAAACGCTCACAGATCTATGTTTAAAATAGAAAGAGCAAGTACAGATAGAAAATTAAAACAACACCATTAAACCACACCAACATGGGATTCAAATTTTCAACAGCCTCAAAACAATTCCAAGTAAAGACAGAAAAAATATAACAGAACCATTAAAAGTCCACAAATCTAGGTTTAAAACAAAAACAGCAAGTACAGATAGCAAAGGAAAATAGCACAACTTAACCACAGCAAACCAGATTTAACATTTTCAACAACATCAAAACAATTCTAAGTAAAGCCAGCAAAGAAATAGCAGTAGAAAGAAAAGTCCAGAAATCTAGGTTTAAAACAAAAACAGCACGTAAAGACAGCAAAGGAAAGCAGCACCATTAAACCACACCAAACGAGGTTTCAAATTTTAACAGCCCCAAAACAATTCTAAATAATTACAGCTAAGAAATAACAGTACCACTAAAAGCCCACAAAATAAGGTTTAGAAAGTAAAGCAGCAAGTAAAAACAGCAAAGGAAAACAGCACCATTAAACCACACTAAACTAGGCTTTACATTTTCACCAGCCTCAAAACAATTATAAGTAAAGACAGCAAATAATTAACAGTATCAATCAATCAATCAATCAATCAAAATCTTTATTTATTCAGGCGAACATCATTGAGCAAAGCTCATTTACAAGATGGACCTGAGTGGTCATACAAATGAGGATACAAGTATTATTACATAGACAAGAATAGAATAAATAGTAATACAATGGCATGGAATGATTATATACAACAATTTACATATATACAAGTAACAATAGAACCATTTAGCCTGTAGGAAAAAAGAGGACAAAGGGTATAGCAGTCCTAAAATATTAAAAATAGTACCATTAAAAGCACACACATTTAGGTTTAAAACAAAAACAGCAAGAAAAGACAGCAAAGGAAAATAGATCCAGTACAAGTACAAAAGTCTAGGTTTCAAATTTTCAACAGCCCCAAAACAATTCAAAGTAAAGAGAGCAGAGCTATAACAGCACCAATAAAAGCACACAAATCCAGGTTTAAAACAAAAACAGCATGTAAAGACAGCAAAGGAAAACAGAAGAACTAAAAAAACACATAACTAGGTTTTAAATTTTCATAAGCCCAAAAACAATTCTAAGTAAAGACTGCAAAGAAATAACAATACCACTAAAAGCCCCAAAAACTAGGTTTAAAACAAAAACAATAAGTAAAGACAGCAAAGTAAAACAGCACCACTACAAGCACAAGAAGCAAGGATTTAAATTATCATCCTCCAAAAAACAATTCTAACTACAAATAGCAAAGAAATAACAGTACCACTAATCACCCACACATTTATGCTTAAAACAGAAAGAGCAAGTAAAGAAAGCAAAGGGAAACAGCACCATTAAACCACACCAAAATAGGTTTCAAATTATCAACAGCCTCAGAACAATTCCAAGTAAAGACAGCAAAGAAATAACAGAACAACTAAAAGCCAGGGCCCGATTCTAGTACAGTTACACCTGGCATAACAGTACTTGCACCATGTAGAATGGCGCATGTAGCAACTTATGCCAGCAGTTGCGACATGTGTGATTCTACAAAGTGGCCTGTGACATGGCACAGGCCACTTGCGACAAACAGCAGTTATGCTTCCAGTTGTGCCATAAATGCCCTGTTGCATGGTGCTAAGGGGTTTATGGCAGCAGTTGGGCCCCATTCCAGAATGGCAGCAATGAAGTCCCCAAAGTAAGGATTCTACAAGAACCCCCCCGGAGGAGAACTGGCAATGTAAGTTACACCAACATTTAGCTCGTGTAACTTATGGATGCCCCCAGAGGTCCTGTAGACCTGCCTGTAGACATGCCACCATGTCCACCCCATGCCAGCATACCCCAGTTGGGCACCACAGGGCTACCCATACGCCCAGCCCTCTAAACACCCATAGGTAGAAGCCCCCCAGGGCTACCTATTCTCCAGCCCCCCAAAACACCCATAGGTTGAAGACCTGCAGGGCTACCCATACCCCCAGCCCCCCAAAAACCCATAGATAGAAGCCCTATGGGGGCACTGCCATCCCCACCCATACCCGACCCCAAGTTGCCGGCTGCATATGTGGCATTTACCCAGCGAAGCCCTGGTAGTCTAGTGCCCCCCAATCACTGTAAAGTAAATGAATATTGCCCCAATTCCCTGGTAATCTTGTGCTCCCCCAATTATAGAAAAATGAATAATTATCATCCCCACTTCCCTGGTAGTCTCGTGCCCCCGATCATAGTGAAATAAATAAAGATCACCCCCAGTTCCCTGGTAGTCTAGTGGCCCTCACCCACCACCCAACCATGCCAGTGCACCAAGCATCCCCCACCCATCCCCAGCTGGCAATTGGCACAGGCCACTTCTCACCTCCATGGCCAGCCACCAACTGAGGGCAGTAAGAGCGCTACTGGAATAACACACTCAGAAATTAATTGTCTGACCTCTGACCTCTGCTACATGATAACTGGAAATAGGCTAAGTCAGATTTGAGGTAGCAAGTTGATTTTTGGTTTCTCAGAAGAGGCCAGAAGAGGAAGGGTCCAGAATCATTTCAGTGCAGTGCAGTAACTGCTCATTGCATTTTTTTGTGTTTTAAACCTAGATTTGTGTGCGTTTAGTGGTACTGTTATTTCTTTGCTGTCTTTACTTAGAATTGTTTTGGTGCTGTTAAAGATTTTAAATCTAGTCTGGTGTGCTTTAATGTGGTGGTGTTTTCCTTTCTGTCTTTTCTTCACAATTTGTCTTTTCTTGTCTGTCTTGCCCCTTAGTTTGGGGAAGGGTGCTAATTCTCTGATCTCTGATCTCAGCTATGTGATAATTAGAGGTGCGTCTATGTGACATTTGAGGTAGAAAGTTGATTTTGGTTTCTCAGAAGAGGCCAGAAGGGGAAGGATCCAGATTCATTTCAGTGTAGTTCAGTAACTTCTCATTGCTTTTTTTTGTTTTAAACCTAGATTTGTGGACTTTTAGTTGTACTGTTATTTCTGGGCTGTATTTACTTACAAAGGTGTTTTGGCTTTTGAAAATGTAAAACCTAGTTTGGAGTGTTTATAGTTGTGCTGTCTTCATTTGCTCTCTTTACTTGCTGCTTCAGTTTTAAACCTTAATTTGTGGGCTTTTAGAGGTACTGTTAATTATTTACTGTATTTACTGTTATTTATTTGTTATCTTTACATAGAATTGCTTTTGTGCTGTTGAAAATTTGAAACATAGTCTGTTGTGCTTTTAGTGTGATGCTGATTTCCTTTCCCATCTTTACTTGCTGAAAATTTTGTCTTGTCTAGAGGAGGGCAACTAAAATGGTGCAGGGTCTGCACCGGAAGACATATGAAGAGAGACTTAAGGAGCTGCATATGTATAGCCTCGAGGAAAGGAGGGAGAGGGGGGGACATGATAGAAACTTTCAAGTACCTCAAGGGAATCAACAAAGTCCAAGAGGGTAGCATCTTTCAAAAAAAGAGGTGTGCAAGAACAAGGAGGCACAATTTGAAGATAGAAGGGGGGCTGCTCAGAGGTAATTTAAGGAAGTATTTTTTCACAGAGAGGGTTGTGGATGCATGGAACGGCCTTCCAGAAGAGGTTGTGGAGTCAAAAACAGTGGTGGAATTCAAGCATGAATGGGACATTCATAAGGCAATTCTAGGGGTTGGGGTAGGAAGAAGTAGGCTGCTGGATAACTAGGATCTGCAGCTTATCCATTAGGTAGGGGAAATGGGCAGACTGGTTGGGCCAAGCAGTCCTTATCTGCCATCAAAATCTATGTTTCTATGTTTCTATGTCTTGTTTTGTCAGTCTTGAACTTTAGTAGAAGGTTAATGTTTGGTTTCCAGAAAAGGCCAGATGGAGAACGGTCCAGATTCATTTCATTTCAGTGCAGTAACTGCTCATTGCTTTTTTGGTTTCAAAGCTAGATTTGTGAGCTTTTAGAGGTATAGTTATTTCTTTGCTGTCTATAGTTAGAATTGTTTTTTGGCCGATGAAAATTTAATTAGTACCCCTCCAAACAAACAGGGCAAGACAGACAGGACAAGACAAAATGGGAAGTAAATAAAGAAAGCAAAGGAAAACAGCTCAACTACTAGCACACCAGACTAGGTTTCAAATTGTTAACAGCCCCAAAACAATTCTAAGTAAAGACAGCAAAGAAATAACAGTACCATTAAACACCTACACATCTATGCTTAAAGCAGAAAGAGTAAGTAAAGTAAAGGAAAACAGCACCATTAAACCACACCAAAATGGGTTTCAAATTATCAACAGCTTCAGAACAATTCCAAGTACAGACAGCAAAGAAATAACAGAACCACTAAAAGCCTACATATCTAGGCTTAAAACAAAAACAGAAAGTTCAGACAGCAAAGGAAAATAGCACAACTAAACCACAGCAAACCAGGTTTTAAAATTTTCAACAGCCTCAAAACAATTCTAAGTAAATACAGCAAAAAAAATAACAGAAGAAATAAAAGCCCAGAAATCTAGGTTTAAAACGAAAACAGCAAGTAAAGACAGCAAATGAAAACAGAGCCACTAATAGAACACCAAACAAGAGTTTCAAATTTTCAACAGCCACAAAACAATTCTAAGTAAATACAGCTAGAAATAACACTACCACTAAAACCCACAAATTAAGATTTTAAAAGTAAAGCAGCAAGTAAAGACAGCAAAAGAAAACAGCACCATTAAACCACACCAAATTAGGCTTCACATTTTCAAGAACCTCAAAACAATTATAAGTAAAGACAGCAAATAAATAACAGAACCACTAAAAGCACACAAATTTAGGTTTAAAACAAAAACTACAATAAAAGACAGCAAAGGAAAACAGCACCAATAAAAGCAGGTTACACTACAGGAGTCTGACAGGAATCTGTCGAATGCCCTGTCAGTGGCACCGGCAGGTTGACCGCATTCTGCAGTAGGCTGCCAGTTCACTACTACATTCTTTGTTTTCTTCAGGGGGCTTTGCCCCCACACCCACCACACTGAAGGATTCTCAACTCCTGTCAGAGCTGATTGGGGGGATGTAAGACCCCTAACAGACAGCGTTGGGTTCCAGCGGGTCTCCCACCATGGCTAGGCACAGTAGTCACTCTGAGGTCCTCACTGTCGAAATGTCACTGTAATGGGGTAAGCGATAAAAAGCACACCAAGCTAGGTTTCACATTTTCAATATCTCCAAAACAATTCCAAGTAAAGACAGCAGATATATAACAGTACCAATAAAAGCACACAAATCTAGGTTTGAAAGAAAACAGCAAGTAAACACAGAAAAAGAAAAACAGTAGAACTACAAGCACACCTTACTAGGTTTTAAATTTTCATCAGCCAAAAATAATTCTAAGTAAAGACTGCAGAGAAATAACAATACAACTAAAAGCCCACAAATCTAGCTTTAAAACAAAAGAGCAAGTAAAGACAGCAAAGTAAAACACCACCACAACAAGCACACCACTCAAGGTTTAAATTTTCATCAGCCAATAAACAATTCTAACTATAGACAGCAAAGAAATAACTGTGCCTCTGAAAGCTAACAAATCTAGCTTTAAAACAAAAAAGCAATGAGCAGTTACTGCACTTAAATTAAATGAATCTGGACCCTTCCCATTTGGCCTCTTCTGAAACCAAACATTAACCTGCTATCTCAAATCTGACTTAGCCCACCTCCAGTTATCAGATAGCTGAGGTAAGAGGTCGAGCAATAGCATCTCTCTGCCAAACAAAGGTAAAGGCTGACAAGACAAGACAAAACTTTCAGCAAGTGAAGACAGGAAAGAAAACCAGCACCACACTAAAAGCATGACAAACTAGGTTTCAAATTTTCAACTGCACTGAAGCAATTATATGTAAAACAGCAAAGAAATAACAGTACCACCAAAAGCCCATAAATCTTGGTTTAAAACATAAAAAGCAATAAGCAGTTACTGCACTATACAGAAATGAATCTGGATCCTTCCCCCTCGGGCCTCATCTTGAAAAACAAAAATCAACTTGCTACCTCTATTCTGACTTAGACCCACCTCCAGGTATGACTTAGCTGAAGTCATAGGTGAGACAATTAGCAATCTTGCCCCAAACTAAAGGGCAAGACAGACAAGACAAGACAAGGTTTGTAGAAAGTAAAGACAGCAAGGGAAAACAGTACCACTACAAGCACAACAGACTAAGAAAATACTGCAAAGAAATAAGAATACTACTACGAACCCACAAATCTAGGTTTAAAATTAAAACAGAAACTACTAATGGCAAAGGAAAACAGCACCACAAAAAGCACACCAAACAAGAGTTTCACATTTTGAACAGTCCCAAAACAATTCTAATTAAATACAACTAAGAAATAACAGTACCACTAAAAGCCCAAAAATTAGGGTTTAAAAAGTAAAACAACAAAGGAAAACAGCACCATTAAACCACACAAACTAGGCTTCAAATTTTGAACAGCCTCAAAAGAATTCTAAGTAAAGACAGCAAAGAAATAACAGTATTACTAAAAGTCAAAAATCTAGGTTTAAAAGTAAAACAGCAAGTAAAGTCAGCAAAGGAAAGCAACACCACTACAAGCACAGAAAACTAGGTTTAAATGTTCAACAGACCCAAAACAATTTAAGTAAATACAGCAAAGAAATAACAGTACCCCTAAAAGCCCATAAATCTAGATTTAAAAATGAAACAGCAAGAAAAGACAGCAAAGGAAAGTAGCACCACTACAAACACACCAAACAAGGTATTACGTTTTCAACAACCCAAAAATAATTCTAATTAAAGATAGCAAGACATATCAGTACCACTAAAAGCAAACAAATATAGGTTTAAAACAAAAACAGCAAGTAAAGACAACAAATGAAAACAGCACCACTACAGGCACAATACTAGGTTTCAAATTTTCAACAGCCCTGAAACAATTTGAAGAAAACACAGCAAAACAATAAGAGTACCAGTAAAGCCTACAAATGAAGCTTTAAAACAAACAAAAAATGAGCAGTTACTGCACTGCACATGAATGAATCCGGATCCTTCCCCTTCTGGCCTCTACTGAGAAACCAAAAATCTACTTGTTACCTCAAATCTGACTTAGACCCACCTCCAGTTATCATGTAGCTGAGGTCAGAGGAAAGACAATTAGCACCCCACCCTTAAACTACAGGGCAAGACTGACAAGGCAAAAACAAAAACATGCTGCAAGTAAAGACCATCACTACAAGCACACCAGACTAGGTTTCAAATTTTCAATAGCCCCAAAAGAATTCTAAGAAAAGACAGCAAACAAAAAACAGTAACACTAAATGTCAACACATCTAACTTTAAAACAAAAACAGCAGGTAAAGATAGCATATGAAACCAACACCATTAAATCACAACAAGCAAGACTTCAAATTTCCAACAGCCTCAAAACAATTGTAAGTAAAGACACCAAAGAAATAACAGTACAACTAAAAGCCCACAAATCAATGTTTAAAACAAACACAGCAAGTAAAGACAGAAAAGGAAAATAGCACCAATAAAAGCACACCAAGATAGGTTTCACATTTTAACCACCAAAAACAATTCTAAGTATAGACAGAGAAAAACAAGTACCACTAAAAGCACACAAATCTAGGTTTAAAATGAAAACAGGAAGTAAAGATACCAAACGAAAACAGCAATATTAAGCCACACCAAACAAGACTTCAAATGTTCAAAAAATAAAAAAATTCTAACTAAAAAGCAAAGAAATAACAGCATGGCTAAAAGCCCACACATCTAGGTTTAAAATAAAAACAGCAAGTAAAGACAGAAAATGAAAACAGCAGAACTACAAGCATACCAAACTAGGTTTTAAATGTTTATCAGCCCAAAGACAATTAAAAGTAAAGACTTCAGAGAAACAACACTCCAGAAAAAAAAAAACATTTATCTAGGTTTAAAACAAAAAGAGCAAGTAAAGACAGCAAAGGAAAACAGCACCACTACAAGCACACCAAACAAATATTTAAATTTTCATCAGCCAAAAAACTTTTCTAACTAAGGAAAGCAAATAAATAACAGTACTACTAAAAGCTCACAAATCTAGCTTTAAAATAAAAAAGCAATCAGCAATTACTGCACTGGAATGAAATGAATCTGGATCATTCCCCTTCTGTCCTCTTCTGAGAAAATGAAAATCATCTTGCCACCTCAAATCTGACTTAGCCCCACCTCCACATATCAGTACCTGAGGTCAGAGGCCAGATAATAGCACCCAACCCTCAAACTGAAGGGCAAGACAGAAAAGAAAAATTTATAGCAAGTAAAGACAGAAAAGGAAACCAGCATCACAATTAAAGTACAACAGACTAGGTTTCAAATTTTCAACAGCACCAAAACTATTCTAAGTAAAGACAGAAAAGAAATAACAGTGTCACTAAAAGCTCACAAATCTTTGTTTAAAATAAAAAAGTAACAACCAGTTACTGCACTACACTGAAATGGATCTGAATCCTTCCCCTTCTGGCCTCATCTGAGACACCAAAAATCAACTTGCTACTTCAGATCTGACTTAGCACCACCTCCAGTTATCACTTAACTGAGTTCAGAGGTGATACAAGTAGCGCTCCTCCCCAAACTAAAAGGCAAAGTGAGACAATGTCGCCAAAGTCTGCAGCAAGTAAAGGCAGTAAATAAAAACTGCACCACTACAAGCACACCAGACTAGGTTTCAAATTATCAACAGCCACAAAACAATTCAAAGTAAAGACAGCAAAGAAATAACAGTACCACTAAATACCCACATATCTACCTTTAAAACAGAAACAGTAAGTAAAGATATGAGGAAAACAGCACCATTAAACCACTCCAAACGAGGTTTCAAATTTTCAGCAGCCCCAAATCAATTCTAAGTAATGACTGCAAAGAAATAACAGTAACACTAAAAGCAAACAAATCTAGGTTTAAAACAATAATAGCAAGAACAGATATGAAATGAAAACAGCACCATTAAATCACACTAAACTAGACTGCAAAATTTCAACAGCCTTAAAACAATTCTAACTAAACACAGCAGATAAATAACAGTACAACTAAATGCCCACAAATCTAGGTTTAAACAAAACCAAAAAGTAAAGACAGCAAGGATAACAGCACCATTAAACCACACCAAACTAGGCTACATTTTCAACAGACTCAAAACAATTATAAGTAAAGATAGCAAATAAATAACAGTACCACTAAAAGCACACATTTAGGTTTAAAAAAAAACTTCAAGATAAGTCAGCAAAGGAAAACAGCACCAATAAAAGCACACGAACCTAGGTTTCACATTTTCAACAGCGCCAAAACAATTCCAAGTAAAGACAGCAGAGGTATAACATCACCAATAAAAGCACACAAATTTAGGTTTAAAACAAAAACAGCAAGTAAAGAGAGCAAAAAAAAAAAACAGTAGAACTACAAGCGCACCTGACTAGCTTTTAAATTTTCATCAGCCAAAAAATAATTCTAAGTAAAGACTGCAGAGAAATAACAGCACCACTAAAAGCCCACAAATTGAGGTTTAAAACAAAATCAGCAAGTAAAGAGAGCAAAGTAAAAGAGCACCACTACAAGCACACCAAACGAGGATTTAAATTTTCATCAGCCAAAAACAATTCTGACTATAGACAGCAAAGAAAAAATTGTACCTCTAATAGCTACAAACCTAGCTTTAAAGCAAAAAAAGCAATGAGCAGTTACTGCACTGAAATGAAATGAATCTGGATCCTTCCCCATCTGGCCTCTTCTGAAAATCAAACATCAATCTGCTACCTCAAATCTGTCTTAGCCCACCTCCAGTTATCAGGTAACTGAGGTCAGAGGTCGAACAAAATCACCTCTCCCCAAACTAAAGTTCAAGCCTGACAAGACAAGACAAAATTTGCAGCAACTAAAGACAGGAAGGAAATCATCTCCACACTAAAGAACAACAGACTAGGTTTCAAATTTTCAACAGCACAAAAGCAATTCTATATAAAGACAGCAATGAAATAACAGTATCACTAAACGCCCACAAATATTGGTTTAAAACGTGAAAAGCAATGAGCAGTTACTGCACTGCACATAAATGAATCTGGATCATTCCCTTCTGCCCTCTTCCAGAAACCAAAAATCAGCTAGCTACCTCAGATCTAATATAGCCCCATCTCCAATGATCAAGAAGCTGAGGTCAGATGTCAGACAATTAGCAGAAGTGACCAAAACTAAAGGACAAGCCAAAAAGATTAGACAAAATTTGCAGCAATAAAGACAACAAATGAAAACAGCACCACTACAACCACAATACACTAGGTTTTACATTTTCAACAGCCCAAAAACAATTCCAATTAAAGATAGCAAAGACATATCAGTACCACTAAAAGCAAAGAAATCTAGATTTAAAACAAAAACAGCAAGTAAAGACAGCAAATGAAAACAGCACCACTACAGCCACACAATACTAGGTTTCAAATTTTCAACAGCCCTGAAACAATTTGAAGAAAACACAGCAAAGCAATAACAGTACCAGTAAAAGCCCACAAATGAAGCTTTAAAACAATCAAACAAAAAAGAAATGAGCAGTTACTGCACTGCACATGAATGAATCTGGATCCTTCCCCTTCTGGCCTCTACTGAGAAACCAAAAATCTACTTGTTACCTCAAATCTGACTTAGTCCCACCTCCAGTTATCATGTAGCTGAGGTCAGAGGTAAGACAATTAGCACCCCTCCCTTAAACTACAGTGCAAGACTGACAAGGCAAAAACAAAAACAAAAAAATGCTGCAAGTAAAGACCATCACTACAAGTACACCAGACTAGGTTTCAGATTTTCAACAGCCCCAAAAGAATTCTAAGAAAAGACAGCAAACAAAAAACAGTAACACTAAATGTCAACACATCTAACTTTAAAACAAAAAACAGCAGGTAAAGATAGCAAATGAAAACAACACCATTAAATCACACCAAACAAGACTTCAAATTTCCAACAGCCTCAAAACAATTGTAAGTAAAGACACCAAAGAAATAACAGTACAACTAAAAGCCCACAAATCAATGTTTAAAACAAACACAGCAAGTAAAGACAGAAAAGGAAAATAGCACCAATAAAAGCACACCAAGATAGGTTTCACATTTTTAACCACCCAAAAACAATTCTAAGTATAGACAGAAAAGAAATAACAGTACCACTAAAAGCACACAAATCTAGGTTTAAAATGAAAACAGCAAGTAAAGATACCAAACGAAAACAGCAATATTAAGCCACACCAAACAAGACTTCAAATGTTCCAAAAAAATCAAAAAAATTCTAAGTAAAGACAGCAAAGAAATAACAGCATGGCTAGAAGCCCACAAATCTAGGTTTAAAATAAAAAAAAACAACAAGTAAAGACAGAAAATGAAAACAGCAGCACTACAAGCATACCAAACTAGGTTTTAAATGTTCTTCAGCCCAAAGACAATTAAAAGTAAAGACTGCAGAGAAATAACACTCCAGAAAAAAAAAACGTATATCTAGGTTTAAAACAAAAGGAGCAAGTAAAGACAGCAAAGGAAAACAGCACCACTACAAGCATGCCAAACTAGGTTTTAATTTTTCAAAAGCCCCACAACATTTCTAAGTAAATACAGAAAAGAAATGACAGTACCACTAAAAGACCACAAATCTAGGTTTCAAACACAAAAACCAATGAGCAGTTAGTACACTGCACTGAAATGAATCTGGACTCTTCCCCTTCTGGCCTCTTCTGAGAAAACAAACATGAACTTGCAACCTCAAATCTGACTTAGTACCACCTCCAGTTATCATGTAGCTGAGATCAAAGGTCAGACACTTAGCCCCATCCACAAAACAAACAGGGTGAGGCAGACAAGATAAGAATTGCAGCAAGTAAAGAAAGCAAGGAAAACAGCTCCACTACAAGTACACCAGACTAGGTTTCAAATTTTCAACAGCCCCAAAACAATTCTAAGTAAAGGCAGCAAAGAAATAACAGGACCACTAAACGCTCACAGATCTATGTTTAAAATAGAAAGAGCAAGTACAGATAGAAAAATTAAAACAACACCATTAAACCACACCAACATGGGTTTCAAATTTTCAACAGCCTCAAAACAATTCCATGTAAGACAGAAAAATATAACAGAACCATTAAAAGTCCACAAATCTAGGGTTTAAAACAAAAGCAGCAAGTACAGATAGCAAAGGAAAATAGCACAACTAACCACAGCAAACCAGATTTAAAATTTTCAACAACATCAAAACAATTCTAAGTAAAGCCAGCAAAGAAATAGCAGTAGAAAGAAAAGTCCAGAAATCTAGGTTTAAAACAAAAACAGCACATAAAGACAGCAAAGGAAAGCAGCACCATTAAACCACACCAAACGAGGTTTCAAATTTTTAACAGCCCCAAAACAATTCTAAATAATTACAGCTAAGAAATAACAGTACCACTAAAAGCCCACAAAATAAGGTTTAGAAAGTAAAGAAGCAAGTAAAAACAGCAAAGGAAAACAGCACCATTAAACCACACTAAACTAGGCTTTACATTTTCACCAGCCTCAAAACAATTATAAGTAAAGACAGCAAATAATTAACAGTACCATTAAAAGCACACACATTTAGGTTTAAAACAAAAACAGCAAGAAAAGACAGCAAAGGAAAATAGATCCAGTACAAGTACACCAGGCTAGGTTTCAAATTTTCAACAGCCCCAAAACAATTCGAAGTAAAGAGAGCAGAGCTATAACAGCACCAATAAAAGCACACAAATCCAGGTTTAAAACAAAAACAGCATGTAAAGACAGCAAAGGAAAACAGAAGAACTAAAAAAACACCTAACTAGGTTTCAAATTTTCATAAGCCCAAAAACAATTCTAAGTAAAGACTGCAAAGAAATAACAATACCACTAAAAGCCCCAAAAACTAGGTTTAAAACAAAAACAATAAGTAAAGACAGCAAAGTAAAACAGCACCACTACAAGCACAAGAAGCAAGGATTTAAATTATCATCCTCCAAAAACCAATTCTAACTACAAATAGCAAAGAAATAACAGTACCACTAATCACCCACACATGTATGCTTAAAACAAAAAGAGCAAGTAAAGAAAGCAAAGGAAAACAGCACCATTAAACCACACCAAAATAGGTTTCAAATTATCAACAGCCTCAGAACAATTCCAAGTAAAGACAGCAAAGAAATAACAGAACAACTAAAAGCCCAAGGGCCCGATTCTAGTACAGTTACACCTGGCATAACAGTACTTGCACCATGTAGAATGGCAATGTAGCAACTTATGCCAGCAGTTGCGACATGTGTTCTACAAAGTGGCCTGTGACATGGCACAGGCCACTTGCGACAAACAGCAGTTATGCTCCCAGTTGTGCCATAAATGCCCTGTTGCATGGTGCTAGGGGGTTTATGGCAGCAGTTGGGCCCCATTCCAGAATGGCAGCAATGAAGTCCCCAATGTAAGGATTCTACAAGAACCCCCCCTGGAGAACTGGCAACGTAAGTTACACCAACATTTAGCTCGTGTAACTTATGGATGCCCCCCTGACGTCCTGTAGACCTGCCTGCAGACATGTCACCATGTCCACCTCATGCCAGCATACCCCAGTTGGGCACCACAGGGCTACGCATATGACCAGCCCCCTAAACACCCATAGGTAGAAGCCCTCCAGGGCTACCTATTCTCCAGCCCCCCAAAACACCCATAGCTTGAAGACCTGCAGGGCTACCCATACCCCTAGCCCCCCAAAAACCCATAGATAGAAGCCCCACGGGGGCACTGCCATCCCCCCACCCATACCCCGACCCCCAAGTTGCCGGCTGCATATGTGGCATTTACCCAGTGAAGCCCTGGTAGTCTAGTGCCCCCCAATCACTGTAAAGTAAATGAATATTGCCCCAATTCCCTGGTAGTCTTGTCCTCCCCCAATTATAGAAAAATGAATAATTATCACCCCCACTTCCCTGGTAGTCTTGTGCCCCCGATCATAGTGAAATAAATAAAGATCACCCCCATTTCCCTGGTAGTCTAGTGCCCCCAATCATAGCACAATAAATTAATTTCACCCCCAGTTCCCTGGTAGTCTAGTGGCCCTCACCCACCACCCAGCCATGCCAGCGCAGCAAGCATCCCCCACCCATCCCCAGCTGGCAATTGGCACAGGCCACTTCTCACCTCCATGGCCAGCCACCGACTGAGTGCAGTAAGGCGCTACTGGAATAACTCACTCAGAAATTAATTGTCTGACCTCGACCTCTGCTACATGATAACTGGAAATAGGCTAAGTGAGATTTGAGGTAGCAAGTTGATTTTTGGTTTCTCAGAAGAGGCCAGAAGGGGAAGGGTCCAGAATCATTTCAGTGCAGTGCAGTAACTGATCATTGCATTTTTTTGTGTTTTAAACCTAGATTTGTGTGCGTTTAGTGGTACTGTTATTTCTTTGCTGTCTTTACTTAGAATTGTTTTGGTGCTGTTAAAGATTTTAAATCTAGTCTGGTGTGCTTTTAATGTGGTGGTGTTTTCCTTTTCTGTCTTTTCTTACTACAGATTTTGTCTTTTCTTGTCTGTCTTGCCCCTTAGTTTGGGGAAGGGGTGCTAATTCTCTGATCTCTGATCTCAGCTATGTGATAATTAGAGGTGCGTCTATGTGACATTTGAGGTAGAAAGTTGATTTTGGTTTCTCAGAAGAGGCCAGAAGGGGAAGGATCCAGATTCATTTCAGTGTAGTTCAGTAACTTCTCATTGCTTTTTTTTGTTTTAAACCTAGATTTGTGGACTTTAGTTAATACTATTATTTCTAAGGCTGTATTCATTAAAAGGTGTTTGGCTTTTTGAAAATGTAAAACCTAGTTTGGAGTGTTTATAGTTGTGCTGTCTTCATTGATCTCTTTACTTGCTGCTTCAGTTTTAAACCTTAATTTGTGGGCTTAGAGGTACTGTTAATTATTTACTGTATTTACTGTTATTTATTTGTTATCTTTACATAGAATTGCTTTTGTGCTGTTGAAAATTTGAAACATAGTCTGTTGTGCTTTTAAGTGTGATGCTGATTTCTTTCCCATCTTTACTTGCTGAAAATTTTGTCTTGTCTAGAGGAGGGCAACTAAAATGGTGCAGGGTCTGCACGGAAGACATATGAAGAGAGACTTAAGGAGCTGCATATGTATAGCTTCGAGGAAAGGAGGGAGAGGGGGGACATGATAGAAACATTCAAGTACCTCAAGGGAATCAACAAAGTCCAAGAGGGTAGCATCTTTCAAAAAAAGAGGTGTGCAAGAACAAGGAGGCACAATTTGAAGATAGAAGGGGGGCGGCTCAGAGGTAATTTAAGGAAGTAGTTTTTCACAGAGAGGGTTGTGGATGCATGGAACAGCCTTCCAGAAGAGGTTGTGGAGTCAAAAACAGTGGTGGAATTCAAGCATGAATGGGACAGTCATAAGGCAATTCTAGGGGTTGGGGGTAGGAAGAAGTAGACTGCTGGTTAACTAGGATCTGCAGCTTATCCATTAGGTAGGGAAATGGACAGACTGAGTGGGCCAAGCAGTCCTTATCTGCCATCAAAATCTATGTTTCTACGTTTCTATGTCTTGTTCTGTCAGTCTTGAACTTTAGTAGAAGGTTAATGTTTGGTTTCCAGAAAAGGCCAGATGGAGAAGGGTCCAGATTCATTTCATTTCAGTGCAGTAACTGCTCATTGCTTTTTTGGTTTCAAAGCTAGATTTGTGAGCTTTTAGAGGTATAGTTATTTCTTTGCTGTCTATAGTTAGAATTGTTTTTTGGCCGATGAATATTTAATTAGTACCCCTCCAAACAAACAGGGCAAGACAGACAGGACAACACAAAATGGGAAGTAGATAAAGAAAGCAAAGGAAAACAGCTCAACTACAAGCACACCAGACTAGGTTTCAAATTGTTAACAGCCCCAAAACAATTATAAGTAAAGACAGTAAAGAAACAACAGTACCATTAAACACCTACACATCTATGCTTAAAGCAGAAAGAGTAAGTAAAAAAAGTAAAGGAAAACAGCACCATTAAACCACACCAAAATGGGTTTCAAATTATCAACAGCTTCAGAACAATTCCAAGTAAAGACAGCAAAGAAATAGACCCACTAAAAGCCTACATATCTAAGCTTAAAACAAAAACAACAAGTTCAGACAGCAAAGGAAAACAGCACAACTAAACCACAGCAAACCAGGTTTTAAAATTTTCAACAGCCTCAAAACAATTCTAAGTAAATACAGCAAAAAAAAATAACAGAAGAAATAAATGCCCAGAAATCTAGGTTTAAAACAAAAACAGCAAGTAAAGACAGCAAATGAAAACAGAGCCACTAATAGAACACCAAACCAAGAGTTTCAAATTTTCAACAGCCACAAAACAATTCTAAGTAAATACAGCTAGAAATAACACTACCACTAAAACCCACAAATTAAGATTTAAAAGTAAAGCAGCAAGTAAAGACAGCAAAAGAAAACAGCACTATTAAACCACACCAAATTAGGCTTCACATTTTCAAGAACCTCAAAACAATTATAAGTAAAGACAGCAAATATATAACAGAACCACTAAAAGCACACAAATTTAGGTTTAAAACAAAAATTTCAATAAAAGACAGCAAAGGAAAACAGCACCAATAAAAGCAGGTTACACTACAGAGTCTGACAGGAATCTGTCAGAATGCCCTGTCAGTGCACCGGCAGGTTGACCGCATTCTGCAGTCAGCTGCCAGTTCACTACTACATTCTTTGTTTTCTTCAGGGGCTTTGCCCCATCCCCACACTGAAGGATTCTCAACTCCTGTCAGAGCTGATTGGGGGGTTGTAAGACCCCTAACAGACAGCGTTGGGTTCCAGCGGGTCTCCCACCATGGCTAGGCACAGTAGTCACTCTGAGGTCCTCACTGTCGAAATGTCACTGTAATGGGGGTAAACGATAAAAGCACACCAAGCTAGGTTTCACATTTTCAATAACTCAAAACAATTCCAAGTAAAGACAGCAGATATATAACAGTACCAATAAAAGCACACAAATCTAGGTTTGAAAGAAAAACAGCAAGTAAACACAGCAAAGAAAAACAGTAGAACTACAAGCACACCTTACTAGGTTTTAAATTTTCATCAGCCAAAAAATAATTCTAAGTAAAGACTGCAGAGAAATAACAATACAACTAAAAGCCCACAAATCTAGCTTTAAAACAAAAAGAGCAAGTAAAGACAGCAAAGTAAAACACCACCACTACAAGCACACCACACAAGGATTTAAATTTTCATCAGCCAATAAACAATTCTAACTATAGACAGCAAAGAAATAACTGTGCCTCTGAAAGCTAACAAATCTAGCTTTAAAACAAAAAAAGCAATGAGCAGTTACTGCACTTAAATTAAATGAATCTGGACCCCATTTGGCCTCTTCTGAGAAACCAAACATTAACCTGCTATCTCAAATCTGACTTAGCCCACCTCAGTTATCAGATAGCTGAGGTCAGAGGTCAGGCAATAGCATCTCTGCCAAACAAAGGTAAAGGCTGACAAGACAAGACAAAACTTTCAGCAAGTGAAGACAGGAAAGAAAACCAGCACCACACTAAAAGCATGACAAACTAGGTTTCAAATTTTCAACTGCACTGAAGCAATTATATGTAAAACAGCAAAGAAATAACAGTACCACCAAAAGCCCATAAATCTTGGTTTAAAACATAAAAAGCAATAAGCAGTTACTGCACTATACTGAAAGGAATCTGGATCCTTCCCCCTCTGGCCTCATCTTGGAAAACAAAAATCAACTTGCTACCTCTATTCTGACTTAGACCCACCTCTAGGTATGACTTAGCTGAAGTCATAGGTGAGACAATTAGCATTCTTGCCCCAAACTAAAGGGCAAGACAGACAAGACAAGACAAGGTTTGTAGAAAGTAAAGACAGCAAGGAAAAACAGTACCACTACAAGCACAACAGACTAAGTAAATACAGCAAAGAAATAAGAATACTACTAAGAGCCCACAAATCTAGGTTTAAAATTAAAACAGAAACTACTAATAGCAAAGGAAACAGCACCACAAAAAGCACACCAAACAAGAGTTTCACATTTTGAACAGTCCCAAAACAATTCTAATTAAATACAACTAAGAAATAACAGTACCACTAAAAGCCCAAAAATTAGGGTTTAAAAGTAAAACAACAAAGGAAAACAGCACCATTAAACCACACAAAACTAGGCTTCAAATTTTGAACAGCCTCAAAAATTCTAAGTAAAGACAGCAAAGAAATAACAGTATTACTAAAAGTCAAAAAATCTAGGTTTAAAAGTAAAACAGCAAGTAAAGTCAGCAAAGGAAAGCAACACCACTACAAGCACAGAAAACTAGGTTTAAATGTTCAACAGACCCAAAACAATTTAAGTAAATACAGCAAAGAAATAACAGTACCCCTAAAAGCCCATAAATCTAGATTTAAAAATGAAACAGCAAGAAAAGACAGCAAAGGAAAGTAGCACCACTACAAACACACCAAACTAGGTTTTAAGTTTTCAACAACCCAAAAACAATTCTAATTAAAGATAGCAAAGACATATCAGTACCACTAAAAGCAAACAAATCTAGGTTTAAAACAAAAACAACAAGTAAAGACAACAAATGAAAACAGCACCACTACAGGCGCACAATACTAGGTTTCAAATTTTCAACAGCCCTGAAACAATTTGAAGAAAACACAGCAAAACAATAAGAGTACCAGTAAAGCCCACAAATGAAGCTTTAAAACAAACAAAAAAATGAGCAGTTACTGCACTGCACATGAATGAATCTGGATCCTTCCCCTTCTGGCCTCTACTGAGAAACCAAAAATCTACTTGTTACCTCAAATCTGACTTAGACCCACCTCCAGTTATCATGTAGCTGAGGTCAGAGGTAAGACAATTTAGCACCCCACCCTTAAATAACAGGGAAAGACTGACAAGGCAAAAACAAAAACAAAAACATGCTGCAAGTAGAGACCATCACTACAAGCACACCAGACTAGGTTTCAAATTTTCAATAGCCCCAAAAGAATTCTAAGAAAAGACAGCAAACAAAAAACAGTAACACTAAATGTCAACACATCTAACTTTAAAACAAAAACAGCAGGTAAAGATAGCATATGAAACCAACACCATTAAATCACAACAAGCAAGACTTCAAATTTCCAACAGCCTCAAAACAATTGTAAGTAAAGACACCAAAGAAATAACAGTACAACTAAAAGCCCACAAATCAATGTTTAAAACAAAAACAGCAAGTAAAGACAGAAAAGGAAAATAGCACCAATAAAAGCACACCAAGATAGGTTTCACATTTTTAACCACCCAAAAACAATTCTAAGTATAGACAGAGAAAAAAACTGTACCACTAAAAGCACACAAATCTAGGTATAAAATGAAAACAGCGAGTAAAGATACCAAGCGAAAACAACAATATTAAGCCACACCAAACAAGACTTCAAATGTTCAAAAAATAAAAAAATTCTAATAAAGAAGCAAAGAAATAACAGCATGGCTAAAAGCCCACACATCTAGGTTTAAAATAAAAACAGCAAGTAAAGACAGAAAATGAAAACAGCAGAACTACAAGCATACCAAACTAGGTTTTAAATGTTCATCAGCCCAAAGACAATTAGAAAGTAAAGACTGCAGAGAAATAACACTCCAGGAAAAAAAAAACATTTATCTAGGTTTAAAACAAAAAGAGCAAGTAAAGACAACAAAGGAAAACAGCACCACTACAAGCACACCAAACAAATATTTAAATTTTCATCAGCCAAAAAACTTTTCTAACTAAGGACAGCAAATAAATAACAGTACTACTAAAAGCTCACAAATCTTTCTTTAAAATAAAAAAGCAATCAGCAATTACTGCACTGGAATGAAATGAATCTGGATCATTCCCCTTCTGTCCTCTTCTGAGAAAATGAAAATCATCTTGCCACCTCAAATCTGACTTAGCCCCAACTCCACATGTCAGTACCTGAGGTCACAGGTCAGATAATAGCATCCAACCCCCAAACTGAAGGGCAAGACAGAAAAGAAAAATTTATAGCAAGTAAAGACATAAAAGGAAACCAGCATCACAATTAAAGTACAACAGACTAGGTTTCAAATTTTCAACAACACCAAAACTATTCTAAGTAAAGACAGAAAAGAAATAACAGTGTCACTAAAAGCTCACAAATATTTGTTTAAAATAAGAAAGTAACAACCAGTTACTGCACTACACTGAAATGGATCTGAATCCTTCCCCTTCTGGCCTCATCTGAGACACCAAAAATCAACTTGCTACTTCAGATCTGACTTAGCACCACCTCCAGTTATCACTTAACTTAGTTCAGATGTGATACAAGTAGCACTCCTCTCCCAAACTAAAAGGCAAGTGAGACAATAGAAGCAAAGTTTGCAGCAAGTAAAGGCAGTAAATAAAAACCGCACCACTACAAGCACACCAGACTAGGTTTCAAATTATCAACAGCCGCAAAACAATTCTAAGTAAAGACAGCAAAGAAATAACAGTACCACTAAACACCCACATATCTACCTTTAAAACAGAAACAGTCAGTAAAGATAGCAATGGAAAACAGCACCATTAAACCACTCCAAATGAGGTTTCAAATTTTCAGCAGCCCCAAATCAATTCTAAGTAATGACTGCAAAGAAATAACAGTAACACTAAAAGCAAACAAATCTAGGTTTACAACAATAATAGCAAGAACAGATAGCAAATGAAAACAGCACCATTAAATCACACTAAACTAGACTGCAAAATTTCAACAGCCTTAAAACAATTCTAACTAAACACAGCAGATAAATAACAGTACATCTAAATGCCCACAAATCTAAGTTTAAACAAAACCAAAAAGTAAAGACAGCAAAGGATAACAGCACCATTAAACCACACCAAACTAGGCTTCAAAATTTCAACAGCCTCAAAACAATTATAAGTAAAGATAGCAAATAAATAACAGTACCACTAAAAGCACACACATTTAGGTTTAAAACAAAAACTTCAAGAAAAGTCAACAAAGGAAAACAGCACCAATAAAAGCACACCAACCTAGGTTTCACATTTTCAACAGCGCCAAAACAATTCCAAGTAAAGACAGCAGAGGTATAACATCACCAATAAAAGCACACAAATTTAGGTTTAAAACAAAAACAGCAAGTAAAGACAGCAAAAAAAAAAAAACAACAGTAGAACTACAAGCACACCTGACTAGCTTTTAAATTTTCATCAGCCAAAAAATAATTCTAAGTAAAGACTGCAGAGAAATAGCAGCACCACTAAAAGCCCACAAATCTAGGTTTAAAACAAAATCAGCAAGTAAAGACAGCAAAGTAAAAGACCACCACTACAAGCACACCAAACGAGGATTTAAATTTTCATCAGCCAAAAAACAACTCTGACTATAGACAGCAATGAAATAATTGTACCTCTAATAGCTCACAAACCTAGCTTTAAAACAAAAAAATCAATGAGCAGTTACTGCACTGAAATGAAATGAATCTGGATCCTTCCCTATCTGGCCTCTTCTGAAAAACCAAACATCAACCTGCTACCTCAAATCTGTCTTAGCCCACCTCTAGTTATCAGGTAACTGAGGTCAGAGGTCAAACAATAGCACCTCTCCCCCAAACTAAAGTTCAAGACTGACAAGGCAAAATTTGCAGCAACTAAAGACAGGAAGGAAATCATCACCACACTAAAGAACAACAGACTAGGTTTCAAATTTTCAACAGCACAAAAGCAATTCTATATAAAGACAGCAAAGAAATAACAGTATCACTAAAAGCCAACAAATATTGGTTTAAAACATAAAAAGTAATGAGCAGTTAGTGCACTGTACTGAAATGAATTTGGATCATTCCTCCTCTGGCCTCATCTTGGAAACCAAAACTCAACTTACTACCTCTAATCTGTCTTATCCCCACCTCCAGGTATGACTTAGCTGAAGCCATAGGTGAGACAATTAGCACCTCTGCCCAAACTAAAGAGCAAGACAGACAAGACAAGACAAGGTTTGTAGAAAGTAAAGACAGCAAGGAAAAACAGTACCACTACAAGCACAACAGACTAGGTTTCAAAATTTTAAACAGCCCCAAAACAATTCTAAGTAAACACAGCAAAGAAATAACAGTACTAGTAAAAGCCCACAAATATAGGCTTAAATTTGAAACAGCAACTACTGATAGCAAAGGAAAACAGCACCACTAAAAGCACACCAAACAAGAGTTTCAAATTTTGAATTGTCCCAAAACAATTCTAATTAAGCACAACTAAGAAATAACAGTACCACTAAAAGCCCACAAATTAACGTTTAAAAAGTAAAACAGCAAGTAAATACAGCAAAGAAAAACAGCACCATTAAACCACACCAAACTAGGCTTCAAATTTTCAACAGCCTCAAAAGAATCCTAAGTAAAGACAGCAAAGAAATAACAGTATTGCTAAAAGCTGACAACTCTAGGTTTAAAAGTAAAACAGCAAGTAAAGTCAGCAAAGGAAAACAGCACCACTACAAGCACACCAAACTAGGTTTTAAATGTTCAACAGACCCATAACAATTTTAAATATATACAGCAAAGAAATAACAGTACCACTAAATGCCCACAAATCTAGGTTTAAAAAAGAAACTGCAGGAAAAGACAGCAAAGGAAAGCAGCACCACTACAAGCACAGAAAACTAGGTTTTAAGTTTTCAACAGCACAAAAACAATTATAAGAAAATTCATTAAAGCAATAACAGTTTAATTAAAAGCCCACAAACCTAGCTTTAAAACAAAAAAAGAATTAAGCAGTTCCTGCACTGCTCTGAAATGTATCTGGATTCTTCCCATTTCTATCCTCTTCTGAGAAACCAAAAATCAACTTGCTACCTCAAATGTCACTTAGCCCAACCTCCATTTATGACAAAGCTGAGGTCAGAGGTCTGAAAATTAGCAGCCCTCCCCCAAACTATAGGGCAAGACTGACAAGACAAGACAAAATTTGCAGCAAGTAAAGAGCAAAGGAAACCAGCAGCACATTAAAAGCATACAAGAGTAGGTTTCAAATTTTCAACAGCCCAAGTAATTTTAAGTAAAGACAGCAAAGAAATAACAATACCACTAAAAGCCCACAAATCTATGTTTAAAACAAAAACAGCAAGTAAAGACAGCAAAGGAAAACAACACCAATAAAAACACACCAAGCTAGGAATCACATTTTCAACAGCCCCAAAACAATTCAAATAATCAAAGACAGCAAAGAAATTATATAAGCACTAAAAGCCCACAGATCTAGGTTTAAAACAAGAACAGCAAGTGAGGACAGCAAAAGAAAACAGCACCACTACAATCACACCAGACTAGGTTCTAAGTTATTAACACCAAAAAACAAATCTAAGAAAGGACAGCAAAGCAACAAAAGTACCACTAAAAGGCCACAAATCTAGCTTTAAAACAAAAAAGCAATGAGCAGTTACTGCACTGCACATAAATGAATCTGGATCCTTCCCCTTCTAGTCTCGATTGAGAAACCAAAAATCTACTTGTCACCTCAAATCTGACTTAGACCCACGTCCAGTTATCATGTAGCTGAGGTCAGAGGTAAGACAATTAGCACTCCTCCCTTAAGATACAGGGCAAGACTGACAAGACAAAAAAAAAGTTGCTGCAAGTCAAGACCAAAAAGGAAAACAACTTCACTACAAGCACACCACACTAAGTTTCAAATTTTCAACAGCCCCAAAACAATTCTAAGAAATGACAACAAACAAAAAACTGTAACACTAAATGCCCACACATCTAACTTTAGAACAAGAAACAGCAAGTAAAGATAGCAAAGGAAAACACCATTAAACCACAACAAACAAGACTTCACATTTTCAACAGCCTCAAAACAATTGTAAGTAAAGACAGCAAATAAATAACAATACCGCTAAAAGCCCACAAATCAATGTTTAACACAAAACAGCAAGAAAAGACAGAAAAGGAAAACAGCACCAATAAAAACACACCAAGCTAGGTCTCTCATTTTCAACTACCCAAAAACAAGTGTAAGTAATGACAGAAGAGAAATAACAGTAGCACTAAAGACACACATCTAGGTTTAAAACAAAAACAGAAAGTAAAGATATCAAAGGAAAACAGCACTATTAAACCACACCAAACAAGTCTTCTGATTTTCAACAGTCTCAATAAAATTCAAAATAAAGACAGCAAAGAAATAGCAGCACCACTAAAAGCCCACAAATCTAGGTTTAAACAGCAGAATTACAAGCATACCAAACTAGGTTTTAATTTTTCATCAGCCCAAAGACAATGCTAAGTAAAGACTTCAGAGAAATAATACTCCACAAAAAGCCCACAAATCTAGGTTTTAAACAAAAACAAGTAAAAACAGCAAAGGAAAACACACTACAAGCACACCAAACAAATATTTAAATTTTCATCAGCCAAAAACATTTCTAAATAAGAACAGAAAAGAAATGACTATACCTCTAAAAGCTCACAAACCTAGCTTTAAAATAAAAAAAGCAATACAAAGCAATCAGCAGTTACTGCACTGGAATGAAATGAATCTGGATCCTTCTCATTCTGACCTCTTCTGAGAAACCGAAAATCAACTTGCTACCTCAATTCTGACTTAACCCCACCTCCACATATCTAAACCTGAGGTCAGAGGTCAGATTATAGCACCCCTCCTACAAACTAAAGGGCAAGAAAGACATGAAAAATTTGCAGCAAGTAAAGACAGAAAAGGAAACCAGCATCACACTAAAAGTACAACAGACTAGGTTTCAAATTTTCAACAGCATCAAAACTATTCTAAGTAAAGATAGCAAAGGAACACAGCACCATTAAACCACACCATAACAGGTTTCAAATTTTTAACAGCCTCAAAACAATTTTAAATAAAAAAAAGAAATAAAAGAACCACTGAAATGTCACAAATCTAGGTTTAAAACAAAAACAAAAATTAAAGATAGCAAAGGAAAACAGCATCACTAAACTACACCAAATGCAGTTTCAAATTATCTACAGCCTCAAAACAATTCTAAGTAAAGACAGCAAAGAAATAACAGTACCACTGAAAGCCCACAAATTTAGGTTTAAAACAGAAACAGCAAGTAAAGACAGCAAAGGAAAATATCAGCAATAAAACCACACCAAGCTTGGTTTCACATTTTCAACATCCCAAAATAATGCCAAGTAAAGACAGCAGAGAAATAACAGCACCAGTAAAAGCTCACCTATCTAGGTTTAAAACAACCACAGCAAGTAAAGACAGCAAAGGAAAACAGCACCTCTACATACACACCAAACAAGGATTTACATTTTCATCAGACAAAAAACAATTCAAACTAAAGACAACAAAAACTAACAGTATCACTAAAAGCTCACAAATCTAGTTTTAAAATGAAAAAGCAATGAACAGTTACTGCACAGCACTGAAATGAATCTGGATACTTCCCCTTCTGGCCTCATCTGAGAAACCAAAAATCAACTTGCTTCCTCAGATCTGAATTAACCCACCTCCAGTTATCTCTTAGCTGAGTTCAGAGGTGAGACAAATAGCACTCCTTCCCCAAACTAAAGGGCAAGACAGACAAGACAAAGTTTGCAGCAAGTACAGATAGCAAAGGAAAACAACAACACTACAAGCACACAAGACTAGGTTTGAAACTTTCAACAGCCTCAAAACAATTCTAAGTAAAGACTGCAAAGAAATCACAATACCACTAAATGGTCCCACATCTATGTTTAAAATACAAACAGCAAGTGAAGACAGCAAAGGAAACAGCACCATTAAATCACACCAAAATTGATTTCAATTTTTCAACAGCTTCAAAACAATTCCAAGTAAAGACAACAAAGAAATAATAGAACCACTGAAAGGCCACACATCTAGGTTTAAAAGAAAATCAGCAAGTGAAGATAACAAAGGAAACCAGCACCACTAAACCAAACCAAAGGAGGTTTAAAATTTTCAACAGCCTCTAAACAATTCTACATAAAGACGACAAAGGAATAGCAGTAGAAATAAAAGCCCAGAAATCAAGGTTTAAAACAAAAACAGCAAGTAAAGACAGCAAAGAAAAACAACACCACTAAAAGCACACCAAACGTGGGTTTCAAATTTTCAACAGCCCAAAAACAATTTTAAATAAATACAGCAAAGAAATAACAGCACCACTTATAACACACAAATTAAGGTTTTAAACTAAAGCATCAAGTAAGGACAGCAAAGGAAAACAGCTCGACAAGCACTCCAAAGTATATTTTAGATTTTCAAAAGCCAAAACACTTTTCTAAGTAAATACCGCAAAGAAATAACACTACCATTAAAAGCCCACAAATATAGATTTAAAACAAAAAAAGCAATGAGCAGTTACTGCTATGCACTGAAATGAATCTGGATCTTTCTCCTTCTCACCTCTTCTGAGAAAGCAAAAATCAACCTGCTACTTCAACTCTGACTTAGTCCCACCTGCAGTTATCATGCAGTTGATGTAGGAGGTCAGACAATTAGCACCCCTTCCCCAAACATACATGGTAAGAGAGACAAGTCAAGACAAAATTTGCTGGAAGTAAAGACAGTAATGGAAAGCAGAAACACTACGAGCACACCAGACTAGATTTCAAATTTTCATCAGCCTCAAAACAATTTGAAGTAAAGACAGCAAACAAATAACAGTACCATTAAACAGTCACATGTCTGTGTTTAAAACAGAAGCAGCAAGTAAAGCTAGCAAATGTAAACAGCACCATTAAACCACACCAAACTAGACTTCACATTTTCAACAGCCTCAAAACAATCCCAAGTAAAGACAGCAAAGAAATAACAGTACTACAAAAAGCCCACAAATCTAGGTTTAAGACAAAAACAGCAAGTAAAGACAGCAAAGGAAAACAGCACCAATAAAAGCACACCAAGCTAGGTTTCACATTTTCAACAGCCCCAAAACAATTCTAAGTAAAGACAGCAGAGAAATAACAGTACCACTAAAAGAAACAAATCTAGGTTGAAAACAAAAATTGGAAGTAAAGATAGCAAAGAAAAACAGCACCGTTAAACCACTCCAAACTAGGCTTCAAATTTTCAACAGCCTCAAAACAATTCTAAGTAAAGACAACAAAGAATAATATTAATAATAATATTTTTATTTATATAGCATAATTCCAGTTTCAAAGAGCATACATACAAACACTACATAACAGTTAAAAAAAACTAACACAAATTCAGCTTCGATTTAAAAACATCCCAAGTCATAAGTATCAGTCATTAAAAGCTTGCTAGAAAAGATGTATTTTCAAGCTGGTTTTAAAGCTCTCCATGGTCCTGCACTTTCTAAACTGATGAGGAAAGAGTTCCACAGGGATGGTGCCTGAAACATAAATGCCCGGGCACCAGATGTTTTTAAATGCACCCTGGGAACCTCTAACAACCCCTCTTCAGATGAGCAGAGAGGATGGCTGGGACATAGAGAACCAGGAGTTCTTTCAGGTAATTCGGTCCCAATCCATGCAGGGCCTTATAGGTAAACAGACCGATCTTAAAGGTGATCCACCACTTTATAGGCAGCCAGTGCAGAACACGCAGCATGGGAGTAGTATGACTAGAGCACAATGACCCGGTCAACAACTGAGCTGCAGCATTCTGCACCAGCTGCAAGTGGCGAATTTCAACCTATGGAAACCCCAGGTAAAGGGAGTTATAGTAATCAAGGTGTGAGGTCACTAAGGCATGGATCAACATGGGCAAATCATCAGATGGAACAAGATGCTTAATTCTGGAGATGTTCCTAAGATGATAAAAGGAGGACTTGATGACTGCTGACACCTGTGCATGCAGTGTTAGCCCATCATCAAGAACCACCCCAGATCTCACACCCATTCAGAGGCAGGCAGTTGTACACCATCCAGCCAAAGCCCAGATGGTAGACCCACCACTGGCCTTTCTATCCAGCACCCTGGATCCACTGCCAACACCTCAGTCTTCCCAGAGTTCAATTTTAACCAGCTAGCCTTCATCCAATCATGGATCTCCACCAGACAGCTGTTAAACACTGAGACCACACTATCCTGGTTAGGGCAAAAGACAGCTTGAACTGGGTATCATCAGCATAGCAGTGAAACCTCAGCCCATGTCATCTTACAATGTCTCTGAGGGGCAGCAAATACACTGCAAACATGGGGGACAACACCGAGCCCTGAGGTACCCCACATGGCAGAGAGAGAATGGTTCAGAGGAAATAATCCCAGACACTACTCTCTGAAATCTGCTGGTGAGGAAGGAATGGAACCATCTGAGTACTGGACCAGCCAGGCCACAGATGACCCTCAGACACTCCAGTAGCCCCCCATGGTCCACAGTGTCAAATGCTGAGGAGAGATCCAGAAGTACCAAGATGGAGCAGCGTTTCTGATCCCTCGCCATCAGTAGGTCATTGAGCACCCGTACCAGAGCAGTCTTGGTACTATGTCTCTTCCAGAAGCCTGACTGGAGAGGATTGAAGATATCATGGATGGTAAGATGGTTCTTCAGTTGCAGCGTAACCACTTTCTCAATCACCTTCCCAACAAAGGGAAGGTTAGAGATAGGTCTGTACTTTGCACAGTTGTTTGGGTCCAGTGTCAGTGGCTCAATAGGTAGCACACTAGCCTCTGAGGCCGGGAGATCAGAGGGCTGTGGGTTCAGTTCCCACATCTGGCACTTGGGTTAATATCCCAGTACTGACACTGTAGTGCAGCATGAGAGGGGTGCTGCACTTCTGAGGTGCCGTCTTTCAGATGAGACTTTAAACCGAGGTCCCATCTGCCTGGATTGGTGGTAGTTCAGGTGGATGTTAAAGATCCCATGGCACTTATCGAAAAGAGTAAGGAATTTCCCGGTGTCCTGGCCAAATTCCCTCATTCACTAAAATACCACCAACCACTTAATCTGGTTCAAGGTCAGTTGGCATTCATCTGTATCCCCCTTCCCCAGGTCATGCCTGAAAATAGGCAGGATTTTTCTAGTGCACTTACCCGGTCAACAAAAGCTAAATAAATAAATAAGAAGCTTTCTTAAGAAGTGGTGTCACCACTGCCTCCTTCAGGGAGCTATGGAATTCTTCTGAGTATAAGGAGCCCCAAACAATCTGTGCTATGATCACGCAGATAAACTCAATACACCCCAATAATAGGTGTGTAGGTCCTGGATCTAAACTACAGTATGTCAGCCACAAATTCTGGACAATTCGCATGATATCCTCCAACTCCAGCCAATCAAAAGAACTCCAGATTGACTCAGAGGGAGTGACCAATTATTGACCACCATCAACTCCCATAGAAGACGCTGAGTGAATCTCGGCCCTGATGTCTGCCACCTTATTTGCAAAACATTGAGCAATCTCATCACACTTAATTTGTGAAAATGCTCCTTGAACCTGTAGACAGGATGGTTGCACAACCTGTCTATGGAACGAAAGAGCTGAGTTGGTCAGTTATGTGCAGCAACAATCTTGCCAGAGAGAATTCTGCCTTCTTATGCATGATTGCTTATTGGTAGCATTGATAATGTTCTATCAATCTAAGGTGGTTGGCATCAAGAGATGATTTCCTCCAGTGATGTTCTAATCTATGTCCAACTCATCTCAGCTCCCTCAAAGCTCCATCAAACCAGAGGAGCCAAGGGCAGAGAGAGAGTGGCCGAACATGGATTGAGGTGATGGAATCCAGGGCTTCAGTGATGGCCTTATTATAGGCCAAAACTATACTCTCTGGGTCCTCACTTACCCATGGAACTCCCAATAGATCCAATCCTGCCTGAAGGCCTTCAAAGGTTACTCCCCTTAACGGGTGGTAGTTGACCATTTCCATGGGGCAGGTCTATAATGGGGGGGCTGGAAATTGAATCTTACCATGTAATGATCGGACCATACAACTGGTTCCACCACCAGGATGAAGGCCTCAATCCCAAGGAGGAAGACCAGATCAAGACAGTGACCTTGCTTATGAGTATTAGAGGTAACTACCTGTGAACCCCAATAAATACATAAGTTGGAGGAAATATTAAGCAAACTGTGAGGGTTCATTGTTGGCCAAGCATTGAAGTCACCCAGGACCATCAGCCTGGGTGACTCCAATATCATGTCGACGATGAAGTCCGCAATTTCCTGCAGGAACAATTTCTCACCCCCGGGTGGCTGGTAGATGAGAATGATCCTACAGCCCACACCTGTTACTGAGGTAAACTCAAATGATCTGACCCCCTCCACTGGTACAACAGTAAGATCCAATTCTGACCTAAAACAAATAGCCACCTCCCTGCCCCTGCAGTCCGATCTTGAGTGGTATATCACAGTAAAAATGACTGGGACAGCTGCCTCCAGAATGCGGCCTGCATTGTCATCAAGCCAGGTTTCGGTGATGCAAGTCAGGTCTGTTAACCCAACAAGAAGAGCAATAATTGCTGTCTTGTTCTTAATAGACATGGCATTGCATAATACCACTCGAGTCAGAGGGGGTGCTGGGGCCAACTGAGTTATCTGCCCAGATATGCTGGAGCCCTTGGGTATGGCAACTAGGCATGGAGGACCACGTTTCAGTGACCATTTCACCCCAGGACATCTCCTGGGCTGCACCACCCCAATACAGCCACCCCGCTCCTCTCCCTCTGAGATCCTGGACCCCCTACCCTTCCCCTCCTCCTCCTGCTAACAATACCTAATGCCCTACAGTGGTTATAAACTGCCACAGGTAAGGGAGGTGGGAAGAAGGGCCAGAGGCCCGGAGTTCAGAGGAGGAGGAGTAGTCACTAACTGGGAGAGCCACAGCCCAAAACATATTCCAGCACAAAAACCCATACTTCCACTTCCTACACAACTACCTACCCTCCCCAAATTTATAAACTAAAACAATCACATACACAAATGAACAAACCTCAAAGTAAAATATATAATCCACTAAAAGTAAAATAAATAATGTAAATATGGAATTATAAAATACTGAAGTCCTTTCACTACTCCAGTGTTTTTATTGTCCAAGTTACTGTATATCTCCCCCCATTACCATTCATGTAGTGGGAAAGTACAGTATGTAAAACTGGAATTTCCTCTCCACACTAGTTTTAAGATCTAAATTAAATGTTTCTCACGTTATAGGGGGAACATACAACAGTCAACATAAAATCCTTAATAAAAATCTAAAACAGAGTCAAAATCAATACAAAACATGATGGATGAGTCCAACTAAATTACTTTCGGTGCCCAAACACTCCTCAACAGTCTTCAGTGACTCAAGTCATGGTATAAATGTGGCTTCCCTTTTGAAACTCTTTGATATATTCCAGAATTTGTGCACAATTTTTAACCACACTTTGGCAGCCTGGGGTGTTAACAAAGCTCTCTGGGAGAAAACCCAGCCAGTCTTAAGGCCACACAGGCTATCTAGGATCACTCCCACAGCCTGCAGAAATAACAGAGCCACTAAAGCCCACAAATCTAGGTTTAAAATAAAAACAGCAAGTAAAGATAGCAAAGGAAAACAGCACCACTAAACCACTCCAAAGCGAGGTTTGGAATTTTCAATAGCCCCAAAACAATTCTAACTAAAGACAGCAGAGAAATAACAGTACAACTAAAACCCAGAAATCTAGGTTGAAAACAAAAACAGCAAGTAAAGATAATAAAGGAAAACAGCACTATTAAACCACACCAAAATACACTTCAAATTTTCAACTCTCTCAAAACAATTCTAAGTAAAGCCAGCAAAGAAATAACAGTACCACTGAAAGCCCACAAATTAAGGTTTTAAAAAAGTAAAGACAGCAAAGTAAAACAGCAACAGTAAACCACACCAAACTTTGTTTCACATTTTCAACATCCCCAAAACAATACCAAGTAAAGATAGCAGAGAAATAACAGCATAAATAAAAGCCAACATATCTAGGTTTATAACAAAACAGCAAGTAAAGACAGCAAAGAAAAACAGCACCACTACAAGCTCACCAAAAAGAATTTAAATTTTCATTAGCCAAAAAACAATTTTAATTAAAGACAACAAAGAAATAACAGTATCACTGAAAGCTCACAAATCCAGTTTAAAACAAAAAACATTGAGCAGTCACTGCACAGCACTGAAATGAATCTGGATCCTTCCCTTCTGGCCTCATCTGAGAAACAAAAATCAACTTGCTGCCTCAAATCTGAGTAACCCCACCTCTAGTTATCACTTAGCTAAGTTCAGAGGTGAGACAAATATCACCCATCCCCCAAACTAAAGGGCAAGACAGATAAGACAAAGTTTGTAGCAAGAACAGATAGCAATGGAAAACAACACCACTACAAGCACACAAGAATATGTTTCACATTTTCAACAGTCCCAAAACAATTCTAAGTAAAGACAGCAAACAAATAACAGTACCACTAAACGCCCCCACACCTATGTTTAAAATACAAACAGCAAGTAAAGATAGCAAAGGAAAACAGCACCACTAAACCACACAAAAGTTTATTTCAAATTTTCAACAGCCTCAAAACAATTCCAAGTAAAGACAACAAAAAAATAACAGAACCACTGAAAGGCCACATATCTACAGTAGGTTTAAAGAGAAACAGCAAGTAAAGATAGCAAGAAAACAGCACTACTAAACCAAACCAAAGGAGGTTTCAAATTTTCAACAGCCTCAAAACAATTCTAAGTAAAGACAGCAAAGAAATAGCAGTAGAAATAAAATCCAGAAATCTATGTTTAAAACAAAACAGCAAGTAAAGACAGCAAGGAAAACAACATTACTAAAGGCACACCAAAAGAGGTTTCAAATTTTCAGCAGCCCCAAAACAATTTTAAATAAATGCAGCAAAGAAATAACAGTACCACTTATAGCCCACAAAGTAACGTTTAAAACTAAAGCAGCAAGTAAGGACAGCAAGGAAAACAGCACTACAAGCACTTCAAATTAGATTTTAAATTTTCAAGAGCAAAACACTTTTCTAAGTAAATACCACAAAGAAATAACACTACAACTAAAAGCCCACAAACCTAGGTTTAAAACAAGAAAAGCAATGAGCAGTTACTGCACTGCACTGAAATAAATCTGGATCCTTCTCCATCTGGCCTCTTCTGAGAAACCAAAAATCAACACTACTTCAAATCTGACTTAGTCCCACCTCCAGTTATCACACAATTGAAACTGGAGGTCAGACAATATCACCCCTCCCCAAACATACATGGTAAGAGAGGCAAGTCAAGACAAAATTTGCAGGAAGTAAAGATAGTAAAAGAAGCAGCAACACTACAAGCACACCAGACTAGGTTTCAAATTTTCAACATCCCAAAACAATTTGCATAAAGACAGCAAGCAAATAACAGTACTACTAAATGCCCTCTTGTCTATGTTTAAAACAGAAACAGCAAGTAAAGATAGCAAAGAAAATCAGCACCCTTTAACCACACCAACATAAACTCACATTTTCAACAGCCTCAAAATAATCCCAACTAAAGACAGCAAGGAAATACAGTTGTCCTCATTATAACAGAATATTACGGGGCCATCTGCTAGGTCGTTATAGTGAATATTCATTACAAATGAAAAATTTGACTTGTCATAATAATTTTGCAATGAGTTTAAGTGCACCTTGTCAGTAAATACTGTATCATAATTTATTACAAACACATGACAGACTGAAGAAATCTCATGTTGAAAGTTTAAAATGTACTTTAGTACAATATACAGTATACACTATTTATGTATTTAAAATAGCAGTCCATTGTTTTCTCGGTTAGACCGTTAAGCATGTCCTTGTTACACAGCAATATGAACTGTCTTAACTGTAGCAGCTGTAAGAAAGACACAAAGGACTGCTGCTCCAGATACTGCAACCCTGTCTCCAGTCCTGCTATTACCTCAGCTTAGCTTACTTTGATTTCTGTGGTGCCTGTCACCCCGTCAACAGAATCTTCAATGTCCGATAAAGTGCAGTGCCTGCATTTCACTTCAGCCACAATCTCTTCATCTGTTAGCACATCTGACACAGCCACAGTGTCATCCTGAGCAAACCACTGCTGAAGTTGATTGTGGGCATCAGGACCAGTCCCTTCAATAAGCCCCAGTTGCACACCAATGGTGATATCCTCTCTGTCAATTTCATCATGTTGAGTGGACACAGCAGGGGTAACAGTGGTGCTGTCCTCAAATATTGCCCCGAGACCATCTTGCCAGCAATTGGTCACTTTTTCAGCTGTAATTGAGTCCCAAGCAGTACCAGCAATGTACATCATATCCTTAATGTTGTATGCCTTTAGAAATTTTATCAGCTCTTTCCCATTCTCTTGTGCAATAATCTCCCTTAACAGCAGCTTCTGGTAAAGTTTTTTTCAGATTTGCTATTACACTTTGTCCATTGGCTGGATGATTGATGTGGTGTTACTGGGCAGGTAAAGAATCTTTATTTTCCCATCTCTGCTCACCATTTCTTCGGCTTTTGGATGTGCAAGGCACTGACCTATTAGGAGAATACCATTAGTGCCCATATCTTTCAATCGAAGGAATCTGCGTACAGAAGGTATAAATTCCGATGGAACCACTGTCTAAAAATATCCCAGGTAATCCATAAGTTTTCACTGTAGTCATACAAAAGAAGGAATCTCTGTTTATGAGATGGAAACATCTTGGGTTATAAGCGACCAATACATAGTGGTTTTAACTTATGGTCACCAGTTGCATTTGTACAAACAAGCACTGTCACCCAGTCCTTAAACATTTTGTATCCCTTTGAGACATCTGTCTCAGTTCTTGCAACAAGGATTTTGTAAGGCAAACACTTGTAGAACAACCCTGTCTCATCAGCGTTGTACAACAGGCAAGGTTCATAATCTCCCTATTCTAAAATGTCTATCAATTTTGGCATGAATTCAGCAGTGGCAGTGTCATCTGCTGCCTCTGCTCACCTGTAATTTTAATTTGTCTGATGCCATTTCAACATTGGAATCACCACAGCCAGCCAGGAGAGAATTTGAAATTGCATTCATCACCCATAAGCTGTTTTGCCAAAGAATCAGCCTTATCTTTAACAATGGCACCAGAGATTGGGACACCAGCTGCATGCTGACTCTTAAACCATATTTTAATAGCTTGATCCACCTCAGCATTGCCAGCAAGCCTTATTTTTTCATTGCATACCCTCCTTCTCTAAGCAGTTATCCTGAAAGCCCTCAGAGACTCCTGTTGTTTATGGAAGGAGTAAATCATAGACTTAGCAAGTGAAAATTTGGAGACAAGTTTCATGAGTCCCTCTCCATGTTTTAACCTTTGTATGATGGCCAGTTTGGTATTGACATCCAGTGCCTTCCTTTTTTAAATCTCAGCCATGAAGTTAGGACGGGGTTGCTATTGAAGATTCAGTGTGAATGAGCTTGTTTGCCCCAAAAGTGCTTTCAAGTGCTTAATAACTTAATTGTAATGATTGCAATGATTGTAAAAGACTGAAGCTAGTTACAGCTACTATATGCTTGATAGATTGATAGCTAATTAGTTAGGAATTAAAATTACAACACGGAAAGCATACTCATGGCTTATCTCAAAAATAAATTAAAAACCATCAGCAGATGCTCTTTGATCGTTAGCTCATTGCTCGTTTATGAACTGACGGTTTGTCTAATTGAATGTGAGCCTGGAATAAACAAAAGTATCAAATTTCAAATGAGCAGATGAAATGAATGCATTGTAGTGGAAGCCATAAATAACATTCATTTTAAGTGGGATTCATTATGACGAGATTCGCTACAACGAGGACAACTGTAACAGTACTACTAAAAGCCCACAAATCTAGGTTGGAAATAAAAATAGGAAGTAAAGGTAGCAAAGGTATACAGCACCATTAAACCACACCAAAAAATGCTTCAAATTGTCAAACAGTCTCAAAACAATTCTAAGTAAAGATAGCAAAGAAATAACAGTACCACTAAAAGACCACAAATTATAGCTTAAAAAAACAGCAAGTAAAGACAGCAAAGGAAAACAGCACCAATAAAACCACACCAAGCTTGGTTTCACATTTTCAACATCGCCAAAATATTACCAAGTAAAGGAAGCAGAGAAATAACAGCACAAATAAAAACCCACATACCTAGGTTTAAAATAAAAACAGCAAGTAAAGATAGCAAAGGAAAAGAGCAACACTAAACCACTCCAAATGAGGTCTGAAATTTTCAACAGCCCCAAAACAATTATAACTAAAGACAGCAGAGAAATAACAGTACAACTAAAAACCCAGAAATCTAGTTTGAAAACAAAAACAGCAAGTAAAGATAGCAAAGGAAAACAGCACCATTAAACCACACCAAACTAGACTTCAAATTTTCAACAGCCTCAAAACAATTCTAAGTAAAGACAGCAAAAGAAATAACAGAACAACTAAAACCCACAAAACTAGGTTTAAAACAAAAACAGCAAGTAAAAGGCAGCAAGGAAAACAGCACTAATAAAACCACACCAATCTTGGTATCACATTTTCAACATCCCCGAAACAATACCAAGTAAAGACAGAAGAGAAATAATAGCACCAATAAAAGCCCATATATCTAGTTTTAATACAAAAACAGCGAGTAAAGACAACAAAGTAAAACAGTACCACTACAAGCACACAAAACAAGAATTTAAATTTTCATCAGCCAAAAAACAATTCTAACTAAAGACAACAAAGAAATAACACTATCACTAAAAGCTCACAAATCTAGCTTTAAAAGAAAAAAGCAATGAACAGTTTCTGTACTGCACTGAAATTAATCTGGATCCTTCCCCTTCTGGCCTCATCTGAGAAACCAAAAATCAACTTGACACCTCACATCTGACTTTAGTCCCACCTCCAGTTTTCATGTAGCTGAGGTCAGATGTCAGACAATTAGTACCCCTTCCCCCAAACTAAAGGCAAGACAGACAAGACAATACAAAATCTGTAGCAAGTAAAGACAGAAAATGAAAACAGCACCACACTATAAGCCCACCAGACTAGATTTCAAATTTTTAACAGCCCCAAAATTATTCTAAGTAAATGCAACAAATAAATCACAGTACCACTAAAAGCTCACAAATTTTGCTATAAAATTAAAAAAAAACAATGAGAAGTTACCACACTGCACTGAAATTAATCTTGATCCTTACTCTTCGGGACTCATCTGAGAAACCAAAAATCAACTTGCTACCTCACATCTGACTTAGTTCCACCTCCAGTTATCACTTAGCTGAGTTCAGAGGTGAGGAAATTAGCACCCCTTCCCCAAACTAAAGGGAAAGACAGACAAGATAAAGTTTGCAGCAAGTAAAGATAGCAAAGGAAAACAGCACCACTACAAGCACACAAGACTAGGTCTCAAATTTTCAACAGCTCCAAAACAATTCTAAATAAAGACAGCAAAAAATAACAGTACCATTAAATGCCCGCATATGTACTGTATGTTTAAAATACAAACAGCAAGTAAAGATAGCAAAGGAAAACAGCACATTAAACAACACCAAAACTGGTTTCAAATTTTCAACAACCTCAACATAATTTCAACGTGAAGACAGACAAGGAACAATAGCACTACTAAATGCTACACAGATCTATGTTTAAAACAGAAAGAGCAAGTAAAGATAGAAAATTAAAACAGACAATAGCAGCCATCCTCCAAACTAAAGGCAAGACAGACAACACAAGACAAAATTTGCAGCAAGGAAAGACAGGAAAGAAGCAGCACCACACTAAAGCACCCCCAGACTAGGTTTCAAGTTTTCAACAGCGCCAAAACTATTCTAAGTAAACACAACAAAAAAATAACAGTATAACGAAAGCACACAAATCTTGGTTTAAAACAAAAAAGGCTATGAGCAGTTACTGCACTGCACTGAAATGAATTTGGATCCTTCCCTTCTGGCCTCATCTGAAACCAAACATCAACTTTTACTTCAAATCTGACTTAGTCCCACCTCCAGTTATTACTTAGCTGAGTTCAGAGGTGAGACAATTAACACCCCTCTCCCAAACTGAAGGGCAAACCAGACAAGGCAAAGTTTGCAGCAAGAAAAGATAGCAAAGGAAACCAGCACCACTACAATTATGCAAGACTAGGTTTCAAATTTTCAAGCCACAAAGCAATTCAAAGTAAAGACATCAAAGAAATAACAGTACCAATAAGCGCCTATGCATCTTTGTTTTAAAATGCAAACAGCAAGTAAAGATAGCAAGGAAAACAGCACAATTAAACCACACCAACATTTATTTCAAATTTTAACAACCTCAACACAATTTCAAGTAAAGACAGAAAATAAATAACAGTACCATTAAATGCCCACAGATCTATGTTTAAAACAGAAAAAGCAAGTAAAGATAGAAAATTAAAACAGCACCAATAAAACCACACAAAATAGGTTTCACATTTTCAACAGCCTCAAAAACAATTCCATGTAAAGATAGAAAAGAAATAACAGCAGCAATAAAAGCCCACATATCTAGGTTTAAAAGAAAAACAGATAGTAAAGACAGTAAAGTAAAACAGCACAGCTACAAGCACACCAAACAAGCATTTAAATTTTCATCAGTCAAAAAAACAATTCTAACTAAAGACAACAAAGAAATAACAGTATCACTAAAAGCTCACAAATCTAGTTTTAAAATAAAAAGCAATGAGCAGTTACTGCACAGCACTGAAAAGAACGTGGATACTTCCCTTCAGGCCTCATCTGAGAAACCAAAACTTGACTTGCTACCTCAAATCTGACTTAGCCCCACCTCCAGTTATCCTTAGCTGAGTTCAGAGGTGAGACAAATAGCATCCCTCCCAAACTAAAGGGCAAGACAGACAAGACAAACTTTGCAGCAAGTACAGATACCAAAGGAAAACAACACCACTACAAGCACACAAGACTAGGTTTCAAATTTTCAACAGCCACAAAACAATTCTAAGTAAAGACAGCAAAGAAATAACAGTACCACTAAACGCCCCCACATCTATGTTTAAAATACAAACAGCAAGTAAAGATAGCAAAGGAAAACAGAACCATTAAACTACACCAAAATTGGTTTCAAATTTTCAACTGCCTCAAAACAATTCCAAGTGAAGACAGCAAAGAAATAATAGAACCACTGCAAGGCCACAAATCAGGGTTTAAAAGAAAAACAGCAAATAAAGATAGCAAAGGAAAACAGCACCACTAAACCAAACTAAAGGTGTTTTCAAATTTTTAACAGCCTCAAAAAAATCTAAGTAAAGACAACAAAGAAATAGCAGTAGAAATAAAACCCAAGTCTATGTTTAAAACAAAACAGAAAGTAAAGACAGCAAAGGAAATCAGCACCACTAAAAGCATACCAAATGAGGGTTTCAAATTTTAAACAGCCCCAAACAATTTTAAATAAATACAGCAAAGAAATAACAGTACCACTTATAGCCCACAAGTTAAGGCTTAAAATGAAAGCAGCAAGTAAGGACAGCAAAGGAAAACAGCACTACAAGCACTCCAAACTAGGTTTTAAATTTTCAAAAGAAAAAAAAAACTTTTCTAAGTAAATACCACAAAAAATAACAGTACAACTAAAAGTCCACAAATATAGGTTTAACACAAAAAAGCAATAAGCAGTTACTGCACTGCACTGAAATTAATTTGGATCCTTCTCCTTCTGGCCACTTCTGAGAAAATAAAAATCAAATTGCTACTTCAAATATGACTTAGCCCCACCTCAAGTTACTATACAGTTGAGGTCAGAGGTCAGACAATTAGCACCCCTCCGCTAAACATACATGGTAAGAGAGACAAGTCAATACAAAATTTGCAGCAAGTAAAGACAGTAAAGGAAAGCAGAAACACTACAAGCACACCAGACTAGGTTTCAAGTTTTCAACAGCCCCAAAACAATTCAAAGTAAAGACAGCAAAGAAATAACAGTACCATTAAATGCCCACAGATCTGTGTTTAAAACACAAAGAGCAAGTAAAGATAGAACATTAAAACAGCAGGATTACACCACACTAAAAGAGGTTTCACATTTTCAACTGCCTCAAAACAATTCCAAGTAAAGACAGAAAAGAAATAACAGAACTACTAAAAGCCCATGAATCCAGGCTTAAAATAAAAACAGCAACTACAAATAGCAAAGAAAAACTGCATCACTAAACTACACCAAACCAGGTTTCACATTTTCAACAGATTCAAAACAATTCTAAGTAAAGACAGCAAAGAAATAGCAGTAGAAATAAAAGCCCAGAAATCTAGATTTTAAACACAAACTGCAAGTAAGGACAGCAAATGAAAGCTGCAACACTAAACCACATTAAATGGGGTTTCAAATTTTCAACAGCTCCAAAACAATTCTAAGGAAATGTATTCAAGAAATCAGAATACCACCAAAAGCCCACAAATCTAGGTTTAAAACAACAAAATCAATGAGCAGTTACTGCACTGCACTGAAATGAATCTGGATCCTTCCCCTTCTGGCCTCTTCTGTGAAACAAAAAATTAACTTGCCACCTTAAATCTGACTTAGCCCCACAACCAGTTATCAGGTAGCTGAGGTCAGAAGTCAGACAATAGCTGCCATCCCCCAAACTAAAGGGCAAGACAGAAAACACAAGACAAAATTTGCAGCAAGTAAAGACAGGAAAGGAAAACAGCACCACACTAAAATCACCAACAGACTAGATTTCAAGTTTTCAACAGTACCAAAACAATTCTAAGTAAAGACAGCAAAGAAATAACAGTATCATGAAAAGCTCACAAATCTTGGTTTAAAACAAACAAATCTACGAGCAGTTACTGCTCTGCACTGAAATGAATCTGGATCCTTCCCATTCTGGCTTCATCAGAGAAAGCAAAATGGACTTGCTACCTCAAATCTGAATTAGTCCCACCTGCAGTTATCATTTAGCTGAGTTCAGAGGTGAGTCAATTAGTACCCCTCCCCAAACTAAAGGGCAAGACAGACAAGGCAAGCCAAGAATAAGTTTGCAGCAAGAAAAGATAGAAAGAAAACAGCACCTCTACAAGCACACAGGACTAGGTTTTAAATTGTCAATGGCCCCAAAACAATTCTAAGTAAGACTGCAAAAAATAACCATACCATTAAACACCCGCACATCTATGTTTAAAATACAAACAGCAAGTAAAGATAGCAAAGGAAAACAGCACTAAAAAACCACATCACCCTGTGCTGCACAATCTGCACTAGTTGCCTATTCAGTGGTGGATCACCTTTAAGGTAGGCATTTTGACTTAAAAGCCTACACAATTTGGGTCCTGATTACTTGAAAGAGCTCCTGGTTCCTTACACCTCTCTGCAACAGCTCTGCTCAGCTGATGAGGGGTTGCTGGAGATTCCGTGGGTCATTCTAAAGTCATCTAGTGCACATGCCTTTGGATTTGTGGCACTGACCCTCTGGAATTCTCTGCCCTGTCAGCTTCTGGAGTGCAGGCAGCGGGGAGTTTCAAGCAGGCACTTAAGACTTTTCTATGGGGAAAAGCTTTTCCAGTATATTCCTGATTTTACCTTGTATTTATTGTGTATTATTTTATGTGTACTGTACAGCACTTTGGAATTTTGAAAGGCAGTCAGCAAATACATTTTATTATTATTATTATTATATTATTATTATTATGAACCACACAAGACCAAGTTTCAAAATTTCAACAGACTCAAAACAATTCCAAGTAAAGACAGCAAATAAATAACAGGACCACTGAAAGGCCACAAATCTATCTTTAAAACAAAAACAGCAAGTAAAGACAGAAAAGGAAAACAACACCACTAAAAGCTCACCAAGTGAGGGTTTCAAATTTTCAACAGCCCCAAACAATTTAAAATAAATACTGCAAAGAAATAACAGTACAACCCTTCCCCTTCTGGCCTCTTCTGAGAAAAACAAACATCAACTTGCTACTTCAATTCTAACTTAGCCCCACCTCCCAGTTATCATCTAGCTGAGGTCAAAGGTCAGACAATTAGCTCCAATCCACAAAACAAACAGGGCAAGACAGACAAGATAAGACTTGCAGCAAGTAAAGAAAGTGATGGAAAACAGCTCCACTACATGTGCACCAGACTAGGCTTCAAATTTTCAACAGTCCCAAAACAATTCTAAGTAGAGACAGCAAAGAAATAACAGTACTACTAAATGCCCACAGATCTATTTTTAAAACAGAAAGAGCAAGTAAAGATAGAAATGAAAACAGCACCATTAAACCATACCAAAAATGTTTCAAATTTTCAACAGCCTCAAAACAATTCCAAGTAAAGACAGAAAAGAAATAACAGAACCACTAAAAGCCCACAAATATAGGTTTAAAATAAAAACTGCAAGTACAGAGAGCAAAGGAAAACAGCACGACTAAACCACAACAACCCAGGTTTCACATTTCCAACAGCCTCAAAACAATTTTAAGTAAAGACAGCAAAGAAATAGCAGTAGAAATAAAAGCCCCTAATTCTAGGTTTAAAACAAAAACAGCAAGTAAAGACAACAAAGGAAAGTAGAACTTCTAAACCACACCAAACAAGATTTCTAATTTTCAACAGCCCCAAAACAATTCTAAGAAAATACAGCAAAGAATTAACAGTACCACTAAAAGCCCACAGATTAAGGTTTAAAACTATTGCAGCAAGTAACTGCAGCAAAGGAAAACAGCACCTCTACAAGCATTCCAAAGTAGGTTTTACATTTTCAAAAGCCCTAAAACTTTTCTAAGTAAATACAGCAAAGAAATAACAGTACCTGAAAAAGCCCACAATTCAAGTTTTAAACACAAAAAAGTAAAGATCAGTTAATGCACTGCACAGAAATGAATCTGGACCCAATCCCTTTTAGCCTATTCTGACAAAATAAACATCAACTTGCTACCTCAAATCTGACGTAGCCCCACCTCCAGTTATCATGTAGCTGAAGACGAAGGATAGACAATTAGCACCCCTCAACAAAACAAAGAAGGCAAGACAGACAAGACAAGATAAGACTTGCAGCATACAAAGAAAGCAATGTGAAACAGATCCACTACAAGTACAGAGACTAGGTTTGAATTTTCAAACCCCAAAAATAATTCTAAGTAAAGACAGCACAGAAATAAGAGTACCACTAAATGCCCACAGATATATTTTTAAAACAGAAAAAGCAAGTAAAGATAGAAAATTAAAATAGCAATATTAAACCACACCAAAATAGGATTTGAATTGTCAACAGCCTCAAAACAATTCCAAGTAAAGACTGAAAAGAAATAATAGAACCACTAAAAGCTGACAAATCTAGGTTTAAAACAAAAACAGCAACTACAGAGAGCAAAGGAAAACAGCACCACTAAACCACAATAAACCAGGATTCAAATTTTCAACAACTTAAAACAATTCTAAGTCAAAACAGCAAAGATATAGCAGTAGAAATAAAACCCCAGAAATATAGGTTTAAAACAAAAACAGCAAGTAAAGACAACAAAGGAAAGCAGCACCTCTAAACCACACCAAACAAGGTTTCTAATTTTCAACAGCCCCAAAACAATTCTAAGAAAATACAAGAAAGAAATAACAGTACCACTAAAAGCCCACAAATCTAGGTTTAAAACAAAAGCAGCAAGTAAAGACAGCAAGAGAAAATAAGCACCAATAAAAGCACGCCATACTAGGTTTCACATTTCAACAGCCCCAAAACAATTCTAATAAAGACAGCAGAGAAATAACAGTACCACTAAAAGCCCACAAATCTAAGTTGAAAACAAAACAGCAAGTAATATAGCAAAGAAAACAACACCAGTAAACCACACCAAACTAGGCTTCAAATTTTCAACCATCACAAAGCAATTCTAAGTAAAGATAGCAATGAAATAACAGTATCACTAAAAGCCCTCAACTTTAGATTTAAAACAAGAACAGCAAGTAAAGACAGCAAAGGAAAACAACACCAATAAAACCACATCAAGCTTTGTTTCACATTTTTAACATCCCAAAAACAATACCAAGTAAAGAAAATAGAGAAATAACAGCACTAATAAAAGCCCACGTATCTAAGTTCAAAACAAAAACAGCAAGTAAAGACAGCAAAGGAAAACAGCACCAATACAAGCACACCAAACAAGGATTTACATTTTCATCAGCCAAAACACAACTCTAACTAAAGCTTACAAATCTAGTTTTAAAACAAACAAACAAAAAAAAGAGCAATTACTGCACATCACTGAAATGAATCTGGATCCTTCCCCTTCTGGCCGCATCTGAGAAAATAAAAATCAACTTGCTACCTCAAATCTGACTAAGCCCCACCTCCAGTTATCACTTAGCTGAGTTCAGAGGTGAGACCATTAGCAACCCTCCCCCAAACTAAAGGGCAAGACAGACACAACAAAGTTTGTAGCAAGTAAAGATAGCAAAGGAAAACAGCACCATTACAGGCACACAAGACTAGATTTCAAATTTTCAACAGCCCCAAAACAATTCTAAGTAAACACAGCAAAGAAATAATAGTACCACTAAACACCCCACATCTATGTTTTAAGATACAAACAGCAAGTAAAGATAGCAAAGGAAAAAAGCACCATTAAACAACACCAAAATTGGTTTCAAATTTTCAACAGCCTCAAAATAATTCTAAGTAAAGACAGCAAAGAAATAACAGTACAACTAAAGCCCACAATCTAGGGTTTAAAACAAAACCAGCAAGTAAAGACAGCAAATGAAAACAGCATCAATAAAACCACCAAGCTTTGTTTCACATTTTCAACATCCCCAAAACAATTCCAAATAAAGTCAGCAGAGAAATAACAGCACCAATAAATGCTCACATATCTAGGTTTAAAACAAAACAGCAAGTAAAGACAGCAAAGGAAAACAGCACCACTACAAGCACACCAAACATGAATTTAAATTTTCATCAGTCAAAAACAATTCTAACTAAAGACAACAAAAGAAATAACAGTGTCACTAAAACCTCACAACTCTAGCTTTAAAACAAAAAGTAATGAGCAGTTACTGCACTGCAATAAATTAATCTGGATCCTTCCCCTTCTGGCCTCTTCTGAGAAACCAAAAGTCAGCCTGCTACTTCAAATCTGACTTAGACCCACTTCAGTTATAAGGTAGCTGAGGTCAGAGGTCAGATAATAGCACCCCTCCCCAAACTAAAGGGTAAGACAGACAAGACAAAACAAAATCTGAAGGAAGTAAAGACAAGAAAGGAAACCAGAACCACACTAAAAGCACCCCAGACTAGGTTTAACATTTTCAACAGCATGAAAACAATTCAACTAAGACAGCAAAGAAATAACAGCACCACTAAATGTCCAGAAATCTTAGTTGAAAAGAAAACAACAATGACGCAGTTACTGCTGCACTGAAATAGATCTGGAACCTTCCCCTTCTGGCCTTATCTGAGAAAGCAAAAATCAACTTGCTAGATAAAATCTGACTTATGTTTAATATTTTAAAAGACCCAAAATGTTTCAGAGTAAATACAGCAAAGAAATAACTGTACCACTGAAAGCCCACAAATCTAGGTTTAAAACCAAAAAAGCAATGAGCAGTTACTGCACTTCATTAAAATGAATCTGGAACATTCCATTCATGGCCTCTTCTGAAAACCAAAATCAACACTAATTCAAATCTGTTAGCTCCACATCCAGTTATCACTTAGCTGAGGTCAGAGGTAAGACAATTAGCACCCCTCCCCAAAACTTAAGGGCAAAAAAGACCATAAAAGACAATGTTTGAAGCAAGTAAAGGCAGCGAAGGAAAATCGCACCACTACAAGCACACCAGACTAGGTTTCAAATTTTCAATAGCCCCAAAACAATTCTAAGCAAAGACAGCGAAGAAATAACAGTACCACTAAATGACCACACATCTATGTTTAAAATACAAACAGCAAGTAAAGATAGCATAGGAAAACAGCACCATTGAACCACACCAAAAGTGGTTTCAAATTTTCAACAGCCTCAAAACAATTCCAAGTAAAGACAGCAACGAAATAACAGTGGAAATAAAAGCCCAGCAATCTAGATTTAAAACAAAAACAACAAGTAAAGACAGCAAAGAAAGAACACCACTAAAAGCACAACAAACAAGGTTTCAAATTTTCAACAGCCCCAACAATTTTAAATAAATACAGCAAAGAAATAACAGTACCACTAAAAGCCTACAAATTAAAGTTGAAAAAGTAAGGCAGCAAGTAAAGACAGCAAAGAAACCAGCACCACTACAAGCACTCAAACAATGTTTTAAAATTTTAAAAGCTTCAAACCTTTTCTAAATAAATACAGCTCAGAAATAACAGTACCACTAAAAGCATGAAAATCAAAGTTTAAAACAAAAAAAAAGCAATGAGCAGTTACTGCACTTCACTGAAAGGAATATGGGCCATTCCCCTTCTGGCCTCTTTTGTGAAACCAAAAATCAACTTGCTACCTCAAATCTGACCTAGCCCCACCTCCAGTTATCACATAACTGAGGTCAGAGTTCAGACAAATACCACCCCTTCCCCAAACAGGGCAAGACAGACAAAACAAGATAAAATTTGCAGCAAGTAAAGACAGAAAAGGAAAACAGCTCCCCCATAAGCACACCAGACTAGGTTTCCAATTTCCAACAACCCCAAAACAATTCTACATAAAGACAGAAAGAAATAATAGAACCACTTACTGCCCACACATCTATGTTTAAAACAGAAACAGCAAGCAAAGATAGCAAAGGAAAACAGCACCATTAAAAATGCAATAATAGGTTTAAAATTTGATACAGTTTTAAAACAATTCCAATTAAAGACAGCAAAGAAATAACAGAACCACTAAAAGCCCACAAATATAGTTTTTAAACAAAACAGCATGTAAAGATAGCAAAGAAAACCAGCACCACTAAACCACACCAAACAAGGTTTCAAATTTTCAACAGCCCCAAAACAATTCTATGAAAATACAGCAACAAAATAACATTACCATTGAAAGCCCACAAATTAAGGTTTCAAAGTAATGCAGCAAGTAAAGACAGCAAAAGAAAACAGCACTACAAGCACTCCAAACCAGGATTCACCATTACAAGCACACAGGACTAGATTTCAAATTTTCAACAGCCCCAAAACAATTCTAACAAAATACAACAAAGAAATAACAGTACCACTATAAGACCACAAATCTAGATTTAAAATAAAAAAGCAATGAGCAGTACTCAACTGCACTGAAATCACTGCACTGAAATCTGGATCCTTCTCCTTCTGGCCTCTTGTACCTCCCCAAACTAAATGCAAGGCAGACAAGATAAGACAAAACATGTAGCAAGTAAAGACAGCAAAGGAAAACAGCACCACTCTGCAAGCTCACCAGACTAGGTTTCAGATTTTTAACAGCCCCAAAACAATTCAAAGAAAATACAACAAAGAAATAACAGTACCACTATAAAGCCCACAAATCTAGGTTTAAAACAAAAAAAATATCAATGAGCAGTTACTGCACTGCAATGAAATGATTCTGGATCCTTCTCCTTCTAGCCTCTTGTGAGAAACCAAAAATCAACTTGATACCTCAAATGTGAATGAGACCCACCTCCATTTATCATGTAGATGAGGTCAGAAGTCAGAGAATTAATACCTCTCCCCCAAACTAAAGGCAAGACAGACAAGACAAAAAACGTAGCAAGTAAAGACTGCAAAGGAAAACAGCACCACACTACATGCTCACCAGACTAGGTTTCAGATTTTTAACAGCCCCAAAACAATTCTAAGTAAATACAACAAAGAAATAACAGTACCACTATAAGCCCACAAATATTGGTTTAAAACAAAAAAGGTATGAACAGTTACTGCACTGCAATGAAATGAATCTGGATCCTTCTCTTTCTGGCCTCCTCTGTGAAACCAAAAATCAACTTGCTACCTCAAATCTGACTTAGCCCCACCTCCAGTTATCACTTAGCTGAGTTAAGAGGTGAGATAATTAGCACCCCTGCCCCAAATTAAAGGGCAAGACAGACAAGACAAGACAAAGTTTGCAGCAAGTAAAGATAGCAAAGGAAAACACCACCACTATAAGCACACAAGTCTATGTTTCAAATTGTCAACAACCCTAAAACAATTCTAAGTAAAGGCAGCAAAGAAATAACAGAACAACTAAATGCCCCCACATCTACTGTATGTTTAAAATGCAAACAGCAAGTAAAGATAGCAAAGGAAAACAGCACCATTAAACCACATCAAAATTGGTTTCAAATGTTCAACAGCCTCAAAACAATTCAAGTAAAGGCAGCAAAGAAATAAAAAGAACCACTGAAAGGCCACAAATCTCCGTTTAAAACAAAACAACTAGTAAAGGTAGCAAAAGAAAACAGCATCACTAAACCAACCTCAAATGAGGTTTCAAATTGTCAACAGCCACAAAACAATTCTAAGTAAAGACAGCAAAGAAATAACAGTACCACTAAAAGCCCAGAAATCTATGTTTAAAACAAAAACAGAAAGTAAAGACAGCAATGGAAAACAATGCCACTAAAAAGCACACCAAATGAGGGTTTCAGATTTTCAACAGCACCAAAACAATTTTAAATAAATATAGCAAAGAAATAACAGTACCACTTATAGCCCACAAGTTATGGTTTAAAACTAAAGCAGCACGTAAAGACAGCAAAGGAAAACAGCACTACAAGCATGCCAAACTAGGTTTAAATGTTCAAAATCAAAAACTTTTCTAAGTAAATACTGCAAAAATAACAATGCCACTAAAAGCCCACAAATCTAGGTTTAAAACAAAAAAAGCAATGAGTAGTTACTGCACTGCACTGAAATGAATCTGGAGCCTTCCCTTCTGTCTCTTCTGAGAAACCAAAATTAACACAACCTAAAATCTGGCTTAGCTCCACCTCCAGTTATCATGCAGTTGAGGTCAGAGTTCAGACAATTAGCACCCTTCCCCAAAACATATAGGGTAAGAGACAAGACAAGACAAAATGTTCAGCAAGTAAAGACAGCAATGGAAAACAGTACCACTACAAGCACACAAAGCTAGGTTTCAAATTTTCAACAACCCCAACACAGTTCTAAGTAAACAACAAAAGAAATAACAGTATCACCAAAAGCCCACAAATCCAGGTTTAAAACAAAACAAAGGCAATGAGCAGTTACTGCACTGCTCTTAAATGATTCTGGATCCTTCCACTTCTGTCCTCTTCTGAGAAACCAAAATCAACTTGCTACCTCCAATCTGACTTAGCCCCACCTCCAGTTATCACATAGCTGAAGTCAGAGGTCAGAGAATTAGTACCCCTCCAACAAACTAAAGGGCAAGACAAACAAGACAAGACAAGACAAAATTTGCAGCAAGAAATGACAGCAAAGGAAAACAGTACCACACTTAAAGCACACCAGACTAGGGGCTAGATATTCAAAACTTTGCATTGGGCACAACCCATTTGTACAGGGTTAGCGCTGGGTTTGTGCGGGGTGAGCTATATTCATAAGGTCAAAGAGCACAGGCAAACTGCATTAGCGCTGGGTAAAAGTATAATGTATGCAAGGGGAAAACTGAGGGGGCATCTACATGAGTACAGTCGAAATGTTATATTCTGCAAATAGCACCACGCAAAGTGTTTTTGGGTGACTTAGCGGAACACTTTGTGTGGTTCAAATTACAGACCAGGAAAAGGTAGTCTTAACTCTGGGTAAGCCAGCTTTGTGTGACTTTGTGACTTTACATGACTTTGCATGACTTTTATGCAGCTTTGCGTGACCCTAACTAGTAAGTATTAAACATAGAAATACATTCGATACAGAACAAACATGCTTCTCATGGATGGCTTCACTATGATGCCACCATCTGCCACAGTCCCAGCCATGCCAGGCAGTAAGTGGTGACCAGCTCCCAGTGGACACCATGGCAGAGTGGCCGTACAGCACCACATCTGCAGGCCAACTTTTAGGTAGATACCAACAGAAGCCAGCACATACATGCAGCACTGTGAGCATGGAGGGTGTTGAGTGGAGGGTGTACAGATGGCCAGGCTGCACCACAGACTGGGTGCAGCCACAAGGCTGGGACAAGCCACACAGTGCAAATAGTCCAGTGTTGGGAATACCCCAACACCAGTGGCCCTGTCCGATGGTATGTGGCCCCCCAGCCACATGCAGCACATCTGTACAGACACCACAGCACACATAGCCACTCATGTATATGTTACAGTGAGTATTCCATGCCAGTGGTGCAGCATCTGTGGGTTGCACAACAGTATAACAGTAATGTCCACTGTCACTACACACCTGCAAGTTGTGCCTGTCACTGTGTACAGTGTTGTGGCAGTTGATGCTCTACACACCATAGGCATTGTTATGTCCATCTCTACTGACCACCTTGCTACTGTAGTTTCTGCTGTGCGCTGAGAAGAACTACAGTTTGACAGTTCATGCAGCACCACCACCTGTGCCTGTGCTGAGTAGTCCCTGGGGCACATTATTCTATGTGATGCTGTACAAATGTAGGCAGCTATCACCATACACTGCCAGACTGACCTACAGGTGGAGCTGTGGGCAGACCCAGCCAACCCCTGTACTTCCAAACTGACCTACAGGTGGAGCTGTGGGACCCTGCAATAGCGCTGGGCAAACTGCATGCAAATCAGGACATAATGAGATGCTAATCTTGATGTTTGCTTATGGATTGTCTAAGTAGGCTCATTTGCATGTCACTTTTGAATACAGCAAATTTTGCACTTGGCAAATGTGATAGCACCGGCAAATGGCTTAGCTCCATCAAAATACCTGTGCATATGTGTTTATGCCATGCAAATGTTTCAGAAGCATTGTACATTTCAGCACAATTTTATTTCACATGCGCTGGTGCTTGCAGCTTTAATGAATCACTCCTTTGCTACCACGCGTACATATAGTTCACCTCTACCTTGTCACTGTGAAAAGAGATGCTATTGTGGTTTCCACTTTCTGGTTGCTATATTCAGAGATGTCTTATTCGAGGGCTATTTTGCACTGTGCTCCCAGCCCAGTTTGCCTGGCTTAATTAGCATGTTATGTTCAGCAGGTTTAGTACAGGCGATCCTTTTGAATATAACAGGCAATTGCTTCCAGTCTAATTTAACACATGGGGCAGTGTTAATTTAGCCTAGAGGCAAAGTTTTGAATATCTGGCCCTAGGTTTCAAATTTTCAACAGCCCCAAAACAATTCTAAATAAAGACAGAAAGAAAAAAAACAGTACCACTAAAAGCCCACAAATCCAAGTTTAAAACAAAAACAGCAAGTAAAGACAGCAAGGGAAAACAGCACCACTACAAGAACACCACGCTAGATTTTTAAATGTTCAACAGCCCAAAAACAATTCTAAGTAAAGACAAAAAAGAAATAACAGTACCACTAAAAGCCAACAAATCTAGGTTTAAGACAAAAAAAGCAAGGAGCAGTTACTGCACTGCCTGATGAATCTGGATCTTTCCCCTTCTGTCCTCTTCTGAGAAACCAAAAATCAACTTGCTACCTCAAAACTGACTTAGCCCCATCACCAGTTATCATATAGCAGAGATCAGACAATTAGCATCCCTCCCCTAAACTGCAGGGCAAGGCAGACAAGACAAAACAAAATTTACAGCAAGTAAAGACAGCAAAGGAAAACAGCATCACACTAAAAGCACACCAGCCTAGGTTTCAAATTGTCAAAAGCACCAAAACAATTCTAAGTAAAGACAGCAAAAAAATAACAGTACCACTAAAAGATAACAAATCTAGGTTTAAAATAAAAACTGTAAGGAAAGATGACAAAGAAAAACAGCACCACTAAATCACTCCAAATGAGGTTTCAAAATGTCAACAGCCTCAGAACAATTCTAAGTAAAGACAGTAAAGAAATAACAGTACCACTAAAACCCAAACATCTAGGTTTAAAAGAAAAAAAAAGCAATAAGTAGTTACAGCACTGCACTGAAATGAATTTGCATCCTTCCCTTCTGGTCTCTTCTTAAAAACCAAAAATCAACTTGCTACTTCAAATCTGACTTAGCTCACCTCCGGTTATCATGTAGCTGAAGTCAGACAATTTACCAACTTCCCCAAACTGCAGGCTAGACAAGATAAGACAAAATTTGCAGCAAGTACAGACAGCAATGGAAAACAGCATCACTATAAGCACACAAAACTAGGTTTCAAATTTTCAGCAGCCCCAAAACAATTCTAAGTAAAGACAGCAAAGAAATAACAGTACCACTGAAATCCCACAAATATTGGTTGAAAACAAAAACAGCAAGTAAAGACAGCAAAGGAAAACAGCACCACTACAAGCACACTAAACTAGATTTAACATTTTCAAAATCCCCAAAACAAATCTAGGTAAAGACAGCAAAGAAATAACAGTACCACTTAAACCCAAACATCTAGGTTTAAAAGAAAAAAAACAATGTGCAGTTACAGCACTGCACCGAAATGAATTTGGATCCTTCCCCTTCTGGTCTCTTCTGAAAAACCAAAAATCAACTTGCTACATCAAATCTGACTTAGCTCACCTCCAGTTATCATGTAGCTGAGGTCAGAGGTCAGACAATTAGCACCCTCCACAAACTGCAGCTAGAAAAGACAAGACAAAATTTGCAGCAAGTAAAGACAGCAATGGAAAATAGCACCACTGCAAGCACACAAAACTAGGTTTCAAATTTTCAGCAGCCCCAAAACAATTCTAAGTAAAGACAGCAAAGAAATAACAATATGCCAGAGGAGCTAGGACCCAGCAGGAGCAAATTTTTCAGGAGGGCCAATGCCTGTGATGGAGCTGCAAGAAAGCAGCACTGCAAGCTCATCGTGTGCGGTAATGCATATCTCGGCATTGACCCTCCAACTGCCTCAGTACCTTTTTCTGAAGAGGTGCAGCATAATTAACCTAGAAAGGACTAACCTAAAATGCACATAAGATAGTCTGAACAACCAGTGTAAGAAGGGTCAAGAATAAAGTATTCACAGCTCAGTCATTGAGGGATTGAAGACCATAAACAGAGAAGTGAGCTTGGGGATGGTGGGTGGGCATGTGAATGAGTGGTGGAGACATTGGGCCAGATATTCAAAGCTTTGCCCCTAGGTTAAGTTAACACTGCCTGGTGTGCAAATTTTGCCTGGAGCACAAAGCAAGCTATATTCAAAAGGAATAGCCCAGGTCAACAGCTTCTGAATATAGCATGGAATGAGGCCATGCAAATTGGGCTGGAGTGCAGGCAACATAGCTCTGGAATAAGACAGCACTGAATCCAGCAACCAGGAAGTTCAAACCATGACAATAACATAGTGCACAGTGATGTGAGGGTAGGTAGAGAGGAACTATGTGGCCAATGTGTGTTCTGGTAAATGCATGGATCCAGTACAGCTGCAGGCAGCAGCACACATGAAAAAACAGTGATCAAAACTGTATAATATTCCCTGAACCATTAGCACCAAGCTAACACGTTAGTGCGGCTTTAGTGTGGAGCTAAGCCGTTTGCCCGGTGCAAACATGTTAGCCCTGTGCTAAACTTTTCCATATTCAAAAGTGACATGCAAATGAGCCTACTTAGATAGTCTCTGGGCAAACAGCCACATTAGCATCTCATCATGCCCTGATTTGCATGCAGTTTGCACAGCATTACTGCAGGGTCCCACAGCTCCACCTGTAGGTCAGTCTGGAGGTACAGGGGCTGGCCAAGTCTGACCACAGCTCCACCTGTAGGTCAGTCAGGCAGTGCATGATGATAGCTGCAGGCTTCATGTAAACAGTACAGCATAGTATAGCATATCATACCCCAGGGGACAACACAGCATAGGCACAGGTGGTGGTAGTGCTGCATGCAACCTTCACACTGTAGGTCATGCTACAGTGTACAGCAGACACTACAGTAGCAAGAGGGCTGGTAGTGTGAGGGACATGACACTGCCTATGGTATGTAGGGCAGTGATGACCACTGCACTGTACACAGTGACAGGCACAGCTTGCAGGTAATTACTGACAGTGGACAGTAGTATCACTCTGTTGTGTGATCCACAGATGCTGCACCTGTGGCATGGGATGCACACAGTGTCATGTACATGGCCAGCAGTGCATGCTGTGGCATCTGTACAGTTGTGTGGTAGGTGGCTGGGGGGACATGTAGGATCTGACAGGCACACAGGTGGTGGTGGTGTAATCCCACTACTGGCCCATGTGCTCTGAGCAATGTGTCCCAGCCTTGTGGCCACACCAGGGCTGTGGTGAGGTCTGGCCACCCATACACCCTCCCCTCACTGGCCACCATGCCCACAGTGCTGCATGTGTGTGCTGGCATCTGTTATGCACCACATACATATGGTCTGCAGGTGTGTGCTATATGGCCACACTACCATGCTGTCCTCTGTGGGTCAGATCACCCCTCACTGTCTGTGTTTGGCTCAGACTGGTGGCAGCTGATGGCATCATGGTGGTCCCATCAGTGAGCAGCATTTGTCCTCCATGTCTGGCAGTTTTTAAGTGTTATACTCATATGTTAGGGCCACGCAAGCCATGCTAATGCTGAGATAGCACCGTGCAAAGCCTACAAAGCTGTTTGCCCAAGGTTAAGACCAGCTTTTCCTGGATGGTAAATTGTAATGCGCTATGGGTCGCACTATGTCTCGCTAAACGCCTTAGCGCGGCACTAGTCACTGAATATCTCAAAGCAAATGTATTCATGTTCACTATGCCCCTTGCATATCATTATGCTTAGCCTGGTGCTATTGCTGTTTGCCAGTGCTAGTTGGCCTTTTGAATATGGCAGACCCGCACTAATCCCACGCTATTCTTGCACAAACTGTTTGTGGACCGTGCAAAGCTTTGAATATCTGGCCCTTTATGTCCAGGAAGATATGAAAATTACGTACCTACCATAACTCTTGATCTTTTTCTACAAAGTCTCCACCACTCATTCACACACCCACCCACCATCCCCTGAGCCCCACCTCCAGTTATCACACAGCTGAGGTCAGAGGTCAGACAATTCGCACTCCTCCCCAAAACTATAGAGCAAGACAGACAAGACAAGATCAAATTTGCAGTAAGTAAAGACAGCAAAGGAAAGAAACACCACTTCAAGCACACCAGACTAGGTTTTAAATTTTCAACAGCTCCAAAGCAATTCTAAGTAAAGGCAGCAAAGAAATAACAGTACCACTGAAAGCCCGCAAATCTTGATTGAAAACAAAAACAGCAAGTAAAGACAGCAAAGGAAAACAGCACCACTACAAGCACACCAAACTAGATTTAACATTTTCAAAATCCCAAAAACAAATCTAGGTAAAGACAGCAAAGAAATAACAGTACCACTAAAAGCCTGCAAATCTAAGTTTAAAACAAAAAATGCAATGAGCAGTTACTGCACGACACTGAAATGAATCTGGATCCTCCCCTTCTGGCCTCTTCTGAGAAACCAAAACTGAACTTGCTACCTGAAATCTGACTTAGCCCCACCTCCAGTTATCATGCAGCTGAGGTCAGAGGTCAAACAATTTGCACCCCTCTCCCAAACTGCGGGGCAAGATAGACAAGACAAGACAAAATTTACAGCAAGTAAAGACAGCAAAGGAAAACAGAAACAATAAAAGCACACCAGACTAGGTTTCATATTTTCAACAGCCCCAAAATTATTCTGAGTAAAGACAGCAAAGAAATTTAGGTATCACTAAAAGCCCAAAAATCTAGGTTTAAAATGAAATGGCAAGGCAAGGCACATTTCATTTAAGAGATACCATCCCAGAGGATCTGGGTGCCGAACATAATAAGAATGCATACTAAGCATTATAATAAATACATAACAACACACTATCAAACACACAACATTTCTACAATTAAACACAATTTTATACAAATATTACCCTAAGCAGCAACAACTACTGTTTAAAATGCCTAAGGCTAACCTAAACATAAAGTTCTGAAAATAGGCAAGGACTATGAAACTCATTCTGGTAAGGCCTGATTATACAAGAAGGCCTTGAGGTGGGCTTTAAATACCTCCAGATAAGGGGCCTCCCTAAAAGCTGGAGAGAGCGAATTCCACAGGACAGAGGTGGTGACACTTAATGCTCTGTCACCAGCTGTTTTTAACCTCATCCTGGGAATTGCAAGAAGGCCCTTAGAGGATGAGTGGAGAGAGTGGACCGAGACAGCAGGTGTGAGGAGGTCCTTCTGGTAACCAGGGCCCAGGCCATGTAGGGCCTTAAAGGTGAGTAAGCCCACCTTAAAGAGGACCCTCCACCTAACTGGCAGCCAGTGCAGTTGATGCAGCACCAGAGTGATATGACAATACTTAGGCTGTCTTGTCAACAGCCTCACTGCTGCATAGTACACCAGCTGCAGTCGACACAGGTACCCCCACAGACCCCTAGATAGAGTGCATTACAGTAGTGCAGTCTGGACGTCATGAAGGTATGTACTAAGGTGGAGAGGTCCTGTGGCAGAACTAGGAGCTTTATCCTGGTGATATTCCTCAGATAATAAAAACTAGTATTGACAACGGATGCCACCTGAAACTTAAGTGTCAATCCGCTGTCAAGAATAACACCCAGATCCCGCACCTTAGAGAAGGCCTTCAATGGTACAGAGCCAAGAAAAAGCCCTGTCTTTTCACCAGAGGTCAACCTATCATGCCATCTGTTCGACTCCATCATCAGTACCTCCGTCTTATTGGGGTTCAGTCGCAACCAGTTGGAGGCCATCCAGTCATTGATCTCAGTGAGGCAGCTGTTAAGCACTTCCACTGTAAAAGATGTTCCAGGGTCAAAGGAAAGATACAGCTGGGTATCATCAGCATAACAATGAAAACACAGACTGTACTTCCTAATGAGCTCTCCCAGGGGTTGCATATACACAATAAGTAACGACAGAAATTGAAAACAGCATCACTACAAGCACACCAAACTAGGTTTCAATTTTCAATAGCCCCAAAATAATTCTAAGTAAAGACAGAAAAGAAATAACAGTGCCACTAAAAGCCCACAAATCAAGGTTTGAAACAAAAACAGCAAGTAAAGATAGAAAAGGAAAGCATCACCAATAAACCACACCAGTCTAGGTTTCAAATTATAAAAAGCCTCAAAACAATTCTAAATAAAGACAGCACAGAAATAGCAGTACCACTAAATGCCCACAAATCTAGGTTTAAAACTAAAATAGCAAGAAAAGTCAGCAAATGAAAACAGCACCACTACAAGAACACCAAATGAGGTTTCAGATTTTCAGCAGCCCCAAAACAATTCTAGTAAAGACACAATGAAATAACAATACCACTAAAGGCCCACAAATTTAGGCTTAAATCAAAAAAAACAATGAGCAGTTACTGCAATGCACTGAAATGAATCTGGATCCTTCTGCTTGGTCTCAATTTATGTGAACTGACCAACAGTGATCCCAGGATCATCACTGTGGCTCTGCTACACTCTGCACTTGAGGTCACCTGAGGTCATTCGCTGCTCAATCAGATAAATCATGTATTCAATGGGCAGCCATCACGTATCCTCTGTATCTCTTTATCTGCTGATGAAATGCAGATGCTGGAGGGAATAGCATACAATATTTGGTGGAGTTTAACCATGCAGATTATCTCCACTAATTTAGAAGAGACAAATGGGAATCTATTCCAATGTTCCAATGTTATGTGTTACAAATGAAAGACAGTTGTTTTTAAAAGAGTTAGCCAAGGTTCTAGACAGATATATCCCTAAGTGTTCTAGGTTTTATTCTTCCAATGGAATGGGAACTGCTACTTGATCTCCTGGGACGGCAATAGTTGAACATGAGAGATTCAGTTTTAGTACTGTAGAGTTTATACACAGAGGTCCGGTGAAATGTGTTCAGGATGCATAACAGAGCCAAGAGTGAGTTTTCTGCATCTCTTAGATACAAAAGGACATCACTGGCATGTAATGCCACTTGGTGTTCCTCTCCTCCCAATCTGACTCCCATTATTGTATTTGACTCCCAGAGCGCTTGTACGAAGGGCTCAATGTATACATAGAGAAAAGCAAGGGTGAAATAGTGTGTCCTTTTGGGTTCCTCTGTGGAGGGGAAAATGTGTGGAATGATGCCCTCCCACTTTTGCACACGTCCTGAAGGACTCATGGATGATCTGGTGAAGTTGAATGAAAGAGACCGGGAATCCCAGCCTTTCCATAACAGCATACAAGTACAGCAGCAGACCAAGAAAAAATGCCTTTTTAACATCAAGACTGAGGAAAGATTACTGCTCTGCATTTCTTAGATAAGGTGTAATGTCCATCAGGTGTTGTGCACTGTATTTTAGTAATGTAAGAACCTGGTCTGATCAAGTCCGATTAGGGAAAGGAGATCACAATCCATTCAACTGGCTAAGATGCCCATGAAATACTTAAAATCAACATTCATAACTGAAATGGTCTATAGGATGCACATAATTGAGTGTTTTTTTCCTGGCTTAAGGATTACAGATATAGCAGTGTGTGACCAGGTCAGGGGGTAATTCACCATGTAGAGTGTCATCAAATATCTGAAGCAAAGGGGTTAGGAGGTATTATCTGGCAGCCTTATAAAACTCAGCTCTGAACCTGTGAGGTCCTTGGGCCTTCTAAGTCTTAGAGCAGCTGATAACTTCCTCAAGTTCCTCACCAATGCTGGCCTGGTGGTGTTGAGGGTTGAGGCACTGGATGCCACACCTCACGCCACGCTGGCGACCCAGGTGTAGGAATGAACTCGGGCCACTGGGTTCAGCAGGAGTGGGAAGGTATTGAGCATCTGAAGGCTGCTGTCCATTCTCTGGGAGGTATCCAGGTCTTGCACCACTCCTTAACAGCCCCTGATGGAGATCGTGGGCAGAGCAAGGACGTGGTGCCGAGAAAAGGGGGAGGAGCGGTGGCGGATGTCGGCACACAAGTGCCATAACACCATTGCATGTCCACGCTTCTGTGGGGTAACTAACAAAAAAAAATTTCTTGCAGACTGGGGAGGCAATGAAGGCCCTAAGGAACTGGGCTCACATACCATTGCCAGACCACTCCTCCAATGGTCCAAGGTGCCACCCACATTCTCTAATTTCAGAAAGAGCCACCAGGTGGGTGAGGTGGGCCCTTCCCTGGGGTGGTGATCCAGAGGGCTATGAAGTTCTGGTTGGAGGGACCAAAGGAGGTGCATCTCAGTGGGTAGTAAGAGGTCCAGATCAAGTGGGCACCACTGAGAGATGCTCCGGGTTGATGGAGCAAAAATAGAGTTAAAAAAAAAGTTTCTCACCAGTAATAGGCACTGTGAGTAGGGTTCCATGGGCTTCAGAGAGGAAGGGCAAAGTTAGGTAGTTTAGGAATGCCTTTCTAGTGTCTTCTTGTATTTCATGTTCTGGTGTATAAAGAGTTTTATATAATGTGCAAAATGTGTTTGTTATGTCAAGCAGTTTCATGAGCCTAGCCCCAGTGATTGGGTACACAAGCATGGGGATTGTTGCACATCTCCTTTGGTTACACATTTGATAGGCTAATAATCATGAGGTGTATCCACTTTTTATTTTATTCTTTTCAACAGTCTGAAATTCAAATGTTTATGCAGCATTCCAAGATAATCTTATCTCGTCATCAGGGAATGGCTGTAAATTATATAGAACAAGACCATGAGTCTCCATTCACAATAAAATAACCATAAATCAAATCACAAACATATTTAGGTAATGTGGACTGCAAACAGGTCTCCCATTACCTTGTTACAAATCCAAAGGTAGACACTTCCAAGTTTCAATCTAAGCAATTCAAATCCTCTGTTTTTTTTTTCTTTTTCTATATAAAAAAATGAAAGATCTCTATAAATAAATAACATTAATTTCAGTCAGTATACAATGTACTGGGTGGAGGTGGGGGTGACACATAGAAAAATAGAAACATAGACTTTGATAGCAGATAAGGACCGCTTGGCCTGCCTAGTCTGCCCATTTCCCTACTTACAGAATAAGCTGCACATCCTAGTTAACCAACAGCCTATTTCTTCCTACACCCCACGTAGATTTGCCTTTATGTCTGTCCCATGCATTCTTGAATTCTACCACAGTTTTAGACCCCACAACCTTCTCAGGAAGGCGGTTCTATATGTCCACCACCATCTCTGTGAAGAAATACTTCCTCACATTGCCCTCGAGCTGTCCCCTCTATCTTAAAATTGTGTCCCCTTGTTCTTTGCATATCTCTTTTCTGAAAGACATTACCCTCTTGGACTTTATTTATTCCACTGAGGTACTTAAAAGTTTCAATCATGCCCCCAACTCCCTCCTTTCCTCAAGGGTATACATATTAAGCTCCTTTAGTCTCTCCTCATATGGCTTTTCTTGCAGACCCTGAATCATTTTGGTTGCCCTCCTCTGGACTGCCTCCATCCTGTCTATGTCCTTGGGGAGATGGGATCTCCAGAACTGGGCGCAGTACTCCAGATGGGATCTCACCAACTGTCTGTACAGAGGGATAACAATTTCCTGTTTTCTGCTGGTGATGCCTCTGCCTGTTGTATCACCCCTGTTGTTGACACCCAAAGGCAAAACACTGAAAAAGACCATTAAGGCAACATTCATGTTAATGGTGCTTTATCTGTGTTTCACCTTCCCCAGTGTTCTGCCCACTCCCAGACCAACTCTGACCTGGAGTTGGAATCCTAGAGTTCGAGGGGGTATGGAGGGCAGAGCCCCCATTACGGGGGGTGTAAAGGCCAGCCCCCACAGAAAACACCCATCAAGAGGCAGCACACACTCTGCATCAGCAATGTGCCATCACTGTGGGGAGGTCAGCATTCTTGCCAACAAGATAACTTGGTGCTTCCTCCCTATACATCCCAGTATCCCCAGCCTCCCTACTGCCTTCTCACATTGCTTGATAACCTTAAGGTTATCTGATATGATTACCCCCAGGTTCCTTTCCATTATTGTTGTTGTTACTACTCCCCCCCCCAATGTGTACTCTTCCCCTGGGTTTTTTTTATTTCTCAGGTTCATTATTTTGCACTTCTTTGCATTGAATACAAGCTGCCATACTTCTGACCATTCCTCCAATCTTGCCAAGTCCCTTCTCATCCTTTCCACTCCCCCTTGTGCATCAACCCTGCTGTTGATCTTTGTGTCATCTGCAAAGAGGCATACTTTTCCTTCTAGTCCCTCTGCAATGTCACTTATCAAGACATTAAAAAGGACTGGACCCAGTACTGAACCCTGCAGTACCCCACTAGTAACCCCCCTTTCTTCAGAGTGGACTCCATTTACTATTACCTTCTGTGTCCTGTTGTCCAGCCAATGTTTTACCCAGGCTACCACCCTGGGACCCACTCCCAGGCTGGCTAATTTGTTTATTAATCTTTGGTGTGGGTCTGAGTCAAATGCCTTGCTAAAGTCTCAGTAGGCAATGTCCACAGCCCCTACCCTCAGACAGAGAATCAAGCTTTCTAGAAACCTTTTGTCTAATCCCATACCAATAAACATAATTTTGTTTCAATAAATCTGTATTCAATATAACCATTTACTGTATATCCAATCAATTCTTAAATGTTTTCCAAACTTATCAACAAACTCTAAAATAAACATTTTCTTCACATCACTCTATTAGTTTTACACTGTATTTGAAATTCATGTATAAATTCAACAAATTCTCTGTACTTAATTGTTTTGTAATCATAACATTTTTTCTCCAAAACTTCATTATATGAAATAAAATAAATTGGTGGAAAGGTTCCTACTCTAATCCTAAAGAATGCTCCCTCTCTGGCATTTATTATTTGGTACTTTCTCAAATTTAGAATCAGTTTTCTTCTTTGTGCTGCATACAAAGAGTACTTTTTAAATTGTCATTTTATTAAAAACACTCTGCATGAAGTAGCCAACTGTTTAAATACATTTTCCATTACCACATTTTGTTTGAAGCTCCTTATATATTTAAATTTTGTTTAATATCACTGTATTCACTACTTCCATGTGAAAGTACCTACCTCAGATTTTTTGAAACACTGCCTCTCTATCATTTTAAACTTAAACTATTTACTAAATTAACTCCAGACTTCTTCTTTGTGCTGTATACAAAGGACCAGATATTCAGAATGTGCCAAAGGCCAGCGCAAGTCTGGCACAGAGCAAATCTGATGTGCCGTGGTGCAACAGGAGCCACATTCAGGTTGCACTGGCTCACACACTGTGCCAGTGCAACCCAGTTGAAGCTGGTACGGCTGCACCATGGTAATCAGGATGCCATGGTGCAACACAGGTGCACCATGGCACAGACAGATAAGCCCCAGGGCAACCATGGGAGCAGAGCAACAGAGGGGCTTGGCACAGAGAGGTGACCTAGGGACAGAGACAGGGAAGCACAGTGACAGGCCACAGAGGCCACCACTGGCTGGGCACAGCAGGGCACACACAGGCACCCAGATCCCCACCCCAGAACACAACAATGGCACAGACAGTGTAGGCAACAGGAGGTGCCAATGGTGAATGGAGGGTTTGCACTTATGGCAAAATGGAAAAATATGCAAATTTCAAAGAAAAAGCATGTAATCCTAATCAAAACTTTGTTACTACCAATATTTCTATACATTAGTGCAATTTTTCCATTACCTATTGAATTAGAGTCTAGGATATATAGCCTCTTTTTCCAAGCCCTATGGGGCAGTCGGCTCAACCCAATAAAAAGAAACTTTATTTATCTATCTTGCAGAAAAGGGGGCCTACGGATGATTAACCCTGTTGCTTTTTTCTACACAAATTTTATATGTTATAACTTTAAGCCAATTCTGAGATCTAGAGTTAAAAATTGGCATCTTTGGTTATTCAATAAGTTACAAAATCTAACAACCCTATGGGAAAAAGGGAAACAACATTTTCAAATAATCTGGAAAAAAGATCCTATTTCTACACATATGATTCTGCTTTTTAAAAAAATAAAACAGTGGAACATCACAAGAGAGGAAGTTCTGTTGCCTTCCAAAAAAGTATTTTACCATCATCTTATCGAAAGCAGTTTTTGGGAACCCTTGATATTTCCACAAGGAACCCCAGGATATTTTGAATCTACCCTCAAATTACTAACAGAACCCAGATTGCCAGAGTACCTGTGGGAAACAACTTGGTTATAATGCCATGGCAGGCTAGGTGTCAGGAACTCCAATAAGCACAAGCAGCTAAGTGAAAGATTTTGTCCAAGACATACATGTAATGAACTTCTTGAAACTCAACAACATTTGTTTTAGAATGTCCTTATGTAATTACCTTTGGGAAAGCCTTAGCACAATCTTTAAATAATCCAGAATATGAAACAATTGATTATGGAACTTTGGTATTAGGTGAATATAGAACTGTATGGAGTATATATCATTCTAGTACTCTGAGAGTGATTACTGGATTTTTAAAATATTACATCTGGCTATCAAGACATGGGTCTTCCAGCAGATTTGGTGGATCCAGCAGGAAGTAATTTGTTTTGTACAACAGCAAGTACAGTCGCTATATACTCATGAGCAAACAACACTTTCTAAAGAGAAGTTGATATCACTATGGAAAAACTGTGAGAACTGGTGGTACAATCCACCTTAAACTTTTTCCTTATTTGTTTTTTTTTTCTGTGTTGATATTGTTTGCATTTCTTTAATGTGAATTGTTATAATTTACTGGATATAATTATGTAATTATGTGATACTCATATGTATTGTTTTGTATAAGTTGTTATGTCCTCAATAAAAACACCCTGCAGGTTGCAGGCCGCCCCCACACCCAGACCAGAGCAGGGCACACCCAGGACCATGCAGCCAAGCACACACATCCGCCACACACCCCTGACAGCTGCCCCATGGGCACCCCAAGGCACAGCCACCGACTGAGGGGAGGGACACCACCACTGTGGGGCACACCCCAGCACACAGCAGTGATCCACAGAAGCACAACACATGCTCCAACACATGCACACCACATGGACAGGCACTGGGCCACTGCAGCATGGCTCCTCATGCCACCAGCAAAGCAGACACAGACACAGACACAGGCAGGTATGTCAAAAGAAATATATATTGAAAAATCAAGTATGTACAATGAAGGGAGTGGGGGGGTGGGAAAGTGATGGAAGGGGATAGGGAACAGGGACTGCACAGTGATAAGGGGGACTGGAGGGAGAGGTACATCTGGGGAAACAGGGGAATTCAGGGCCCGACTAGCGGTGGCCACGGCCTGCTGCCCCTTGCAGTCTTTGCTGCCTCCTATCTGCCAGCAGCATCCTGAAGACCTGCAGCACCACCTCCATGGTCATTGAGGTGATGAGAATGAGCTGTCGTAGTAGCAGGCAGTAGAGGGGCCACCTGTGCCACCATCGGACACCTAGGACAAGGGACAGGACAGGTGATCAGTGCAATGTCCCAAGGAACCATGCCCATCCACAGCGCACAATGGGCAGTGGGATCACACCCCCCAGAGGGCCCATACAGGCCACCCATGGGGGGTGGGCCAACACCTGCCAGCAATGTGGCACACCACAACAGTCCACAGTGGTGGTCCCCACCGCACAGTGGCCACCTGACTGTGCTATGGCACACACATGGAACAGTGCTCCGGCAGCACCAAGGCAACATCAGTGGCAGCTGGGTGCACACCCTCCCCACCAACAGCTGGCACACGTGTCCAATGGATGCACCACAGTGGTGGACACCACACACAGTGCAACACACACAGCTGCCACGGCACATGGCATAGGTGGCCATGCCCACACCCATGCCCCTGCCACCCCCACGTATGGTGCAAAGGATTATGTCAGTGCCTACCAGCTCTCTGTGCCCCACTGGTGCTGGAGCCTCTCTTCCACTGCCATCCTGACCTGCTGTAGCCGCCTTCCTGCCACCGCTGCCCTTCTCCTGTTTTCAGGCCCTGGAATGGAACAGAGACAGGAACACATCAGTAACCAACCACAGCAGCTGCCACCACTCACACCTCTCTGCACAGGGTGAGCCACTGCCTGACACGTCCCACACAGTGGCATGCGCGGAGTGCAAGCAGTGGAGGTGATGCCACCCACAATGTGCCGCGATGGCAGTACACCACCCTGCAGGGCATGTTGGCCAGCCCTAGCCAACACCACAGTACAGCACCAGGGCACACATGCATTGTGGGCCTACTCACCTGGCTGTGGTACAGCCCCACACCTACACATGCCTCCAGCCTCCTGAGACACTCTGGGTCCCTCCCTGCCAGGTCACCATAGCGGTGGCGACACTTCTTTCCCATCTTGGCCAACCCTGTGCACTGCAGCAGTGTGGCAGCAATGGTCTGCCACACTGCTACCTGGGACTGCTGCAGTGGGGCATGTCCAAACAGTTGGGGTGTGTGGGGCTGGACATGACCAGGTTGACCAGTTTAACCTGCATCCAGTTAGCCACCCATGTGCTCTCTGCTGCACCATGCTACAGGTGTAAGCCAGTGAGCAAAATGGGGTGGTAGGCACACGTGGCACATCACACAGTCACAGAGATGCATGGCATGGGCGTGGCTAGGTGGGGTCACGGGTCGAGGGTCACGCAGGGGCAGAGGTCACAGCAGGGGTCAAGGTTCATCTGCCACACAGTGCACATGTGCATCAATAGAAGGCCTGGATTGGCATGTCATGGCCCACATTGTGCAGTCAGTGTACAGTTCGCAATTGGTGACATTACACCATCTGATGCATGCGCACTCAGATCTGTGCACTGCACATGCGCATTGTGCGTGACTTGCTCCCGAACAAACTCATTGCACACGAGCAAAATCATGATATTCAGCCAGCACAGGTAAATGAGATCATCAACCAATGCATGGTGCACTGGATGAATTAGCATGTCATTACCGATGTGCCAAAGTTCATTTGCATGAGATGCGCTATAAAAGTGCCACGGATCAGCACAGACCATGGACCAGTATTGCATCCTTTTGAGGTAAGTTGCATATGCTGCTGCAGCATACTGGGTGCAGCCAGCACAGCAGGGGTATGGAACAGGGTGCTGCTGAAGCTGATACACTGTGCTGTCCATGTCCACATGAAGCGACATGTCAGAACATGAGGAGTGTGAGGACTGTGGGCCTGCTTGCAAGCACAGGCCCAATTTCACTAAGGCAGAGACCAAGACCCTGTTTGAGGCCTACCTTGACAGGGGCCCTGTTGAGTGGTGCCCGGCACACCACAGGCCAGGGTTGGGGCCTGGGTGGAGGTAGCAGCATGTGTGAACAAGCAGGGCAGCCACCAGTGCTCAGTGCAGAAGTGCAGGAAGAAGGTGGGCAAGGACAAGAGGTGCATCAAGGAGAGGGTGGCAGCCAACCATGCCTCCTGGAATGCCACCAGAGGGGCCTGCAGCTGTGCCACTGCTCATGGTGCAGGAGGAGTTGGTGGCAGCCACCATGCACTGCAGCACGGTGGAGGGTGTGCCTGGCGGTGGATTCCAGATGGGTGGCAGCCCATCACTGCATGGTAAGTATGTCAGCCACACACAGCTGGGGAGTGGAGGTGCAGACCTGGCCATGCTGGTGTGCATGTGGCCGGCATGTCTGTCATGTGCATGAGTGCGCACCCATGTGCATGCCATGCTGCAGGGCATGGGCAGTGGCAGTGGGGGGCACAGTGCGCATGTGGGCAATGCATCACTAATATGCCTCTCTTTCTCTTGCAGCACCAGCATGAATCCGTGCAGATGATGGGGTGCTGGTGGCAGCAGCCGTGGCCACTGGACTGGCCCCGGAGGACCAGCCATCCACATCCATGAGCATCCAGGAGCCTGACAGACTGCAGCTCACCACTGCTGTGCAGGTGAATGTCCTGGACCTGAGGTCAGACAAGGCCCTGGATGTGTTCCTGCAGGATGCCAGCCTTGGGGTCCTGTGCACAGAGACACAGATACGTAACACTTATCCTGACAGCATGGCCACTGTTGTGGGGAGATGCCCATGCTTGCCACTGACACAGGCAGCATGCCCAGCACCCTGCGGTGGCAGAACAGCTGCCCACCACCACTGCAGGCACAGCTGTGTGCACTGCCCAGGCTGTGCCCTGTGGTGGAGATGGTGCCACCATGCAGGTGATGGGTGGCATGCAGCATCCAGATGGGCAGCAGCAGTGGGATGCAGTCACTAGGCAGCCGGATGCAGGCTCTGCCACCGGTGTGCCTGCCATACCCAAACCCCTATGCAGACCCCACTGTGCAGCCTCCACCAGAGAGGGAGCTGTGAAGTGTGGCCAGTCACCACGTGGAGATCAGTGTCCAGCCTGGGATCCCATGGACACTGAGCCGCTGGCTGAGCACACCCATTTGCTGTGGGATTCCATACAGCAACAGGTGCAGCTCACCACTGGGGTGCATGCACTGTGTGCAGAGGTGCACCAGTTAGCTGAGCAGCAGGAGAGGGGCACGGCACAGATCCTGGTGGGGATGCAGTGCATGCAGTAGACCATGACCACCTCTCTGGATTGCATTGCCACCGTGACCTTGGATGGCTTTCAGCTCAGGCATAGATGACCCCTGCAGTGTGCCATCCACCCGTGACCCAGTGTCAGGTGACCCCTGCACAGTCGACACTGGGCTCAGATGTTGGCATCCCAGGCATGCCAGGGCTGGGCTGTTTGGATGCCTCGACACACGCACGTGGACACAGTCATGGTCCCGCTGTTCCACCCCTGGGGGTTGTTGCACACACCCCCATTGCTGATTCTCAGCCTGTGGCTGCTGATCGGACCAGGCACGGCAGCCCCCATGGCTGTGGTGGCTACAGTTCCATGCAGCAGCCCTGATGTGTGGCCCACCCCACTGGCAGTCTGCAGCCACTGCCCAGTGCACACATGTGTGGTGTGTGTTCCTGCTGCAGGTGTGGCACCTGTGTGTTGCACCACACGCTGTCCCTGTGCATGCTTGCCCAGCTGCTGGGCCATGTGGTGTGGGCATGATGACAGCAGTCCTGCACCAGTTGTGCCTGTGCACTGGTGTGATGCATCTGATCCACACTCACATATCCACACCTGTGTGTGGAGTGCGTGTGTGTGTGTATGTGTGTGTGTGTGTGGGGACTGATGGGGTGCTGTATGTGGTTGTGTGTTGGTGTGTGCCTGTCACCTTACCCCTTCTTCCTGCCTCAGTGTGCATGCCCATTACCACACACTCCTGCATGTGTGCTGTACTTGTTTGTCTGGCCTAGTGTTTCGTCCCACCTACGTGCATGCACCAAAGTGCTCCCGTGCTATGGTGTCCCTGTGCCTTCTTGCCTGCTGGATCAACCAGGGATCCCTCTGCCCAGGGGATGGCTGTCCAGCTCCCTTCGGCCCATTGCCTCCATCATCCCCACTACTGTCACCCTCATCAGCCTCAACAGCTATCCCACCATCAATGGCCATGTTGTGCAGTAAGCAGCAGACCAGGAATAGGCCACAGGCTTTTGAGGGGCTGTACTGTAGGGCACCACCTGACTTATCTAGACAACATTACCGTTCTTTCAGCATGCCAAAGACTCTCTCAATGATGTTGTTTGTGCTGGCGTGTGCCTCATTGTAGCATTCCTTTGTTGGGGACGATGGGTGCCGCTAGGGGGTGAGCAGCCAGGGCAGCAGTGGATAGGCACTGTCCCCTGTGTGGATAATGTCATGGTTAGCCCTCTGCTATGTTAGGCTGCTCCCCTTGCCTGTCCATGCCACCAATGCCAACATGCACACTCTGCCCTCCCCATCCCATGGTATGCTCTGCCTGTCACCCCTTGCCCATGCCATACTCACCCACTAGGTGGCCCATGGGGATATCTCCATGTTCGAACCTGTGGCACAGCACAGAGCTGTGCCATATGAATGCATCATGTGCACTCCCAGTGTGTGTGGTGCAGACATTGATTATGCACCCTATGGCATTGCACATCACCTGGCAGTTGACACTTGGGTTCCCCTTCCTATTTGTGTGTACACCACACCTTGGGGCCAGGGTGGCATGCGGATGCCCATGTGGGTGCAGTCAATGTCTCCAATCATGCCAGACATATGTGCTACCCTGTGGAAGTCCTGCATGGCTGCTGTATGCTCCACCTGTGTGCTGGGGAAATGGATGTATTCCAACGCACGTGGCAGCAGAGCGTTGAGGAACTGTGTGAGGAGGCAGGATGTGGCTGACTGAGTTATGCCTGTGGTATCCCCTGTTGGTCTCTGGAAGGTGCCCGTGACAAGCAGGCACATGACGGCTGTCTCCTTCATCTTCACAGACATGGCGTGGCTCTGTCTGGTAGGTGCCTGCATCTCCTCACTGCACAGCTCACAGAGCTGCCTCAGAATGGCCCTGTTCAGCGGTACTGGCCCACAATCTCAGTGTCACCATACTGCTCAAAGGTGATGTGGATGCAGTACCTCCTGTGTCTGGCATACCACCGACGGGCCCTTCCACAGCCATGTCGCTGTTCCTGTGCCCCTTCACACCCCTCATTATGGTCTCCATCATGAAGGGTGCACTATCCATGGCCCTTGCTGTCCTCTATCCCCAGGCAGTTGGCTGCTGTGGGCTGTGTGCCACCCTGGTGCACTGCCTGGCAGTATGTCTGCCCATCTGTCACACTCTCTCTACCCCTGTCTCCCTCTCCACTGCTACATCTGTCCCTCTTCCACTGTGTCTGCCTTGGTCTGTCTGTTTGTGTGTCTTTCTGTCTCTAACTCTCTCACTCTCTCTCTCTCTCTCTGTCTTTCTGTCTGTCTTTCTTTCTCTTTCTCTGTCTCTCTCTCACTCCCTCTCACCTGGAGCAAGTGCTTTCTGTGTGCTTGAGCCCTATATTTCTAAGAACAAGACTGCTCGGTGTATCTCTGACGTGCTGCACACTTGTGCCATGGTTCCATGGTTGAATATCGCACTGCGCTGAATATTTATGGACATGCCTCCTGCACTTGTGCCTACATTCATTATAGTTGCACATTGGCGCAATGAGATCTGCTCTGCGCAGTGGCTCCCACTGAATATCGCTCCTTGGCATAAGTACGCACTTGCGCCGGTGCAACTCAGTTGTGCCACGTGCAACTGCTTTGAATATCTGGGCCAAAGAGTACTGTTTTATTTCACAAATTCTCATTAAAGTAAAGTTACCAAAAATGTTTTGAAAGCTGCTGACCATACTTCTGGTGTGGAGACGCTCCCTCTCTGGCATCTCACAATCTCCATTACTGCTAACTTGCAAGTTTGAAACGTCCTCCTTTATGGAGAAAGAGACAACTCTGGGCAGTGACTGAACCAATGTAATGATGTCATCCATCCCTGCCCAGTCCAAAAAGGAAAACCTAAAGAGGCTGCTAATAGCAACCCCTGCTGCAATTGGTTGCATCTGAGAGGTTCAGTGTCTCAATTTACTAATGACAGATTCAGCTCACATTTAGTTTACACAGTCATCTGTATGCAGTCTATAGCCTGCACCAACTTAGTTTTTTTTTTATTTTCTACTACAAACAATATGTTTCACATTAAAGTTGATTTGACAGAAGTATGTTATGCTCAAGAAGAATTATATTTTATAGGGTGGGGAGAAAGGGGTTGAGGCACAGATGCCATTAATACCTTGAAAACAATGTTTTAATTCAAGCTTGATGTACACCCTTAAAATGTGTTAATAATTGGAAAGCTAAAAAGGGGGTGTTACTCCTAATTTATTCTTATTCAAAATATATATATATATATATATATATGTATATATATGCTGGCCCTTTTATGTCCTAGTTAGTGAAGTGTTGAAACTGCAGCTGTTTCATTAGTGTAACTTAAGAAACAAGCATTTGTCAATGCCTAACGTTCACTTGCAGGTATTTGCTGTGGTATTTGGCACTTGGACATGGCTTAAAAAAATCAGTGATAAAGAAGTGCAAGCATTTGTCAGTGCCAAATGTTGCTTGCTTCTATGTGCTGTTTAGGTATTTGGAGTCATTGGAGTGCAAATATTGAAAATTGATGAACTTACTTAACGCGGTGTAGAACCGCCGCAACGCACGCCTCGTGAAAAATGTCATTTTTAGAATTTTTTCATCAAACTTTCAACATAGCTATTTTAAGACCTCTGCTCATGAACAGTGTCACTGTCATTTTCTTAATGTGTCCCTATACATTGATTGGCGCACACCGACTGTGCCATTAGTGCTCATGGGTGGAAACACATTTGGGCAGGATGTGAAAAATGACAGCTGTACTGCTCATAAGGAGGGTGGTAAAATGTCAATGTTGAAAATCTGGAGTGAAAATATTGAAAATTTGCAAACTTACGAGCGTGTGTAGGAACTGCGAAATGCACGCTTGTAAAACAGTCATTTTTAGGAATTTTTTCACCAAATTTTCAACATAGCCATTTTAAGACCTCTGCTCATGAACAGTGTCACTGTGATTTTCTTAATGTGTCCCATACATTGATTTCACACACCGACTGCGCCATTGTGTGCTACATGGGCGGAAACACGTTTTGGGCAGGATGTGAAAAATGACAGCTGTACTGCTCATAAGGAGGTGTGGTAAAATGGCAATGTGGAAAATCTGGAGTGAAAATATTGAAAATTTGCTAACTTACGAGCCTGCATAGGAACTGTGCAACGTACGCTCATAAAACAGTAATTTTTTGGAATTTTTGCACCAAATTTTCAACATGGGGTTTTTGGGACCCCTTCTCATGAATGAGGTCACTGTTGTAGACATTTGGGTTCAAGGGTGATTTGTGCAGTGATCATGTAAATCACCTTCGGCCTGAATAATGTCATGACAGTGACATCATTCATGAGAAGGGGTCCCAAAACCCCATGTTGAAAATTTGGCAAAATTTCAAAAAATGCCTGAGATGTGCAATAAAGTTGAAAACCCCTATCTATCCTATTATACAGCTTACTGGCATTTCCTCAGTTCGCAGTCAGCTTTGAAGAGTGCAGACGTGTTCCAGGTCCACTGAAGATCATTGCGCCGAGCTCCGGAGGTAAGTATGGGGTGAGGGGTGTGGGAGGTGCATAGTGGTGGGCGGATTGTGGGAGGGGGGCCTGGGAGAAGCGCTGTGGGACCGTTTTTGATTTACAGCTTTAAAAAAAAAAAAAGACGTGGGACATTTGCCATGCTGGGGTGGGCTCCCAGCGTGGCAGAAGGATGGCTGGGGGGGCCTGGAGCCAATGGGGAATTGGGCACCCCATCGGCAGATGATCGCTGGGATGTTGGCCACGCTGGGTGGGCCCCAGTGTGGCAGCAAAATTTGGGATGGCGTGATGCGGTTGTGTAAGACAGCAGTGGTTTCTGAAGAGAAGACCACCTCTGTCACACAGCACCACATCCGGATTGGTGCAGGATTGCCACACCTGCTCTATGGAGCAGGGCATTGCAGGAGAGGAACACCTCCAAAGTGTCCCATTCTCCCAAGACATTCCTTGAAAATACGCCAAGCAAACATAAAAATATAAGCACCAGAATAAAACTTGAAATCCATCTCCCATTAATCATACCCAATGAATTTAAACATTTAATTCATGGCTCTTGTTTATTCTGTTTAGATGATCAATCCACCCGCCCTCACATTTTAAAAGTGCTCTCTCCCAATCCCCCACAGGTTTCTGTACTCTCTCACATGCCATGAAGCAAAGTGTACTAATAGGGTTTCTGGCTAACTTAATATGTCTAACCACTACAGATTTCATATCTTCATTTGTAGTACACTTTTGTGCTCAGATATTCACAACTTCAATGGCCTAGTGGTCTTACCCACAACCATAAAGGCAGTATGACTAAGTGCCGAAACTCGGGATCCTGACATTCAGGATCCTGAGTTCAACTACTTGACACACCTGCCCAACAAACGGAAGTTGGTGCTGACAGGGGAGGGAGCGGATGTGACAAACCACTACCCTGCCTCTAGCCATGCACCACAAGAGAGGGGAAAATCCAAGGGTTGGCTGAGCTGCTCCCGTGGTGTGGGAGGGCTAGGCCACTAGCAGCTGGCCACCGTTGTGCTCAGACCTGGGTTCAAGTCCAGGAATGCAACTTTTTTGCATGGCACTTTTTTGCGCCCCATAAATTGTTTTAACCTACTCTGAAGTCTGCTCCCCCTCATAGTTGGTTGTTTTAGTTATGGGGAGAGGAGCAGAGCCTCCTGCTTGGGGGTGGGGGCTACTCCCATTGCACTAATACCTTGTCGGTCTTCTGACAGTTGGTGTCCCAAATTCAGGCTTTATGGAGTTCAGGAGACCATTGTCGGATTTCATAGTAGATCCTGTTTAAGTCCACATGGACACTTTCATATGCATAGTACATAATCTGAGTCAAAATTCAGAGAATCCATAATAACAAATTTCCCATTTTAATGTGTATTAAAAATTCTTTCACTTTATGCTTCCCATGAGTGGACACAACTCTTACAGTTGAAAAGTCTTTTATGTCTGGTCCTTGCCATACACAAAAGGATCAGGCAGACTCAATGTTGTGTTTTAACTAATTGAGACCCACCTCCACTGAGACAAATCACCTCAACCCAACAGCCAATGGCACTGTTCTCTTAAAGGCTAGAATGCAAGTTTACAAACTTAGAACAACACTGTACCAGAGGCCCAGAACTAAATCCAACCCAGTATCACCCAGGGCTCCTCAAAGCTTCTGAGACAATAATCTTGCTGCACCTCCCTGGCCTCAGATGGGAGTACGCTAGAGTGTGTGAAGGCTGATACCACTGGAATACAGTCATGGTGTTCTGGCAATTACTAGGCCCTATCTTGAGTTTGGTATTCAGTAGTGTCTTAAACAGAGTTGCTCAACTGAGATAAAATTGCAACTGGACAGGGATAGTGGTGTGAGCCACACACACCCCCCAGGGACTGACAGGCTCCAGCAGCCCCTCTCTCAACACTTGGTACTGTCTGCCTCTCTTACAACATGAATGTAAATATAGTGATACTTTCTTCAGCATCAATCCGAGCACCTGAACTTAGTCCCTTAACTATGACCATGAGCAGACATTGACAATCAAGCCCACAGTGTATTAACAGAAAAAGACTGGCATACCTTGGCAACCAGGCTGAGGCAGGAGGGTAAGGAAGAGGCTGGTGCTCATATTGGCTTTCAGGGGGAAGGGGCCTCTGAGGAGTAACTCCAATGGAACATCATACTTGAAGTCTCTTAGAAGTCCCTTATGTGTTTTTCTATCCCCCTTCTCACTGTGTCCTATGTGCCAGTGCCATCCTCTCCTGCCTCACTCCTTTACTGTCCCAAAACATTCTACGATGAAGTATCTGTGTATGTACACAGCCTTTGCTATCTGAGATTTGTTCCCCATATCATCTTATCTTGTAATGTTATTTATAATTATACTATTTTCATGTATGATATGTCCTGACATGTTGTTGTAAACTGTAATTGAAAATTGTTCTGTGTGTCCAAGACCATCTTGCAAATGAGCTCACTCAATGATGTAACTGCCTGGTTAAAGAAAGTTTGATTGAATGATTGATTGTTAAGAGTGGTGGAAGACTGGGCTTGTTGGTGTTTGAGGTCCACAGATATTTGTGTAATGGCCTCTCCTCCTTGTTTCTCTCACTGCGCATGATGTTCCTACTGGTTCAAAATGCACTGTCCTAATTTTTCTGCCACGGTAATAGTTGGTGATGGATGCGGCATGGTAACCTCTGTATTGTGTCATTGAAGCTCAGTTGCTGCCTTCTCTTCAGAGTTAAACATCTGAGGGTACTCCGGGAATAAGTCTGTTAATTTAGTTGAATTTAAATGAGTAAGGTATATGGAATTTTAGTTGAGCTTGCTTGAGAGCCTTCATGTTGGGACATATGATTTATAGCAGGATATGAGTGCAGGGGGATAATCATTTTCAAAATAGAGCCTGTCGTCCTTATATAAGACAATCATTTGCCACCATGCCAAATGCAATACAGTTTCCTTCTACTGCAACCAAAGGGTGGGTGCCCACGGCTGGATTGGGGCCCAACATTCTATGGGCTCATTAAATCTCAAAAGTAAGGGCGGGCAGGAGATCCAGTGATGTACAGAACAGTTGTTGTATGAAGAGAATCATTGGCATACCTTCTACCCCCTCAGGTAAGCTGGAAATGCTGTACTAATGTTGTTTTGTTGGTTTCAGCTCTCAGCATCTTCAACCATTTCTTGGAGCACCTGAATCACAGTGTGCAGTTGGATAATAGCCCATTCATTGGTATTGAGCCATTAGTCTAAGGTAGTTTGTTGCTCCTGTATGTTGTCTTGGCATTTTTCCAGCTGTGAACACCATTCCTTATAGGCAAATCCTCTGCCTTAGGTACAGCTGTTCAAAGATGTCAGATTTTTAGGCATGGGAAGTAGATCTTACAAACAGGTTATTGGTGAGGGGATTACATTCAGGAGGTAGTTAGTGAGTCAATGATGATGAAGATCAGAAGATTGGACAGGAATACATTAATGAAACCAGAAAAGAATATATACATCTTGGTGTGAACAAATTTGATTTGTTAAGTAATATATTAATATGTCTGGATGCTTTGGCAGGCTGGAGACATAATGCTGCCAATTCTTCTCACTGAGTTTATCTTAGCAGAGAATCTGGTGACAATCCATGCATGACTTTCACCAGGGTCACCATTATAAAAGACAGACTAGTTCACAGTCAGTTTAGGAGCACCACCCGCAGGCCCAAGTACCAGCACTGGCTTCCTACAGACCAAAAGGAATGCAAAGTGTGGACAGTGATGCTGCAATGCTAGTGTCCTGCAGGATCTTTCATGAAGTCTACAACAGGCCCAGCCCAATCTGTGCAATCATGCTGCTGTTTTGTGAGTGGTCTGCATGACCTTTGCAAAGCAGTGGCAGGTCTGTTTTAAGAGAGCAATAGAGCCATTTGTGAAGCATGCTACTGGTCTGGGGATATAAGTAGGTGCTGGTGTAGAGGCATAGTTGCAAGTGGTCCACAGGGCCACTGGTGAAGCCTGTTAAAGGCCCGGGGCAATGTGTGTGATGGTGCAGCTGCTTCTTGTGTCCTGACATGTAACAGTACTGCTGTGTTCAGCATGAGGCATGACTGTATTCCTTGTACTGTACTACATTATTTGTTTATTTACAATATGATGTTAGAAAATAGGTATCAAACCTATTTCCTGTTTTGGCATTCATTTATTGGGGTTCACAGGGGTTGTGAATGGTACTGGTGGAGGAAGGGTTAAAAAAACTTACAATGCATTTCCTCACTTTTTAACTTTAATATTAAACCCTAACTTGTGTGTTAATGTAGCATTTTGCAATGAATTCATACAATAGGTAAAACAAATTAAATGTGTGATAAAGGCACAAGATAAATTTATCTTGGCATGAAATATACAAGATATACAAAATGTTATCCTGAAAGTTGAGAATGTCACATCATAGAGGATTGTGTATGAGCAATATACTGTACACAAGGCTGTTTTTAAGTTAAGCAGTTTCCGTGGTAACAAGAGACTGTGACAGCTTGAAGGTCTCATTACCATAGAAACTTGAAATTAAAAAAACAACCTTATATGTATGGTTGCTCATACACAATCTTTTATAGTGTATGGGAAACCATTACTAGTATACTGTGTCCAAAAAAGGTTCCCCTGTACCTTAAGAGGTTTACTGTATCGTGGGCTGTACTGGTTCTTTCCAGTGCCACTCACTTCCCAGAACAAGTCTCCCCACTGTGGCTGCTTCATCGTGCCTGTGTGACGATGTTCTGCCTTGTTGTGCTGCAGTAGTGATGTAGCTAGTGCAGCACAACAACATAGGATTTCACTACTGCAGCACAACATGGTTATTCCACTCATGGAATTCCATCAGTAATAACATTCTCCCATACCAGAAACACTGTTTTGAAAGTTGTGTACATCCTAATGGACTACTGAACACACTAGAGAGTGACTTTATCAGTGCTGATGTCATTACTAGTAACCCTTGCAGCACTAAAACCAGAAGCTCACACCCAAGAGAAACAATTAATTCTTTATACAGACAGCTGATGTAAAAGTTATAAATGATAAAATTAAATTGCACAGTATAAACTGAATAAGCAGTGGCATGACTGAAAATACATACTTTATTATCACTTGTTAGGGGGCAGGACTTTTATAACTTACTCATGGCTCCAGTACTCATGAGTTATACTTGAAGATTCAGTGTATATTTTCAGTCAAGCCAATTCATAGCCCATGCATGTATTAATTTCATGTACAGTACAATTCACATTAATTATAATGCAAAACAGTTAGTTTTTCTTATTATTTGAAGTCAGCAGTGCCTTGGGAAGTCTCTTTATGTTTTTAACCCTTAACTGGCTTGAAAGAAACTTTTATTCATTCATTCATTCTGTCTATCTATCTATCTATCTTAGCAACTGAGCAGGAATGCATCTATAGTTCTGTCACTGTACAATGCAAAACTGAGTTGCAACTATTAGGGAACAGTTTTTACAAGATTTTTTTCTCTGGATCCAACAGCACTAATGCAACTGAGAACTGTTAAAGCAACTCATTAGTGTGATACTTTACTAATGTGAATTGTACTGTATTTAAAAAATAATCAAAAAGTAGAAAAAGGGCTGCACTTGGGAGACGAGCAGTGCCCGTTGCAGAGATAACTCTGATAACATATATAGAAATGTAAACCGCACCTGCTCAAAAGCATTTCACTTGAATACAGCTCGTATTTTAAATAAGAAGCTGAGTGTGCTTATATTCTCCAATGAACTTTTAATTAGTAAAAACTCACTTAAAAAGTGTTGGAAGCGACCTCTGCCTTTGCTCACACCTGGTGGAACTTTAACAGCCGTTTGTGCATGGACTTTTGTGGTGCTTCATAAAACTGTGAGGAAAATTTCAGGACTTCTGTACTATATGCTACGAGTGTTTCCACATGTTTTGGTGTTTTGTGCCACTTTTTAAGTGAGTTTTTACTAATTAAAAGTTCATTGGAGAATATAAGCACACTCGGCTTCTTATTTAAAATACGAGCTGTATTCAAGTGAAGTGCTTTTGAGCAGGTGCCGGTTTACGTTTCTATATATTTAAAAAATAATAAAGAAAATAAGCATACAGTACTATCTTGATAAATAATGGGTAGCAATGGATGGCAATATGCATGCAATTTCTCAAGTCAAAGCCAAAGAGAATTTGACACTGGCCAACTTCTCTTCTTTCTTTTAATTGAAAGCAAGCCTGGTAACTGTACTGGCAGCTCAACTTGGCCCAAAGGGAGAGTACAGTAGAACTGTGGTTCCCTTCTGCAATTGCCACTGTGGCAAGCCTTGGAACTTGCTCTTCCACAGAGGTTTGCTGCATTTGTGAGAGTCCTCAGTGGATTTATGCAGCATTAGCAGGTTGGGGACATGACAGATGGGTGGTGTGAGACTGAAGAAGAAAATTCCAACCAGGAGAATGACAGTACAGGGTTACATTAAAGCTTTACAGTGCCTCTGAAAAGGCTTTAGTGAGTGGTTCATTAGGCTAACAGGTCAACTAGAAGAGACCCAAAAGGGCCTGTCTGCAAAACTGAGGATACATACGGAACATTCAATGGATTGATTCAAAATATGGAATTTATCTTCAAGTCTGAATGGGCAGGACCATAACTTGTGAGTGGTGGAGACATGGTGAATTATAACACTTGCCTCCTACAAGTGATGATAAACTGCATATTTTGAGTCAGGCCATTGCACAGCTATTTATTTATTTAATTTTGGTGAATGGGTTGGTCCACTGAGATGTAAGGTCCCTTTTCGGGGTGACCAGAATTATTTACAGGCAGAAATTGACATTGTACAATAATAGCAAGATAATTACTAATCATAGGAATTCACAGTATGATAAATCACAGGCATTTTCATTTAGTTTAGTTAGTTTTGTTGCCTGGGAAAGGAGAACTAGACAGTTCTGCCCATTTTCAGTCTTGTCCAGGGGTGGGGGATACAGATGGATGCCAGCTAACACTGAACCAGATTAAGCTGTTGGTGGTATTTTTAGTGAATGGGGTAAATTTTGGCCAGGGCACCAGGGAAATCTCCTACTTTGCCAGTAGGGGGAACCTCTGTCACCCAAGATGGAGGAGACTAGAAGAAAAGTGATTGAAGTGGAGACTGAGGTGGCATTCTCCACCCTGTTTCAAGTACTCAAGATAATCTTACTATTGAAAATATGGAAGTACAGGTTGCAGAAATACAGATTACTGTACAATCCAGTGAGAAACAGTCAGTTAAGGATGATATAATATAGCACCAGAATTTACAATACTCCACAACCAAAGAAACCACTGAGATCTTAATACCAGAATGACCTAGTGATTGCCTGAACCAGACTGAGGAAGTTCACGTGCAGGAGACATCTGTCAGGAGTAGGCAGCCCCCTTGAGCTGACATGAGACATACGGAAAGCGTGGATGTGCTAACAGTGATGCAGCAAATACGGGAGCAGTTCAGGATAGAACCATATGATTTACCGAGGAAAGAACTTTGGTCGGCAGATGCGGCCTTGTGAAATCCTGGCTGGGAACAATATGCTAATGGGACATGGGTTCCAGACCCAGATTGTGTTTAACCAGATAGAAAAAAAGGAGGATGCACAGTTGTTTTTTCCAATGGAAGACAACAGACGACACTGGAGCTCGGAGGAATAGAAACTGAAAGCACAAAGGTACAGAAACTAGCTATGACTGGGGCCCCAAAATGCAAACAGACACAAAAGAGCTCAAATCACAATGAGAATGATGAAAGGCCTGGTACCTCAGTGGGGGAGTAACAGGATAATACGATTAACAATGATGGGGGAATGACAGAAAGGATGCAAAGGAAGAGGGGAGAAACAACAACAGAGCAAGGGCTAATAATGAAAACAGGAGAGGATTTACAATGGCTGAATTGTTCAAACAGAAACTAGAACAAGCACACTGAAGAAATGCTGTAAGGCTCAGGTACAGGGGGGTCTACTGCAACAACCTGATAGATACTATATGGCCAAACAATGACTTAAAGGTTCTTTACAGTTTACTGCTTCAGACATCTATGCCTTAATATATATGCCTTAATACATATTTCAGGAAGACACCTTCAATATTAGTTTTAAAATGAATGCAGGGTTTGAAAAAATTTTGGCTAAAAAATAATACTTTAAACAAACATCTCTTTGGACACCTTTTTATGCCATTCCTTTGACCAAGCCCACAATAAGTTTTGTAACAATTATGTTGAGGAATGAGGGGATGAATGTTAATGATATCTACCATTGGCTTCAACATTGTGACATTCTGGACCCACCAGAGACTATTATAGATTTTGAAGGTATGTGGACTGGGGGCTAGAAATTTAATGTTAAACTGTTTCAGGTGAACTCAGAAATAATTCACTTTCCTAATAGTTTTTTTCTGGGAAAGGACAGGGGAATGTGTTTTTATGGAGGACAGTCTAGGGCATGCTACAAGTGCGGTGCAAGAATCCACCTGAGTGGCACTTGTGATGTGCTGAAGTGCTCTTTGTGTGGGGGATATGGGCACCCAAGTGATCTCTGTGAGAACATCTTCCAGTGCAATCTCTGTGATGAGAAGGGGTATACTTTTCACCAATGCCTCTGGGCTAGACATAATAGAGGGGAAGGTTGGGACCAGGATAATTTGATTCAAAATGCACAAGAAAGGAGACAGGGACCAGAGCATTATAACATCCCCTCTCATTCAAACCCCATGACACCAGAAGTCCCAGAAGTAGTACTAAGGGAAGAGGATACTGAAGAGGGAGATAGGAAAAAGGGCAGATCAAGTCCTAGCCCCACTTCTGAGCAGATAAGCCAAGGTGAGAATGACCCTCAGAACAATAATGAAGAACAGTCCAAACAAAGAGCTAGGGAGGAGCCCCTTGAAGAACAGATTGCTCTCCAGACAACAAGAAAAAATACACAGCTAGCATGTAGAGTAACTCGAGCCTCAATGAAAAGTATAGCAGGCTCTTTTGTGGTACCCACCCAAAACTCCTTTACACCACTACAAAAAGATTGGGGGGACTCTGATCTGGAATCTGACATATCACACAGATCAGAGATCCTTTCAGAGTTAGAGGATGAAGATGGGAGACCTGAGGAAAATAAAGAAAAAGAAAGGGAAGGAAAGAAAAATAAGGCAACATAAGGGAATGTAAGGAATCTGAAGGAAACACACTCTCTCCCATATATGCCTACACAATGAACACAGTATTGATAGCTTTTTAAATGCGTGGCCTTAAAAATTACAAAATAAGGATGGCACTGTTGGCATACCTTAAACAGTTAGATAAGAAGTAGTGTTTCTACAAGAGACAATATTTACCTCTTTTTGAAACTGAACAGATGAAAAGAGGCTGGCTGGGGTCCATCTTTTGTACATTTGGGGAAGATATGGCAGATGGTTTAGGGATTATTTTTAGGGATCCAAATTTTCAATCACTAGGGTAATAGATCTGCTTCCAGGAGAGCCCTGATATTAGATTGCCAATATAGGAATATGCCTTTTAGGTTTATTAATATTTATGCCCCCAGACCAAAGCACTTAGAGTTGAATTATTTTTTTCAGTTAGTAATTTTTATTGAAGTATTTCTTGTTTAATACATTCATAACAACCACAAACAAAGATGACATGCATCTGTATCATGGAAGGATCATTGCATTAATATCAAAAGTTAGAATATGCATCATGCGCATGAAGGCAACTAAGAAGCAAACACATAACCAGCAAAGAACAAGCCATAATCATTTTAAGAGCTGCTATTTTCCCTGGCAATGTAAGGTGAGGCATTTTCCACCAGTCTAGTTCCATTCTAATATTGGCTATTAATGGGGTCATATTGAGATCCCAGATTATAGAGAGATCTGAGGAGATATGGATACCCAGATATACCAGAGATTTCAAGGCCCATTTGAGTCCCAGAGGAGCAACTATGTTTTGAGTGCAAGTCGGGTTTATTTATTTATTGAAAATGTTTCACCAGGAAAGGCACACTGAGAGCAAAAGATGCCTGCCTCATGGTGCCACCTGGGGAGGGTTACATGGAGGAAGGTATATACATACTACAGTTGAAATTAGGAGTAGAGCAATACAGATAATGAACATACAGTAGATGGGTGGGATTACATTTGACCTAGTTATATAAGGAGAACAGTACAAAACATGATCATCAAGGACAATGGTATACATATCATGGGTATACATCAAGGGCAATACATGATTACATAAGTGCCAGTAACAGAACTTGAGTGCCAGTAACAGAACTTGAGCTGAAGCGAGATGCACCAAGTTGGCAGTAGGAATTGGAGAGTGAAGATAGGGGGTAAAGGAGGGGTGGACTAGTAAACACTAGGTGTGTAGGGGGGTGCTTTAGGTGAGGTGGGAGGAAGAAGAAGGGACATAGTAGCAGTGAGTAAGACTGAATAGCGTAGGTTATTTAGGAAGGAGGGGGAAGGGAAGAAAAGGGAGATAGTAGAAGTGAATAAGAGTGAGTAAGAGTGTAAGTGCATAGGGCAGTGTATAAGCCAGACAATTTGGCGAAGGCCGAGCTGCTGGTCAGGTGCAAAGGGGGGATGGGGAAGAAAATCTATCAGTGGGGGCTAGGTCGGGGCAGTTACAATCTGGTGCAAGGAAGTTAGTGAGGGCAGAGGATAGGGAGTGTTTGGATGAAGAATAGCGGATCTGGGCTGGCAGGTCATTCAAGAGTTTAGGGAAGAGGTAAGAGAAGGCTGATTGGCCTGCGGTGGTCCTTCGGTGAGGGATGACTAATAGCCTAACGTCAGTAAACCTGAGGGCGTGGGTCGGGTAGATGGGGAAGATAGGGAGGATACGAGGTAGGGAGGGATGGAGCCAAGCCAGAAGTTGGAAGTGAATTTAAAACTGTGAAGTAGGTGCTGGTTACTCAGGTATGGCAGGGCCAGGGAATGGTACAGCACACAGTGATGGGAGCGGGGGGGGCATCAAGGGCAAAGTGTCAGAAAGCGTTAAAGAGGGGGTTCAGTCTGGTTAGGGTGGTCTTAGAGGTGGAGCTGTAAACAACATCACAGTAGTCGAAGGAGGGTAGAATCATTTTCTGGACTACTTCACGTCTGACAGGTAACGGGAGACTAGTGCTGTTTCTATAGAGGGCACCAAGTTTTGGGTGCAGTTTTGAAATGATGGCATCCACATGTGTGGAAAAGGAGAGTTGGCGATTAAGCCAAACCCCTAGATTCCTGAAGGAGGGCACATCATCAAGAGTGGTGTTATTTAGGGTACAGAAGATCAGAGGGGAGGTGAGTCTGGATAGATGCTGTCTAGTGCAGAAAGACATAGAGACAGTTTTCTTGGCATTTATGGAGAGTTGGTTGGTGTTGAACCAGTGCTGGATTTTGTTGAAATCGGTTTGAAGTTTAGAGGTGACTTCTTTGTGGGTCCAGCCGAAGGTAAAGAGGACCGTGTCGTCAGCATACATGTGGATTGCGGTGGTGGAGCAAGAGTTAGGCAGATCATTTAGAAGGATGGAGAAGAGGATGGGGCCAAGAACTGAGCCTTGGGGAATGCTGGTGGTGATGGGGGGGGGAGGTGTAGTCAACTATTTTAGTGGATTGAGTTCTATTTTATAGGTAGGCACTGAACCAGTTTGTGGCAGATGCTGCTAACCCAGCCCCTGATAGTCAGGATAGTAGGAGAGAATGGGATACCGTGTCAAAGGCTTTTGCTAGGTCAATGAAAATAGTGGCAGTGATTAGCCCTTTATCCATCCCAGTGAGGATGGAGTCCGTGAGTCTTAGTAGGGAGGAGGTGGTAGAGTGGTGTATTCTGAAACCGGACTGAAATGGAGTAAAGAAGTTAGTTTCTGAGAGAAAGTGGGAGAGTTGGGATAGCACTAGGTGTTCCTGGAGTTTGGTGAGGGCGGGGAGAAGGGAGATGGGACGGTAGTTAGTTGTGGAGGTAGGATCACCACCTCTTGGTAGGGTAGGACAGTGGCATGCTTCCATTTGGAGGGAGGACTCGGTGATGAATGAAAGATTTAGTAGAGCCACGAAGGGAATAGCGATGGTGGGGCAGATAGGAAGAGGAGTTTGTTATCGAGACTATCAGGGATTTGCCTTTGGAGGGTTTAGGGAGTGAAGGCATCTAGGGATTCAGTGGGGAGATGTGTCTGAAGGAAAGGGGGTTCCTACCAGGCAGTAGGGGATAGATGTGGGGAGTGGGTGTGGTTGCAGAAGGTAGGAATCTAGGAGTGCCATGGCAAGTAGTGAAATAGGAATTAAACTGAGGCTACCTTGGGGGTCAGAGAGGAGAGTCCCTTGGGTGAGGAGGAGAGGTGGGGGATTTGATGTTTGGGGGGAGAAAAGGAAGTTAATGACTTTCCAGAATTTAGAAGATCTCCCAAGATTTGCATTTAGGGTGTTGTTAAAATATTCAGCCTTAGCTAAGCGGATGGCCTTTGTGCATTTGTTGCGGAGCATGCAGTAGGTGATATAGTCACCTGGGAGGAGCGTGGATTTGTAATTTCGCCAGGCCTTGTCACGGGCTTGTTGGCAAGCTATCAGCTCAGGGGATATCCAGGGTAGGTGAGACCCACAGACTCTAGCCCGGGGCAGGGGGGCGTGTTTGTCCCAGGCGGTGAGGAAGGTGTTCTGAAAGTGCATAAGGGCAGAATACATGTTAGGGCAGCTTGAGCACGGGTCCCAATTAGAGTGAAATAGATCTTCCAGGAGGAGGGAGAGGTTGAGGGAGTTGTATGACCGTTGGAATATAAATTTGGGAGGGGATTTAACTCTGTGGATTTTGCGGACCAAGTAGATTAGGTGGTGGTCACTAATGGCCACTAATGGGTTGAGAGAGAGAGCAGCTCAGTTTTGGCTTTATTCAGCTGCAGGCCAGACAGTTTTGCAAAGTCTGCTAAGAGATTGAGGAGCACAGGAAGAGCTACTGTGACATCTGTGACTGTGACCAGAAGATCATCCGCACACATAAGTGTAGCAGACGTGAGCGCCCCAATGGTGATCCCATGGATGTCTGGGTGTTGTCTAATAGCAGCTGCTAGAGGCTCAACCACTAAAATGAACAGCAGGGGAGACAGGGGGCAGCCATGACGGGTGCCTCTGCCTAACTGAAAGGGTCTGGAGACCACTGCATTGATCTGAACTCTGGCCATAGGTTGTTGGTACAGTTCCATCACCCAGTTCCAGAAGGAAGCCCCGAAGCTGAAGCGGTGCAATACCTTCCCCAGGTAATCCCATTCTATGAAGTCAAACTCTTTTTCGAAGTCGATCGTGACTGCTGCCGCAGGAGTTGAGGAGAGCTTTACCTGGTGGATGATATTGACCAGTGATCTGATATGATCCCGACTAAGATGTCCTGGAACAAAACCGACCTGTGAGGGGCGTATGAGAGTGGGGAGAGAAGCAGACTAAGCCTAGTAGCTAGAATTTTAGCAAAGATTTTGCTGTCTGTGTTAATTAACGATATTGGGTGATAGCTTGAGGGAAGGGTAGGGTCTTTGCCCTTTTTAGGAAACACGGTAATAACTGCTTCTCAGAGAGTAAGGGGGAAGATGCCAGTGCTCAGGGCTTCATTATAGATCTGAGAGAGGAGAGGGGAGATCTAGGGGGCCAGAATCTGCCAGAGCTCAACCGGGAAGCCATCCCCTCCAGGGGTCTTACCTGAATTTAGAGCCTTAATAGCCAGCACCACCTTGTCTGATGTGATCAGCTGGTCCAAGTTTGCAGTCTGAGACAGTTGGAGGGTAGGGAGTTGTAGAGAAGTAATAAAGGGCTCCACTGCTTCAGCATTCTGGGTTGTGGTGGAGGAATAGAGCTTTGAATACACTGCTGCATGTTGGCATTTATGAGTTTGGGGTCTGTGTGGGTTACTCCAGCCTGGTCCCTGAGGCCTGAGATTTGGCATTCCGCCTGCTGTTTGCTGAGGCGGTAGGCTAAGACTTTTTCCGCTTTCTTCCCCACTTCCCAATACTGGTGCTGCAGTCTCAGTATTGAGATTTTCGCCTTATGAGTCAGCAGGTCATTAATCTCCATGCGAGTGGCCAGCAGTTCCTTGCTCAGTGGGGATGTAGATCGTAAGTGAGGGATCCATTTAGCCTCAACTTCTAGAGCCTGTAACTTGGCTTTGAGGGAGACCAGGAGATGCTCCCACTTCTTCCGGTGCCTAGATGCAAACCCCATAATAGCCCCTCACAGGGTGACCTTAAAGACCTCTCACTTGACTCCTGGGGGGGTATCTTGAGGGGAGTTCTCTGTGAGGAATAAGGCAGTCTTCAAGATTACCCACTGAATAAATTCTGGATCCTTAATAAGAAGGGTATCCAGTTTCCACATGTTCGACTTTGAGAAAGGTGGGCCCCATAGAATATGTAGGTGCACCGGAGCATGATCTGATATGACTTTAGGTAAGATCTCTGAGCTGACTGCAGCATGGCAGACATCTGCCGGCACAGACAGAAATCCAGTCGGCAATATGATCCATGCACCGAAGACATGAAGGAATAGTCCTTTAGTTTTGGATGAAAAGTTCTCCGGATATCAGTGAGACCTGCTTCAGCCATCATCTGTTGTAGTGCCTGATGGCTCTTAGGGTGTTGTACCAGGGAATGGGTGTTACAGTCCATCTGGGGGACCAGAACAAGATTAAAGTCTCCACCCAGGATAGTGGGCATGGGGTGGGAAGTAAGGGAGCTCACCTCTTGAGCCAAAGTGTGGAAGAAGGAGGGGTCAACCTCATTTGGGGCATACACACAACCAAGGAGTAAGGGGCCTTCTGGGGTACTCATCCATGCTAGCACCCATCTACCATGAGGGTCTGTTCGGACTTGAGTAGGGGTCCACATAAGGGATTTATGGAGGAATATTGCAACTCCTCTCTTCTTGGAGGAGGAGGAAGAGGAGAGGAAAGGACCTGCCCCACCCAGTTTCTGGCCAGCTTAGAGTGGTCCTGTTTAGTAATTTTGGTTTCTTGAAGGAAGGCCAAAGTGGCCTTCAGCCTCTTCAGATGAGACAATACCTGTTTACATTTTACCGGGGTGTTTAAGCCCCATACGTTCCAGGTATAAGTATGAAAATCACCCATGGTCCTGGAAGGCAAATGGAGTGCAAAGTGGAATTATGGACCAAACAGTAACAGAGGTTGAGGGACCCATTTCTACCCCCAAGAAACCCTGGAAGGTTCCCAGCCACCCAGTGTAGGCAAACCATGCATCATCAAAAAGAAAAAAAACAACTGTGAGATACCCAGTCACCACTATATATGCAATAATAAATCAGGCAAACAACCTGAAAGAACAACAAACTATATACAACGTTAGCAAGCTATAAGCAAGTAGGTACCAGAGGGGGATGGTTAGACTGGCATAAACACTGCCCAGGCCCTCCATCCCTCTCTCGTGGGGTGGGTGTGCGGAAAGGACCACCACATCACTGCCAGTGGCTCATCCGCAGCTACTCACTGTGCAACCAATGTTGCTCCTTTCCCCTGTGGGATACAGGATTTTGGGGTAAACCTAAAGGGGTTGTCTGCAAATCTAAATGGAAGGCAGAGGGAGAGATGCTGTCTGCAGCCAGTTGATAATGTTAGGGATTTGCACTCCAGTGTCGAGTGGTGAGTGAGGGCCCTCCAGCTGATAATGGGCTAGTATACTGACCCTTTGGAAGGGCCCTGGGGAGAGCAGGAAGATGGGGGGCCACCAGGGCAGCTGAGATATCAAGCTTCATAGAGAAACGATGACTGCGGGGTAGTAGTGCAGATCCCACGCCCTGAGTTATCCAGAGGATGACAACTGCAGAAACCCGTAGGAACAAGAAAGAAAAATTGGGCCCTCGTGGGCCTGCATATTAGCAGTACAGACAGAAAAAAAAGAAACTAAATGCAGAACAAAAACAGATGAATATTAACAACATACACTAATAGAGTCAGATAGGCATTAATCCTTAGGGTCTGAGGCAGTAAGCAAAACACCAGCAGGCCAGAGACTAGATCCTGCAGTTTCTGATAGTTCAGCCCAGGGTAAATATATCAGTCTGGAAGTCCCCAGTTCCTGCCAGAGCTTCCATTCCGATCAAACCACGAGAAGCATTGCTTCCTATTAAGGTTCTGACCTCCATATTCACCCCATATGGGAGAAATGACCAAAAAAGAAAGAAAGTAGTCCATTTACTCCGAAGACTTGTTCAAGGTGGTGGCTCAGTTGTCTGTGAGGATGGCGTGAGCTTTGATGCTTCTAAGCTTTGCATCTGCCACCGGGGCTGATTAGGGGGAGATGGGGGTTCTGCTGCTACTATTTCAGCCCACAAATTCCTCTTTTGCGCTGGTGTCAGGGGGATCGGTAGATTTTCTTCCTGAGGGAAGTCTTCTGGCAGGTTTAACAGAGTAGCAAATATGATAGGGGAATGAAACTGGGATAGAGCTTCAGACTCAAGCACTGGGGCTGATTCTTCCTGCTGTCTGGTGATTGGGGGATGCCCTTTTTCATGTTGCTGCAGTGATTGGCGCCTTTTGTCCCTTGAGTGATGAGAGGCCTCAAATCGATAAACCAATGGCCTGGAAGATTTCGGAGGCAAGCATGGGGAAGCTACCATGCAATTTGGAGCATCAAAGGCTCCTCAGGGAGCTTTACGGGAGTCAGAGTCTTGAAAATGTTTGAGGACCTCCCTCCGTAGGTAGTCCATGAGGCTTTCGGGAGAGGAGAAGAAGATTGGAGCCCTGATAATGATCACCCTCATGGTTGCTGGATACTGGAGAGAGAAGAAGATGTGATGTGCATGAAGGATCCTCCAGCACTCCGTATAAACTTTGCGCTGCTCATTAAGTTCCCTGGAGTAGTCCTGGTACACTTGTATGCAGTTGCTGTTCCAGGTAATGGATCCTTTTGTTGTAACCACCTTGGCAATCATCTCTTTCTGATGATAGTCTAGAAAGCGGGCCAAAATTGGTCATGGGTGCTCCCCTGACTTTGGAGGTGGGGCCAACGTGTGATGAGCTCACTCAATTTGCAGGACAGTCGTGGGTGGTAGGCCAAGAATCTGCGGTAGGGCATCTTGAAGAAATCAAGCTGTATCTCGCTGCTCAGCCCCCTCAGGGAAGCCAAGAAATCGCAAGTTATTGCAGCGACTGTGATTTTCTAAATCATCCACCTTATCTTGTAATAGGTGTATTAGATGAGCCTGTTCCTGAGTGGTGGCAGTGAGGTCTTGCAGGGCTGAATCATGAGCCTTAAGATGTTGTTCTGTATGAAACAGCCTAGTCACAATAGTATGTAGAGTCTGAGTATTGTTATTTAAAGCTAGAGTCATTTGTGCCATCAGCTGGTTAAATATTGATTTCATTTTGGCGGATTCAGCCAGAGGTGGAGAGAAGGAAGCCATCCTACAGGCAGCAGAACAAGGAGAGGCTCCTGAATTCACTTTGCTGCATAGGAAAGAAGAAAATTAGGACTGCGTGCTGTAGCAGGTAAGTCCCTCTTATAATTCCTGTGCCTTCTGAAAGTTGCAACCATCCCCTTAGTGAAGGATTACTTAGGATACAGCCCACAGTTTAGAAGCTAGGAGATTATGTTGCCATCTTGGTTAGAGGCTAAGCCACGCCCCCAGAGTTGAATTATTTGAAGCTATAAGACCATACTTATGCACATGAAAACACATTATTTGGGTGGGGGGAGATTTTAATTGTAGTTTAGATCTAAAATATAATGGGGTAGTAGAGGGAAAAGTTGATTGGGACTCACAGGCATTAAAAACCATAATAACTGAAGCAAATTTATTAGACGTATATAGGTCACTTAAAACGGATAGCAGGGTGACGTACCACAGATACACATATGCAACTAGGATTGACTATTTTTTTTGCATCCAAACATTACAAACCTATGAAGATGGACATTAAACATACAGAGTTTTCAGATAATTTTGTATTACTAGCACCATTTAATTTAGCCACTGCACCACCAAAAATTCTCTCACAACCTCAATGATGGAGATTAAACACATCGGTACTCAATATACAGGAAGTACACGCAAAAGTATAATCTTTGGTAGCAGTCAGAATATCAGTACAGTGTCTGTATGATAATCTATGGGATTGGTGGTATGATATGAAGAATGATCTAAAAAAGCTTGTCACCTATGGGAAAGAACAATCTAATTCAGATTAAATAAGGTATTTAGTGTACAGGAATCAGCTGTATAAATTAATGTCAGTACCAGTGAAGGAGCAAGGGAAGTATAAAAGTCAAATTGTAGAACTAAAAAAAAATAATGTTTGTCTATCAGTATAATAGAGCAAAATCTCTGGAGGCAGAAATGCATTTTGGAACTAATAAGCAACCAGCAGGGGATCCATATATGGCCTCTAAGCAATGTCTAGATAAAATCTTAGTGGAAGTATTACATACATCAGCTGGCACACTAGTAGAGACTGATATGGGGATCCTAGTGGTAGCTCAGAACCACTTAGAGAATGCATTTTCCAATCAGTCGGAAAGTAGGGCAGAAGTCTTTACATTAACGACAGCACCACTGCCTTAATTAAGTAATGTTTATTATAATAAGGTAAAAAAAAACATCACACGACAAGAGATTATGGATACCATAAAGAATCTGAATAGGGGTCTTCACCAGCACTGGATGGGATATCTAATGATTTCTATATAAAATATGTTCAAGAAATGAGTTACGTATTAGAACCAGTATTTAATGATATTCTAAACACTGGAAGGGAAATACCAGAGCTAGGTAAGGCAATCATTAATTATATTTATAAAAAGGGTGACAGGTTTGACATCAGAAATTGGAGACTTATCAGTTTATTAAATTGTGATTATAACATCCTAGCAAAAATATTGAGTAAAAGGCTTCAGAAAGTGTCTGGAGATCTCATAGATGAAGCACAAACATGTGCAGTGCCACAGAGGAAAGTACAACATAATCTCTTTATGTTGAGATATTTTTTGAGAGTAGCAGAAAAAGGGATATATTTTAGCCTTGGATCAGGCCAAGGCCTTCAACAGAGTTGAACATAATTATTTGTGGAAGGTCTAAAAGGCATATGGTATACCAGATAGAATGGTAGGTTGGATAAAAAATATATATATATGGGTGCTTGGTTTTTACCCTTATTAAACAGATTTTTTGGAAACTTAGTATGCTTGAGTTGAGGGGTTAGACAGGGATGCCCTTTAAGCTCCCTTCTGTACACGTTTGTACTGGACCCTATTATAAGACAGATAAAATAGGATAGGGGATTTGTAGGGCTAGCCCCACACTGTTCTTTACCAGCTGAAAAAGCATCAGCATATGCAGACAATGTACAGTATGTATTTTTGTAAAGACAGGCACGTCAGGGAAAAAAGCAGTACAGATCTTTCAAAAGTTTTCTCCGCTATCAGGAGGAGAAATAAATATTCATAAAAATGTGGCAATTCCACTGGCAGATGAATTGCATTCTCAGAAAGGGACCAGAGAGATTCCAGGGATAAAAATTGATGCTTTCCCACAAAAAATATTGGTTATTTGGTTTAGGTCAGAAAGATTCCACCTAATTGAATTGGGAACATCAGATAAAGACATGTGAATCTAAAGTCAGGGTTTGGAAGTCATGGAAACTGGGGAAAAAGAAAAAGGTACTAATAATTAAGAAGTTCCTACTACCCATATTTACTTATTTAAGTTATGTGTTTGCACCACCAGTACAATTTGAAACAAGACTATTTAGTGATTTCTTCCAGATGTTATGGGGAAGTCACTTAAACACAGTTAAAAGAGATATAACTTTTTTTCCAGTTAGGGAGGGGGTTAAATATGATTAACCCGATATTTTATTTCCACTCCTTTTATTATGCATCGTTTAGGATCCTTAGTAGGTTCACCCATGCAATTGAATTGGCAATAATGGGTTGCTAGGGCAATGCAAACTTACAAAGGAAAATGGGAAAATGAACCACCTAAACTTCTACCTCAATATGGCATTCCTGAATATGCGGTAGCTTCTTTAAAAGAAATTAAGACAATGGAAATTAGATAAAGGCAGGCTGGTAGCAATGGGGTGAAAACAACTATACAACTATATATGTTTTACAATACAGGAAAGTAGTATTGGCATTTCCAGTATGTGTTTCTACTAAAATGCCACAAGCATTGGCCATTCTAACAGATACGAGGGTGCATATGCAAATGTGGGCTATAGCATGGTTATATTGTCAAGGGAAGTTAGGGATGGAAAGTAATATCAAACATTAAACCTTACAAGAAAGGCTTGTTTCAGATATGATTGTATCAATACTGAAGAAAGAATGCAACATTTTTTTATGCAGTGCCCTACAGCAATGCAGTTTTGGGGAGAATTGGCAACAAGATGAAAATGGCCTTTTTTAAACAGAATAAACTATAATACCCTGATTTTAGGAGATTATAATGGAATTTGGAAAATGTTTCATGTTAGTACATTGCATGTAATCTTTGCAGTGATTAAATACTATATGTGGCAGAGCAGATGCCCGTATTTGTTTCGACAGTTGCAGTCAACAAATTTAACATTGTTTAAACAAATAGAAAGTACACTCATAACCATGAAAGAAGATGATAAAAAAGTATATTACTGAAAAAGTACATCATCTATGGAAAAACTATGAAAACGTATTCTAAGGCATTTTAAGTACTGTATTAAGGTAGATGAATGTGGATTCTGCTAGTGTATGTATGATTAATTCACAGTAATGTAATGTATTTTTGTTTTTTAAATAAAATTCCTCTACTTTTGGTAGGGGACACTGCTGTCTTGCTTTGCAAGATGGCAGACTCCTCAGCAGAGGTGGAGGAGGAGATGGATGCTGCTGCTAAACAGACTGAAGTCTGGCCCCCAATTTCAGTCTACGGCTTTCAAGGGGATTATGAAATGGAATTTGGTAATGCAAATCCACTGATTAGTGCTGCACAGACTATAAGTAATACTCAGAGTATGGAAGGAATATTTCTGCAGAAAAACTACCTACAGTAAATGCTGACAAGCTACCAGAGGTAAAGACAGTGTAATCTTACCAGACATCCAGAATGCTACAACTCAGGAGATGCAACAAGAAGCAACTATTAATTAAACTATGCCGAACTCCACTGCAGGGAACTCAGGTTTAATTGTGGCACCAACTGAGACAACTGAAGCTGACAATCAGCTGAGAACCTCTGACAATATGCCAGAAGCTGTACTACACCCAGACGACAGCATTTGTAGTAAGAAAACATTGACCACAAAACAGCAGCTGAAATCAGCTTTTTCATTACCTGAACAACCTGATTCACCTACAAATTTTCAAGACTGGTCAGTGGATAACACCTTACAAGCTGCTGGCTAAACTAAAACCAAGAAAGGAAAGTGGATCCTGCATCTAAACTGGGAAGTTTTCCCAACAACACAATACATCCAGAGCCCTCCCCAATCTATTTCATGATTAAATTCCATCTATGAGCTCAGGAGGAGTACTAAAGAGACTGGAACAATACCAAAAGATCAATGTTACAGGTACCTAACTCTCGTGCCACTGAACATTTAAATAATCCAGAGAATGACTGTCACTCACATAATAACCAGAAATCTCCAAATAATGGAAATGACAGTGACTCTGAAAATAACTCTTTACCCCACCCCTGAGGGGGGAAAGAAGACGGTCAGGGCCAGCCAAATCTTTCAGACCTTTTCAAAAATTGACTGGAGCCATCTCTCTGAAAGAACACCATAAGGTTAAGATATAGAGGGGGGCTGGAAGAACACCTACTAGAATCTATGTTGCTCATAAATTACTGAAAGACTCAATAAATTTTCAAGCAGCTGATAAATATACTTCAATACATGTTTCTGGAGAAGGTTTAAAATTAAAACAGAAACTACTAATGAAAGGAAAACAGCACCACAAAAAGCACACCAAACAAGAGTTTCACATTTTGAACAGTCCCAAAACAATTCTAATTAAATACAACTAAGAAATAACAGTACCACTAAAAGCCCAAAATTAGGGTTTAAAAGTAAAACAACAAAGGAAAACAGCACCATTAAACCACACAAAACTAGGCTTCAAATTTTGAACAGCCTCAAAAGAATTCTAAGTAAAGACAGCAAAGAAATAACAGTATTACTAAAAGTCAAAAATCTAGGTTTAAAAGTAAAACAGCAAGTAAAGTCAGCAAAGGAAAGCAACACCACTACAAGCACAGAAAACTAGGTTTAAATGTTCAACAGACCCAAAACAATTTAAGTAAATACAGCAAAGAAATAACAGTACCCCTAAAGCCCATAAATCTAGATTTAAAATGAAACAGCAAGAAAAAGACAGCAAAGGAAAGTAGCACCACTACAAACACACCAAACAAGGTATTACGTTTTCAACAACCCAAAAATAATTCTAATTAAAGATAGCAAAGACATATCAGTACCACTAAAAGCAAACAAATATAGGTTTAAAACAAAAACAGCAAGTAAAGACAACAAATGAAAACAGCACCACTACAGGCGCACAATACTAGGTTTCAAATTTTCAACAGCCCTGAAACAATTTGAAGAAAACACAGCAAAACAATAAGAGTACCAGTAAAAGCCCACAAATGAAGCTTTAAAACAAACAAAAAAAATGAGCAGTTACTGCACTGCACATGAATGAATCCGGATCCTTCCCCTTCTGGCCTCTACTGAGAAACCAAAATCTACTTGTTACCTCAAATCTGACTTAGACCCACCTCCAGTTATCATGTAGCTGAGGTCAGAGGTAAAGACAATTAGCACCCCACCCTTAAACTACAGGGCAAGACTGACAAGGCAAAAACAAAAACATGCTGCAAGTAAAGACCATCACTACAAGCACACCAGACTAGGTTTCAAATTTTCAATAGCCCCAAAAGAATTCTAAGAAAAGACAGCAAACAAAAAACAGTAACACTAAATGTCAACACATCTAACTTTAAAACAAAAACAGCAGGTAAAGATAGCATATGAAACCAACACCATTAAATCACAACAAGCAAGACTTCAAATTTCCAACAGCCTCAAAACAATTGTAAGTAAAGACACCAAAGAAATAACAGTACAACTAAAAGCCCACAAATCAATGTTTAAAACAAACACAGCAAGTAAAGACAGAAAAGGAAAATAGCACCAATAAAAGCACACCAAGATAGGTTTCACATTTTTAACCACCCAAAAACAATTCTAAGTATAGACAGAAGAGAAAAAACAGTACCACTAAAAGCACACAAATCTAGGTTTAAAATGAAAACAGGAAGTAAAGATACCAAACGAAAACAGCAATATTAAGCCACACCAAACAAGACTTCAAATGTTCAAAAAAATAAAAAAAATTCTAACTAAAGAAAGCAAAGAAATAACAGCATGGCTAAAAGCCCACACATCTAGGTTTAAAATAAAAACAGCAAGTAAAGACAGAAAATGAAAACAGCAGAACTACAAGCATACCAAACTAGGTTTTAAATGTTTATCAGCCCAAAGACAATTAAAAGTAAAGACTTCAGAGAAACAACACTCCAGAAAAAAAAAAAACATTTATCTAGGTTTAAAACAAAAAGAGCAAGTAAAGACAGCAAAGGAAAACAGCACCACTACAAGCACACAAACAAATATTTAAATTTTCATCAGCCAAAAACTTTTCTAACTAAGGACAGCAAATAAATAACAGTACTACTAAAAGCTCACAAATCTTTAGCTTTAAAATAAAAAGCAATCAGCAATTACTGCACTGGAATGAAATGAATCTGGATCATTCCCCTTCTGTCCTCTTCTGAGAAAATGAAAATCATCTTGCCACCTCAAATCTGACTTAGCCCCACCTCCACATATCAGTACCTGTGGTCAGAGGCCAGATAATAGCACCCAACCCTCAAACTGAAGGGCAAGACAGAAAAGAAAAATTTATAGCAAGTAAAGACAGAAAAGGAAACCAGCATCACAATTAAAGTACAACAGACTAGGTTTCAAATTTTCAACAACACCAAAACTATTCTAAGTAAAGACAGAAAGAAATAACAGTGTCACTAAAAGCTCACAAATCTTTGTTTAAAATAAAAAAGTAACAACCAGTTACTGCACTACACTGAAATGGATCTGAATCCTTCCCCTTCTGGCCTCATCTGAGACACCAAAAATCAACTTGCTACTTCAGATCTGACTTAGCACCACCTCCAGTTATCACTTAACTGAGTTCAGAGGTGATACAAGTAGCGCTCCTCCCCCAAACTAAAAGGCAAGTGAGACAATGTACGCAAAGTCTGCAGCAAGTAAAGGCAGTAAATAAAAACTGCACCACTACAAGCACACCAGACTAGGTTTCAAATTATCAACAGCCACAAAACAATTCAAAGTAAAGACAGCAAAGAAATAACAGTACCACTAAATGCCCACATATCTACCTTTAAAACAGAAACAGTAAGTAAAGATAGCGAAGGAAAACAGCACCATTAAACCACTCCAAACGAGGTTTCAAATTTTCAGCAGCCCCAAATCAATTCTAAGTAATGACTGCAAAGAAATAACAGTAACACTAAAAGCAAACAAATCTAGGTTTAAAACAATAATAGCAAGAACAGATAGCAAATGAAAACAGCACCATTAAATCACACTAAACTAGACTGCAAAATTTCAACAGCCTTAAAACAATTCTAACTAAACACAGCAGATAAATAACAGTACAACTAAATGCCCACAAATCTAGGTTTAAACAAAACCAAAAAGTAAAGACAGCAAAGGATAACAGCACCATTAAACCACACCAAACTAGGCTTCACATTTTCAACAGACTCAAAACAATTATAAGTAAAGATAGCAAATAAATAACAGTACCACTAAAAGCACACACATTTAGGTTTAAAAAAAAACTTCAAGATAAGTCAGCAAAGGAAAACAGCACCAATAAAAGCACACGAACCTAGGTTTCACATTTTCAACAGCGCCAAAACAATTCCAAGTAAAGACAGCAGAGGTATAACATCACCAATAAAAGCACACAAATTTAGGTTTAAAACAAAACAGCAAGTAAAGAGGAACAAAAACAGTAGAACTACAAGCGCACCTGACTAGCTTTTAAATTTTCATCAGCCAAAAAATAATTCTAAGTAAAGACTGCAGAGAAATAACAGCACCACTAAAAGCCCACAAATTGAGGTTTAAAACAAAATCAGCAAGTAAAGAGAGCAAAGTAAAAGAGCACCACTACAAGCACACCAAACGAGGATTTAAATTTTCATCAGCCAAAAAACAATTCTGACTATAGACAGCAAAGAAAAAATTGTACCTCTAATAGCTAGCAAACCTAGCTTTAAAGCAAAAAAAGCAATGAGCAGTTACTGCACTGAAATGAAATGAATCTGGATCCTTCCCCATCTGGCCTCTTCTGAAAAATCAAACATCAATCTGCTACCTCAAATCTGTCTTAGCCCCACCTCCAGTTATCAGGTAACTGAGGTCAGAGGTCAGACAAAATCACCTCTCCCCCAAACTAAAGTTCAAGCCTGACAAGACAAGACAAAATTTGCAGCAACTAAAGACAGGAAAGGAAATCATCTCCACACTAAAAGAACAACAGACTAGGTTTCAAATTTTCAACAGCACAAAAGCAATTCTATATAAAGACAGCAATGAAATAACAGTATCACTAAACGCCCACAAATATTGGTTTAAAACGTGAAAAGCAATGAGCAGTTACTGCACTGCACATAAATGAATCTGGATCATTCCCTTCTGCCCTCTTCTGAGAAACCAAAAATCAGCTCGCTACCTCAGATCTAATATAGCCCCATCTCCAATGATCAAGAAGCTGAGGTCAGATGTCAGACAATTAGCAGAAGTGACCAAAACTAAAGGACAAGCCAAAAAAGATTAGACAAAATTTGCAGCAAGTAAAGACAACAAATGAAAACAGCACCACTACAACCACAATACACTAGGTTTTACATTTTCAACAGCCCAAAAACAATTCCAATTAAAGATAGCAAAGACATATCAGTACCACTAAAAGCAAAGAAATCTAGATTTAAAACAAAAACAGCAAGTAAAGACAGCAAATGAAAACAGCACCACTACAGCCACACAATACTAGGTTTCAAATTTTCAACAGCCCTGAAACAATTTGAAGAAAACACAGCAAAGCAATAACAGTACCAGTAAAAGCCCACAAATGAAGCTTTAAAACAATCAAACAAAAGAAATGAGCAGTTACTGCACTGCACATGAATGAATCTGGATCCTTCCCTTCTGGCCTCTACTGAGAAACCAAAATCACCTTGTTACCTCAAATCTGACTTAGTCCCACCTCCAGTTATCATGTAGCTGAGGTCAGAGGTAAGACAATTAGCACCCCTCCTTAAACTACAGTGCAAGACTGACAAGGCAAAACAAAACAAAAAATGCTGCAAGTAAAGACCATCACTACAAGTACACCAGACTAGGTTTCAGATTTTCAACAGCCCCAAAAGATCTGAAAGACAGCAAACAAAAACAGTAACACTAAATGTCAACACATCTAACTTTAAAACAAAAACAGCAGGTAAAGATAGCAAATGAAAACAACACCATTAAATCACACCAAACAAGACTTCAAATTTCCAACAGCCTCAAAACAATTGTAGTAAAGACACCAAAGAAATAACAGTACAACTAAAAGCCCACAAATCAATGTTTAAAACAAACACAGCAAGTAAAGACAGAAAAGGAAAATAGCACCAATAAAAGCACACCAAGATAGGTTTCACATTTTAACCACCCAAAACAATTCTAAGTATAGACAGAAAGAAATAACAGTACCACTAAAAGCACACAAATCTAGGTTTAAAATGAAAACAGCAAGTAAAGATACCAAACGAAAACAGCAATATTAAGCCACACCAAACAAGACTTCAAATGTTCCAAAAAAATCAAAAAAATTCTAAGTAAAGACAGCAAAGAAATAACAGCATGGCTAGAAGCCCACAAATCTAGGTTTAAAATAAAAAAAAACAACAAGTAAAGACAGAAAATGAAAACAGCAGCACTACAAGCATACCAAACTAGGTTTTAAATGTTCTTCAGCCCAAAGACAATTAAAAGTAAAGACTGCAGAGAAATAACACTCCAGAAAAAAAAAACGTATATCTAGGTTTAAAACAAAAGGAGCAAGTAAAGACAGCAAAGGAAAACAGCACCACTACAAGCATGCCAAACTAGGTTTTAATTTTTCAAAAGCCCCACAACATTTCTAAGTAAATACAGAAAAGAAATGACAGTACCACTAAAAGACCACAAATCTAGGTTTCAAACACAAAAACCAATGAGCAGTTAGTACACTGCACTGAAATGAATCTGGACTCTTCCCCTTCTGGCCTCTTCTGAGAAAACAAACATGAACTTGCAACCTCAAATCTGACTTAGTACCACCTCCAGTTATCATGTAGCTGAGATCAAAGGTCAGACACTTAGCCCCCATCCACAAAACAAACAGGGTGAGGCAGACAAGATAAGAATTGCAGCAAGTAAAGAAAGCAAAGGAAAACAGCTCCACTACAAGTACACCAGACTAGGTTTCAAATTTTCAACAGCCCCAAAACAATTCTAAGTAAAGGCAGCAAAGAAATAACAGGACCACTAAACGCTCACAGATCTATGTTTAAAATAGAAAGAGCAAGTACAGATAGAAAATTAAAACAACACCATTAAACCACACCAACATGGGTTTCAAATTTTCAACAGCCTCAAAACAATTCCATGTAAAGACAGAAAAAATATAACAGAACCATTAAAAGTCCACAAATCTAGGTTTAAAACAAAAACGGCAAGTACAGATAGCAAAGGAAAATAGCACAACTTAACCACAGCAAACCAGATTTAAAATTTTCAACAACATCAAAACAATTCTAAGTAAAGCCAGCAAAGAAATAGCAGTAGAAAGAAAAGTCCAGAAATCTAGGTTTAAAACAAAAACAGCACATAAAGACAGCAAAGGAAAGCAGCACCATTAAACCACACCAAACGAGGTTTCAAATTTTTAACAGCCCCAAAACAATTCTAAATAATTACAGCTAAGAAATAACAGTACCACTAAAAGCCCACAAAATAAGGTTTAGAAAGTAAAGAAGCAAGTAAAAACAGCAAAGGAAAACAGCACCATTAAACCACACTAAACTAGGCTTTACATTTCACCAGCCTCAAAACAATTATAAGTAAAGACAGCAAATAATTAACAGTACCATTAAAAGCCACACATTTAGGTTTAAAACAAAACAGCAAGAAAAGACAGCAAAGGAAAATAGATCCAGTACAAGTACACCAGGCTAGGTTTCAAATTTTCAACAGCCCCAAAACAATTAGTAAAGAGAGCAGAGCTATAACAGCACCAATAAAAGCACACAAATCCAGGTTTAAAACAAAAACAGCATGTAAAGACAGCAAAGGAAAACAGAAGAACTAAAAACACCTAACTAGGTTTCAAATTTTCATAAGCCCAAAACAATTCTAAGTAAAGACTGCAAAGAAATAACAATACCACTAAAAGCCCCAAAACTAGGTTTAAAACAAAAACAATAAGTAAAGACAGCAAAGTAAAACAGCACCACTACAAGCACAAGAAGCAAGGATTTAAATTATCATCCTCCAAACCAATTCTAACTACAAATAGCAAAGAAATAATAGTACCACTAATCACCCACACATGTATGCTTAAAACAAAAAGAGCAAGAAGAAAGCAAAGGAAAACAGCACCATTAAACCACACCAAAATAGGTTTCAAATTATCAACAGCCTCAGAACAATTCCAAGTAAAGACAGCAAAGAAATAACAGAACAACTAAAAGCCCAAGGGCCCGATTCTAGTACGTTACACACTGGCATAACAGTACTTGCACCATGTAGAATGGCAATGTAGCAACTTATGCCAGCAGTTGCGACATGTGTGATGATTCTACAAAGTGGCCTGTGACATGGCACAGGCCACTTCATGACAAACAGCAGTTATGTTCCAGTTGTGCCATAAATGCCCTGTTGCATGGTGCTAGGGGTTTATGGCAGCAGTTGGGCCCCATTCCAGAATGGCAGCAATGAAGTCCCCAATGTAAGGATTCTACAAGAACCCCCCTGGAGAACTGGCAACGTAAGTTACACCAACATTTAGCTCGTGTAACTTATGGATGCCCCCCTGACGTCCTGTAGACCTGCCTGCAGACATGTCACCATGTCCACCTCATGCCAGCATACCCCAGTTGGGCACCACAGGGCTACGCATATGACCAGCCCCCTAAACACCCATAGGTAGAAGCCCTCCAGGGCTACCTATTCTCCAGCCCCCCAAAACACCCATAGCTTGAAGACCTGCAGGGCTACCCGTACCCCTAGCCCCCAAAACCCCAGAATGAAAGCCCGCAGAGGCACGCCATCCCCACCCATACCCCGACCCCCAAGTTGCCGGCTGCATATGTGGCATTTACCCAGTGAAGCCCCTGGTAGTCTAGTGCCCCCAATCACTGTAAAGTAAATGAATATTGCCCCATTCCCTGGTAGTCTTGTCCTCCCCAATTATAGAAAATGAATAATTATCACCCCACTTCCCTGGTAGTCTTGTGCCCCCATCATAGTGAAATAAATAAAGATCACCCCCATTTCCCTGGTAGTCTAGTGCCCCCAATCATAGCACAATAAATTAATTTCACCCCCAGTTCCCTGGTAGTCTAGTGGCCCTCACCCACCACCCAGCCATGCCAGCGCACCAAGCATCCCCCACCCATCCCCAGCTGGCAATTGGCACAGGCCACTTCTCACCTCCATGGCCAGCCACCGACTGAGTGCAGTAAGAGCGCTACTGGAATAACTCACTCAGAAATTAATTGTCTGACCTCTGACCTCTGCTACATGATAACTGGAAATAGGCTAAGTGAGATTTGAGGTAGCAAGTTGATTTTTGGTTTCTCAGAAGAGGCCAGAAGGGGAAGGGTCCAGAATCATTTCAGTGCAGTGCAGTAACTGATCATTGCATTTTTTTGTGTTTTAAACCTAGATTTGTGTGCGTTTAGTGGTACTGTTATTTCTTTGCTGTCTTTACTTAGAATTGTTTTGGTGCTGTTAAAGATTTTAAATCTAGTCTGGTGCTTTTAATATGGTGGTGTTTTCCTTTCTGTCTTTTTTTACTACAGATTTTGTCTTTTCTTGTCTGTCTTGCCCCTTAGTTTGGGGAAGGGGTGCTAATTCTCTGATCTCTGATCTCAGCTATGTGATAATTAGAGGTGCGTCTATGTGACATTTGAGGTAGAAAGTTGATTTTGGTTTCTCAGAAGAGGCCAGAAGGGGAAGGATCCAGATTCATTTCAGTGTAGTTCAGTAACTTCTCATTGCATTTTTTTGTTTTAAACCTAGATTTGTGGACTTTTAGTTGTACTGTTATTTCGGGGCTGTAGTTACGTACAAAGGTGTTTTGGCATTTGAAAATGTAAAACCTAGTTTGGAGTGTTTATAGTTGTGCTGTCTTCATTTGATCTCTTTACTTGCTGCTTCAGTTTTAAACCTTAATTTGTGGGCTTTTAGAGGTACTGTTAATTATTTACTGTATTTACTGTTATTTATTTGTTATCTTTACATAGAATTGCTTTTGTGCTGTTGAAAATTTGAAACATAGTCTGTTGTGCTTTTTAGTGTGATGCTGATTTCTTTCCATCTTTACTTGCTGGAAAATTTTGTCTTGTCTAGAGGAGGGCAACTAAAATGGTGCAGGGTCTGCACCGGAAGACATATGAAGAGAGACTTAAGGAGCTGCATATGTATAGCTTCGAGGAAAGGAGGGAGAGGGGGGACATGATAGAAACATTCAAGTACCTCAAGGGAATCAACAAAGTCCAAGAGGGTAGCATCTTTCAAAAAAAGAGGTGTGCAAGAACAAGGAGGCACAATTTGAAGATAGAAGGGGGGCGGCTCAGAGGTAATTTAAGGAAGTAGTTTTTCACAGAGAGGGTTGTGGATGCATGGAACAGCCTTCCAGAAGAGGTTGTGGAGTCAAAAACAGTGGTGGAATTCAAGCATGAATGGGACAGTCATAAGGCAATTCTAGGGGTTGGGGTAGGAAGAAGTAGACTGCTGGTTAACTAGGATCTGCAGCTTATCCATTAGGTAGGAAATGGACAGACTGAGTGGGCCAAGCAGTCCTTATCTGCCATCAAAATCTATGTTTCTACGTTTCTATGTCTTGTTCTGTCGTCTTGAACTTTAGTAGAAGGTTAATGTTTGGTTTCCAGAAAAGGCCAGATGGAGAAGGGTCCAGATTCATTTCATTTCAGTGCAGTAACTGCTCATTGCTTTTTTGGTTTCAAAGCTAGATTTGTGAGCTTTTAGAGGTATAGTTATTTCTTTGCTGTCTATAGTTAGAATTGTTTTTTGGCCGATGAATATTTAATTAGTACCCCTCCAAACAAACAGGGCAAGACAGACAGGACAACACAAAATGGGAAGTAGATAAAGAAAGCAAAGGAAAACAGCTCAACTACAAGCACACCAGACTAGGTTTCAAATTGTTAACAGCCCCAAAACAATTATAAGTAAAGACAGTAAAGAAACAACAGTACCATTAAACACCTACACATCTATGCTTAAAGCAGAAAGAGTAAGTAAAAAAAGTAAAGGAAAACAGCACCATTAAACCACACCAAAATGGGTTTCAAATTATCAACAGCTTCAGAACAATTCCAAGTAAAGACAGCAAAGAAATAGACCCACTAAAAGCCTACATATCTAGGCTTAAAACAAAAACAGCAAGTTCAGACAGCAAAGGAAAACAGCACAACTAAACCACAGCAAACCAGGTTTTAAAATTTTCAACAGCCTCAAAACAATTCTAAGTAAATACAGCAAAAAAAAATAACAGAAGAAATAAATGCCCAGAAATCTAGGTTTAAAACAAAAACAGCAAGTAAAGACAGCAAATGAAAACAGAGCCACTAATAGAACACCAAACAAGAGTTTCAAATTTTCAACAGCCACAAAACAATTCTAAGTAAATACAGCTAAGAAATAACACTACCACTAAAAACCCACAAATTAAGATTTTAAAAGTAAAGCAGCAAGTAAAGACAGCAAAAGAAAACAGCACTATTAAACCACACCAAATTAGGCTTCACATTTTCAAGAACCTCAAAACAATTATAAGTAAAGACAGCAAATATATAACAGAACCACTAAAAGCACACAAATTTAGGTTTAAAACAAAAATTTCAATAAAAGACAGCAAAGGAAAACAGCACCAATAAAAGCAGGTTACACTACAGGAGTCTGACAGGAATCTGTCGAATGCCCTGTCAGTGGCACCGGCAGGTTGACCGCATTCTGCAGTCAGCTGCCAGTTCACTACTACATTCTTTGTTTTCTTCAGGGGGCTTTGCCCCCACATCCACCACACTGAAGGATTCTCAACTCCTGTCAGAGCTGATTGGGGGGTTGTAAGACCCCTAACAGACAGCGTTGGGTTCCAGCGGGTCTCCCACCATGGCTAGGCACAGTAGTCACTCTGAGGTCCTCACTGTCGAAATGTCACTGTAATGGGGGTAAACGATAAAAGCACACCAAGCTAGGTTTCACATTTTCAATAACTCCAAAACAATTCCAAGTAAAGACAGCAGATATATAACAGTACCAATAAAAGCACACAAATCTAGGTTTAAAAGAAAAACAGCAAGTAAACACAGCAAAGAAAAACAGTAGAACTACAAGCACACCTTACTAGGTTTTAAATTTTCATCAGCCAAAAAATAATTCTAAGTAAAGACTGCAGAGAAATAACAATACAACTAAAAGCCCACAAATCTAGCTTTAAAACAAAAAGAGCAAGTAAAGACAGCAAAGTAAAACACCACCACAACAAGCACACCACACAAGGATTTAAATTTTCATCAGCCAATAAACAATTCTAACTATAGACAGCAAAGAAATAACTGTGCCTCTGAAAGCTAACAAATCTAGCTTTAAAACAAAAAAAGCAATGAGCAGTTACTGCACTTAAATTAAATGAATCTGGACCCTTCCCCATTTGGCCTCTTCTGAGAAACCAAACATTAACCTGCTATCTCAAATCTGACTTAGCCCACCTCCAGTTATCAGATAGCTGAGGTCAGAGGTCAGGCAATAGCATCTCTCTGCCAAACAAAGGTAAAGGCTGACAAGACAAGACAAAACTTTCAGCAAGTGAAGACAGGAAAGAAAACCAGCACCACACTAAAAGCATGACAAACTAGGTTTCAAATTTTCAACTGCACTGAAGCAATTATATGTAAAACAGCAAAGAAATAACAGTACCACCAAAAGCCCATAAATCTTGGTTTAAAACATAAAAAGCAATAAGCAGTTACTGCACTATACTGAAAGGAATCTGGATCCTTCCCCCTCTGGCCTCATCTTGGAAAACAAAAATCAACTTGCTACCTCTATTCTGACTTAGACCCACCTCTAGGTATGACTTAGCTGAAGTCATAGGTGAGACATTAGCATTCTTGCCCCAAACTAAAGGGCAAGACAGACAAGACAAGACAAGGTTTGTAGAAAGTAAAGACAGCAAGGAAAAACAGTACCACTACAAGCACAACAGACTAAGTAAATACAGCAAAGAAATAAGAATACTACTAAGAGCCCACAAATCTAGGTTTAAAATTAAAACAGAAACTACTAATAGCAAAGGAAACAGCACCACAAAAAGCACACCAAACAAGAGTTTCACATTTTGAACAGTCCCAAAACAATTCTAATTAAATACAACTAAGAAATAACAGTACCACTAAAAGCCCAAAAATTAGGGTTTAAAAAGTAAAACAACAAAGGAAAACAGCACCATTAAACCACACAAAACTAGGCTTCAAATTTTGAACAGCCTCAAAAGAATTCTAAGTAAAGACAGCAAAGAAATAACAGTATTACTAAAAGTCAAAAAATCTAGGTTTAAAAGTAAAACAGCAAGTAAAGTCAGCAAAGGAAAGCAACACCACTACAAGCACAGAAAACTAGGTTTAAATGTTCAACAGACCCAAAACAATTTAAGTAAATACAGCAAAGAAATAACAGTACCCCTAAAAGCCCATAAATCTAGATTTAAAAATGAAACAGCAAGAAAAGACAGCAAAGGAAAGTAGCACCACTACAAACACACCAAACTAGGTTTTAAGTTTTCAACAACCCAAAAACAATTCTAATTAAAGATAGCAAAGACATATCAGTACCACTAAAAGCAAACAAATCTAGGTTTAAAACAAAAACAACAAGTAAAGACAACAAATGAAAACAGCACCACTACAGGCGCACAATACTAGGTTTCAAATTTTCAACAGCCCTGAAACAATTTGAAGAAAACACAGCAAAACAATAAGAGTACCAGTAAAAGCCCACAAATGAAGCTTTAAAACAAACAAAAAAATGAGCAGTTACTGCACTGCACATGAATGAATCTGGATCCTTCCCCTTCTGGCCTCTACTGAGAAACCAAAAATCTACTTGTTACCTCAAATCTGACTTAGACCCACCTCCAGTTATCATGTAGCTGAGGTCAGAGGTAAGACAATTTAGCACCCCACCTTAAATAACAGGGAAAGACTGACAAGCAAAACAAAACAAAACATGCTGCAAGTAGAGACCATCACTACAAGCACACCAGACTAGGTTTCAAATTTTCAATAGCCCCAAAAGAATTCTAAGAAAAGACAGCAAACAAAAACAGTAACACTAAATGTCAACACATCTAACTTTAAAACAAAACAGCAGGTAAAGATAGCATATGAAACCAACACCATTAAATCACAACAAGCAAGACTTCAAATTTCCAACAGCCTCAAAACAATTGTAAGTAAAGACACCAAAGAAATAACAGTACAACTAAAAGCCCACAAATCAATGTTTAAAACAAAAACAGCAAGTAAAGACAGAAAAGGAAAATAGCACCAATAAAAGCACACCAAGATAGGTTTCACATTTTTAACCACCCAAAAACAATTCTAAGTATAGACAGAAGAGAAAAAACTGTACCACTAAAAGCACACAAATCTAGGTATAAAATGAAAACAGCGAGTAAAGATACCAAACGAAAACAACAATATTAAGCCACACCAAACAAGACTTCAAATGTTCAAAAAAATCAAAAAAATTCTAAGTAAAGAAAGCAAAGAAATAACAGCATGGCTAAAAGCCCACACATCTAGGTTTAAAATAAAAACAGCAAGTAAAGACAGAAAATGAAAACAGCAGAACTACAAGCATACCAAACTAGGTTTTAAATGTTTATCAGCCCAAAAGACAATTAGAAAGTAAAGACTGCAGAGAAATAACACTCCAGGAAAAAAAAAACATTTATCTAGGTTTAAAACAAAAAGAGCAAGTAAAGACAACAAAGGAAAACAGCACCACTACAAGCACACCAAACAAATATTTAAATTTTCATCAGCCAAAAAACTTTTCTAACTAAGGACAGCAAATAAATAACAGTACTACTAAAAGCTCACAAATCTTTCTTTAAAATAAAAAAGCAATCAGCAATTACTGCACTGGAATGAAATGAATCTGGATCATTCCCCTTCTGTCCTCTTCTGAGAAAATGAAAATCATCTTGCCACCTCAAATCTGACTTAGCCCCAACTCCACATGTCAGTACCTGAGGTCACAGGTCAGATAATAGCATCCAACCCCCAAACTGAAGGGCAAGACAGAAAAGAAAATTTATAGCAAGTAAAGACAGAAAAGGAAACCAGCATCACAATTAAAGTACAACAGACTGTTTCAAATTTTCAACAACACCAAAACTATTCTAAGTAAAGACAGAAAAGAAATAACAGTGTCACTAAAAGCTCACAAATATTTGTTTAAAATAAGAAAGTAACAACCAGTTACTGCACTACACTGAAATGGATCTGAATCCTTCCCCTTCTGGCCTCATCTGAGACACCAAAAATCAACTTGCTACTTCAGATCTGACTTAGCACCACCTCCAGTTATCACTTAACTTAGTTCAGATGTGATACAAGTAGCACTCCTCTCCCAAACTAAAAGGCAAGTGAGACAATAGAAGCAAAGTTTGCAGCAAGTAAAGGCAGTAAATAAAAACTGCGACCACTACAAGCACACCAGACTAGGTTTCAAATTATCAACAGCCCAAAACAATTCTAAGTAAAGACAGCAAAGAAATAACAGTACCACTAAACACCCACATATCTACCTTTAAAACAGAAACAGTCAGTAAAGATAGCAATGGAAAACAGCACCATTAAACCACTCAAATGAGGGTTTCAAATTTTCAGCAGCCCCAAATCAATTCTAAGTAATGACTGCAAAGAAATAACAGTAACACTAAAAGCAAACAAATCTAGGTTTAAAACAATAATAGCAAGAACAGATAGCAAATGAAAACAGCACCATTAAATCACACTAAACTAGACTGCAAAATTTCAACAGCCTTAAAACAATTCTAACTAAACACAGCAGATAAATAACAGTACAACTAAATGCCCACAAATCTAGGTTTAAACAAAACCAAAAAGTAAAGACAGCAAAGGATAACAGCACCATTAAACCACACAAACTAGGCTTCAACATTTCAACAGCCTCAAAACAATTATAAGTAAAGATAGCAAATAAATAACAGTACCACTAAAAGCACACATTTAGGTTTAAAAAAAACTTCAAGAAAAGTCAACAAAGGAAAACAGCACCAATAAAAGCACACCAACCTAGGTTTCACATTTTCAACAGCGCAAAACAATTCCAAGTAAAGACAGCAGAGGTATAACATCACCAATAAAAGCACACAAATTTAGGTTTAAAACAAAACAGCAAGTAAAGAAAGAAAAAAAAAACAGTAGAACTACAAGCGCACCTGACTAGCTTTTAAATTTTCATCAGCCAAAAATAATTCTAAGTAAAGACTGCAGAGAAATAACAGCACCACTAAAAGCCCACAAATTGAGGTTTAAAACAAAATCAGCAAGTAAAGAGAGCAAAGTAAAAGACCACCACTACAAGCACACCAAACGAGGATTTAAATTTTCATCAGCCAAAAAACAACTCTGACTATAGACAGCAATGAAATAATTGTACCTCTAATAGCTCACAAACCTAGCTTTAAAACAAAAAAATCAATGAGCAGTTACTGCACTGAAATGAAATGAATCTGGATCCTTCCCTATCTGGCCTCTTCTGAAAAACCAAACATCAACCTGCTACCTCAAATCTGTCTTAGCCCACCTCTAGTTATCAGGTAACTGAGGTCAGAGGTCAAACAATAGCACCTCTCCCCCAAACTAAAGTTCAAGACTGACAAGGCAAAATTTGCAGCAACTAAAGACAGGAAAGGAAATCATCACCACACTAAAAGAACAACAGACTAGGTTTCAAATTTTCAACAGCACAAAAGCAATTCTATATAAAGACAGCAAAGAAATAACAGTATCACTAAAAGCCAACAAATATTGGTTTAAAACATAAAAAGTAATGAGCAGTTAGTGCACTGTACTGAAATGAATTTGGATCATTCCTCCTCTGGCCTCATCTTGGAAACCAAAACTCAACTTACTACCTCTAATCTGTCTTATCCCCACCTCCAGGTATGACTTAGCTGAAGCCATAGGTGAGACAATTAGCACCTCTGCCCAAACTAAAGAGCAAGACAGACAAGACAAGACAAGGTTTGTAGAAAGTAAAGACAGCAAGGAAAAACAGTACCACTACAAGCACAACAGACTAGGTTTCAAAATTTTAAACAGCCCCAAAACAATTCTAAGTAAACACAGCAAAGAAAATAATAGTACTAGTAAAAGCCCACAAATATAGGCTTAAATTTGAAACAGCAACTACTGATAGCAAAGGAAAACAGCACCACTAAAGCACACCAAACAAGAGTTTCAAATTTTGAATTGTCCCAAAACAATTCTAATTAAGCACAACTAAGAAATAACAGTACCACTAAAAGCCCACAAATTAACGTTTAAAAAGTAAAACAGCAAGTAAATACAGCAAAGAAAAACAGCACCATTAAACCACACCAAACTAGGCTTCAAATTTTCAACAGCCTCAAAAGAATCCTAAGTAAAGACAGCAAAGAAATAACAGTATTGCTAAAAGCTGACAACTCTAGGTTTAAAAGTAAAACAGCAAGTAAAGTCAGCAAAGGAAAACAGCACCACTACAAGCACACCAAACTAGGTTTTAAATGTTCAACAGACCCATAACAATTTTAAATATATACAGCAAAGAAATAACAGTACCACTAAATGCCCACAAATCTAGGTTTAAAAAAGAAACTGCAGGAAAAGACAGCAAAGGAAAGCAGCACCACTACAAGCACAGAAAACTAGGTTTTAAGTTTTCAACAGCACAAAAACAATTATAAGAAAATTCATTAAAGCAATAACAGTTTAATTAAAAGCCCACAAACCTAGCTTTAAAACAAAAAAAGAATTAAGCAGTTCCTGCACTGCTCTGAAATGTATCTGGATTCTTCCCATTTCTATCCTCTTCTGAGAAACCAAAAATCAACTTGCTACCTCAAATGTCACTTAGCCCAACCTCCATTTATGACAAAGCTGAGGTCAGAGGTCTGAAAATTAGCAGCCCTCCCCCAAACTATAGGGCAAGACTGACAAGACAAGACAAAATTTGCAGCAAGTAAAGAGCAAAGGAAACCAGCAGCACATTAAAAGCATACAAGAGTAGGTTTCAAATTTTCAACAGCCCCGAAGTAATTTTAAGTAAAGACAGCAAAGAAATAACAATACCACTAAAAGCCCACAAATCTATGTTTAAAACAAAAACAGCAAGTAAAGACAGCAAAGGAAAACAACACCAATAAAAACACACCAAGCTAGGAATCACATTTTCAACAGCCCCAAAACAATTCAAATAATCAAAGACAGCAAAGAAATTATATAAGCACTAAAAGGCCACAGATCTAGGTTTAAAACAAGAACAGCAAGTGAGGACAGCAAAAGAAAACAGCACCACTACAATCACACCAGACTAGGTTTTCAGTTATTAACACCAAAAACAAATCTAAGAAAGGACAGCAAAGCAACAAAAGTACCACTAAAGGCCACAAATCTAGCTTTAAAACAAAAAGCAATGAGCAGTTACTGCACTGCACATAAATGAATCTGGATCCTTCCCTTCTGGCCTCTTCTGAGGAACCAAAACCAACACATGCAGTCTCAAATCTGACTTTGCCTCATCTCCAATGATCAAGTAGCTGAAGTCAGATGTCAGACAATTAGCACAACTCCCACAAACCAAAGGGAAGACAAAAAGACAGGACAAAATTTGCAGCAAGTAAGACAATAAATAGAAAACAGCACCACTACAAGCACAATAAGCTATGTTTTACATTTTCAACATCCAAAAACAATTCTAATTGAAGACAGCAAAGAAATATCAGTACCACTCATAGCAAACAAATCTAGATTTAAAACAAAAACAGCAAGTAAAGACATCAAATGAAAACAGCACCACTACAGGCACACAGTACTAGGTTTCAAATTTTCAACAGCCCTGAAACAATTTTAAGAAAAGACAGCAAAGCAATAATAGTACAAGTAAAAGCCCACAAATGAAGCTTTAAAACAAACAAACAAAAAAACAAAACAATGAACAGTTACTGCACTGCACATAAATGAATCTGGATCCTTCCCCTTCTAGTCTCGATTGAGAAACCAAAAATCTACTTGTCACCTCAAATCTGACTTAGACCCACGTCCAGTTATCATGTAGCTGAGGTCAGAGGTAAGACAATTAGCACTCCTCCCTTAAGATACAGGGCAAGACTGACAAGACAAAAAAAAAGTTGCTGCAAGTCAAGACCAAAAGGAAAACAACTTCACTACAAGCACACCACACTAAGTTTCAAATTTTCAACAGCCCCAAAACAATTCTAAGAAATGACAACAAACAAAAAACTGTAACACTAAATGCCCACACATCTAACTTTAGAACAAGAAACAGCAAGTAAAGATAGCAAAGGAAAACACCATTAAACCACAACAAACAAGACTTCACATTAACAGCCTCAAAACAATTGTAAGTAAAGACAGCAAATAAATAACAATACCGCTAAAAGCCCACAAATCAATGTTTAACACAAAACAGCAAGAAAAGACAGAAAAGGAAAACAGCACCAATAAAAACACACCAAGCTAGGTCTCTCATTTTCAACTACCCAAAAACAAGTGTAAGTAATGACAGAAGAGAAATAACAGTAGCACTAAAAGCACACACATCTAGGTTTAAAACAAAAACAGAAAGTAAAGATATCAAAGGAAAACAGCACTATTAAACCACACCAAACAAGTCTTCTGATTTTCAACAGTCTCAATAAAATTCAAAATAAAGACAGCAAAGAAATAGCAGCACCACTAAAAGCCCACAAATCTAGGTTTAAACAGCAGAATTACAAGCATACCAAACTAGGTTTTAATTTTTCATCAGCCCAAAGACAATGCTAAGTAAAGACTTCAGAGAAATAATACTCCACAAAAAGCCCACAAATCTAGGTTTTAAACAAAAACAAGTAAAAACAGCAAAGGAAAACAGCACCACTACAAGCACACCAAACAAATATTTAAATTTTCATCAGCCAAAAAACATTTCTAAATAAGAACAGAAAAGAAATGACTATACCTCTAAAAGCTCACAAACCTAGCTTTAAAATAAAAAAAAAGCAATACAAAAGCAATCAGCAGTTACTGCACTGGAATGAAATGAATCTGGATCCTTCTCATTCTGACCTCTTCTGAGAAACCGAAAATCAACTTGCTACCTCAATTCTGACTTAACCCCACCTCCACATATCTAAACCTGAGGTCAGAGGTCAGATTATAGCACCCCTCCTACAAACTAAAGGCAAGAAAGACATGAAAATTTGCAGCAAGTAAAGACAGAAAAGGAAACCAGCATCACACTAAAAGTACAACAGACTAGGTTTCAAATTTTCAACAGCATCAAAACTATTCTAAGTAAAGATAGCAAAGGAACACAGCACCATTAAACCACACCATAACAGGTTTCAAATTTTAACAGCCTCAAAACATTTAAATAAAAAAGAAATAAAAGAACCACTGAAATGTCACAAATCTAGGTTTAAAACAAAAACAAAAATTAAAGATAGCAAAGGAAAACAGCATCACTAAACTACACCAAATGCAGTTTCAAATTATCTACAACCTCAAAACAATTCTAAGTAAAGACAGCAAAGAAATAACAGTACCACTGAAAGCCCACAAATTTAGGTTTAAAACAGAAACAGCAAGTAAAGACAGCAAAGGAAAATATCAGCAATAAAACCACACCAAGCTTGGTTTCACATTTTCAACATCCCAAAATAATGCCAAGTAAAGACAGCAGAGAAATAACAGCACCAGTAAAAGCTCACCTATCTAGGTTTAAAACAACCACAGCAAGTAAAGACAGCAAAGGAAAACAGCACCTCTACATACACACCAAACAAGGATTTACATTTTCATCAGACAAAAAACAATTCAAACTAAAGACAACAAAAACTAACAGTATCACTAAAAGCTCACAAATCTAGTTTTAAAATGAAAAGCAATGAACAGTTACTGCACAGCACTGAAATGAATCTGGATACTTCCTTCTGGCCTCATCTGAGAAACCAAAATCAACTTGCTTCCTCAGATCTGAATTAACCCACCTCCAGTTATCTCTTAGCTGAGTTCAGAGGTGAGACAAATAGCACTCCTTCCCCAAACTAAAGGGCAAGACAGACAAGACAAAGTTTGCAGCAAGTACAGATAGCAAAGGAAAACAACAACACTACAAGCACACAAGACTAGGTTTGAAACTTTCAACAGCCTCAAAACAATTCTAAGTAAAGACTGCAAAGAAATCACAATACCACTAAATGGTCCCACATCTATGTTTAAAATACAAACAGCAAGTGAAGACAGCAAAGGAAACAGCACCATTAAATCACACCAAAATTGATTTCAATTTTTCAACAGCTTCAAAACAATTCCAAGTAAAGACAACAAAGAAATAATAGAACCACTGAAAGGCCACACATCTAGGTTTAAAAGAAAATCAGCAAGTGAAGATAACAAAGGAAACCAGCACCACTAAACCAAACCAAAGGAGGTTTAAAATTTTCAACAGCCTCTAAACAATTCTACATAAAGACGACAAAGGAATAGCAGTAGAAATAAAAGCCCAGAAATCAAGGTTTAAAACAAAACAGCAAGTAAAGACAGCAAAGAAAACAACACCACTAAAAGCACACCAAACGTGGGTTTCAAATTTTCAACAGCCCAAAAACAATTTTAAATAAATACAGCAAAGAAATAACAGCACCACTTATAACACACAAATTAAGGTTTTAAACTAAAGCATCAAGTAAGGACAGCAAAGGAAAACAGCTCGACAAGCACTCCAAAGTATATTTTAGATTTTCAAAAGCCAAAACACTTTTCTAAGTAAATACCGCAAAGAAATAACACTACCATTAAAAGCCCACAAATATAGATTTAAAACAAAAAAAGCAATGAGCAGTTACTGCTATGCACTGAAATGAATCTGGATCTTTCTCCTTCTCACCTCTTCTGAGAAAGCAAAATCAACCTGCTACTTCAACTCTGACTTAGTCCCACCTGCAGTTATCATGCAGTTGATGTAGGAGGTCAGACAATTAGCACCCCTTCCCCAAACATACATGGTAAGAGAGACAAGTCAAGACAAAATTTGCTGGAAGTAAAGACAGTAATGGAAAGCAGAAACACTACGAGCACACCAGACTAGATTTCAAATTTTCATCAGCCTCAAAACAATTTGAAGTAAAGACAGCAAACAAATAACAGTACCATTAAACAGTCACATGTCTGTGTTTAAAACAGAAGCAGCAAGTAAAGCTAGCAAATGTAAACAGCACCATTAAACCACACCAAACTAGACTTCACATTTTCAACAGCCTCAAAACAATCCCAAGTAAAGACAGCAAAGAAATAACAGTACTACAAAAGCCCACAAATCTAGGTTTAAGACAAAAACAGCAAGTAAAGACAGCAAAGGAAAAAGCACCAATAAAAGCACACCAAGCTAGGTTTCACATTTTCAACAGCCCCAAAACAATTCTAAGTAAAGACAGCAGAGAAATAACAGTACCACTAAAAGAAACAAATCTAGGTTGAAAACAAAAATTGGAAGTAAAGATAGCAAGAAAAACAGCACCGTTAAACCACTCCAAACTAGGCTTCAAATTTTCAACAGCCTCAAACAATTCTAAGTAAAGACAACAAAGAATAATATTAATAATAATATTTTTATTTATATAGCATAATTCCAGTTTCAAAGAGCATACATACAAACACTACATAACAGTTAAAAAAACTAACACAAATTCAGCTTCGATTTAAAACATCCCAAGTCATAAGTATCAGTCATTAAAAGCTTGCTAGAAAAGATGTATTTTCAAGCTGGTTTTAAAGCTCTCCATGGTCCTGCACTTTCTAAACTGATGAGGAAAGAGTTCCACAGGGATGGTGCCTGAAACATAAATGCCCGGGCACCAGATGTTTTTAAATGCACCCTGGGAACCTCTAACAACCCCTCTTCAGATGAGCAGAGAGGATGGCTGGGACATAGAGAACCAGGAGTTCTTTCAGGTAATTCGGTCCCAATCCATGCAGGGCCTTATAGGTAAACAGACCGATCTTAAAGGTGATCCACCACTTTATAGGCAGCCAGTGCAGAACACGCAGCATGGGAGTAGTATGACTAGAGCACAATGACCCGGTCAACAACTGAGCTGCAGCATTCTGCACCAGCTGCAAGTGGCGAATTTCAACCTATGGAAACCCCAGGTAAAGGGAGTTATAGTAATCAAGGTGTGAGGTCACTAAGGCATGGATCAACATGGGCAAATCATCAGATGGAACAAGATGCTTAATTCTGGAGATGTTCCTAAGATGATAAAAGGAGGACTTGATGACTGCTGACACCTGTGCATGCAGTGTTAGCCCATCATCAAGAACCACCCCAGATCTCACACCCATTCAGAGGCAGGCAGTTGTACACCATCCAGCCAAAGCCCAGATGGTAGACCCACCACTGGCCTTTCTATCCAGCACCCTGGATCCACTGCCAACACCTCAGTCTTCCCAGAGTTCAATTTTAACCAGCTAGCCTTCATCCAATCATGGATCTCCACCAGACAGCTGTTAAACACTGAGACCACACTATCCTGGTTAGGGCAAAAGACAGCTTGAACTGGGTATCATCAGCATAGCAGTGAAACCTCAGCCCATGTCATCTTACAATGTCTCTGAGGGGCAGCAAATACACTGCAAACATGGGGGACAACACCGAGCCCTGAGGTACCCCACATGGCAGAGAGAGAATGGTTCAGAGGAAATAATCCCAGACACTACTCTCTGAAATCTGCTGGTGAGGAAGGAATGGAACCATCTGAGTACTGGACCAGCCAGGCCACAGATGACCCTCAGACACTCCAGTAGCCCCCCATGGTCCACAGTGTCAAATGCTGAGGAGAGATCCAGAAGTACCAAGATGGAGCAGCGTTTCTGATCCCTCGCCATCAGTAGGTCATTGAGCACCCGTACAGAGCAGTCTTGGTACTATGTCTCTTCCAGAAGCCTGACTGGAGAGGATTGAAGATATCATGGATGGTAAGATGGTTCTTCAGTTGCAGCGTAACCACTTTCTCAATCACCTTCCCAACAAAGGGAAGGTTAGATAGGTCTGTACTTTGCACAGTTGTTTGGGTCCAGTGTCAGTGGCTCAATAGGTAGCACACTAGCCTCTGAGGCCGGAGATCAGAGGGCTGTGGGTTCAGTTCCCACATCTGGCACTTGGGTTAATATCCCAGTACTGACACTGTAGTGCAGCATGAGAGGGGTGCTGCACTTCTGAGGTGCCGTCTTTCAGATGAGACTTTAAACCGAGGTCCCATCTGCCTGGATTGGTGGTAGTTCAGGTGGATGTTAAAGATCCCATGGCACTTATCGAAAAGAGTAAGGAATTTCCCGGTGTCCTGGCCAAATTTCCCTCATTCACTAAAAATACCACCAACCACTTAATCTGGTTCAAGGTCAGTTGGCATTCATCTGTATCCCCCTTCCCCAGGTCATGCCTGAAAATAGGCAGGATTTTTCTAGTGCACTTACCCGGTCAACAAAAGCTAAATAAATAAATAAGAAGCTTTCTTAAGAAGTGGTGTCACCACTGCCTCCTTCAGGGAGCTATGGAATTCTTCTGAGTATAAGGAGCACCAAACAATCTGTGCTATGATCACGCAGATAAACTCAATACACCCCAATAATAGGTGTGTAGGTCCTGGATCTAAACTACAGTATGTCAGCCACAAATTCTGGACAATTCGCATGATATCCTCCAACTCCAGCCAATCAAAAGAACTCCAGATTGACTCAGAGGGAGTGACCAATTATTGACCACCATCAACTCCCATAGAAGACGCTGAGTGAATCTCGGCCCTGATGTCTGCCACCTTATTTGCAAAACATTGAGCAATCTCATCACACTTAATTTGTGAAAATGCTCCTTGAACCTGTAGACAGGATGGTTGCACAACCTGTCTATGGAACGAAAGAGCTGAGTTGGTCAGTTATGTGCAGCAACAATCTTGCCAGAGAGGAATTCTGCCTTCTTATGCATGATTGCTTATTGGTAGCATTGATAATGTTCTATCAATCTAAGGTGGTTGGCATCAAGAGATGATTTCCTCCAGTGATGTTCTAATCTATGTCCAACTCATCTCAGCTCCCTCAAAGCTCCATCAAACCAGAGGAGCCAAGGGCAGAGAGAGAGTGGCCGAACATGGATTGAGGTGATGGAATCCAGGGCTTCAGTGATGGCTTATTATAGGCCAAAACTATACTCTCTGGGTCCTCACTTACCCATGGAACTCCCAATAGATCCAATCCTGCCTGAAGGCCTTCAAAGGTTACTCCCCTTAACGGGTGGTAGTTGACCATTTCCATGGGGCAGGTCTATAATGGGGGGGCTGGAAATTGAATCTTACCATGTAATGATCGGACCATACAACTGGTTCCACCACCAGGATGAAGGCCTCAATCCCAAGGAGGAAGACCAGATCAAGACAGTGACCTTGCTTATGAGTATTAGAGGTAACTACCTGTGTGAACCCCAATAAATACATAAGTTGGAGGAAATATTAACCAAACTGTGAGGGTTCATTGTTGACCCAAGGATTGAAGTCACCCAGGACCATCAGCCTGGGTGACTCCAATATCATGTCGACGATGAAGTCCGCAATTTCCTGCAGGAACAATTTCTCACCCCCGGGTGGCTGGTAGATGAGAATGATCCTACAGCCCACACCTGTTACTGAGGTAAACTCAAATGATCTGACCCTCCACTGGTACAACAGTAAGATCCAATTCTGACCTAAAACAAATAGCCACCTCCTGCCCCTGCAGTCCGATCTTGAGGTATATCACAGTAAAATGACTGGGACAGCTGCCTCCAGAATGCGGCCTGCATTGTCATCAAGCCAGGTTTCGTGATGCAAGTCAGGTCTGTTAACCCAACAAGAAGAGCAATAATTGCTGTCTGTTCTTACAGACATGGCATTGCATAATACCACTGAGTCAGGAGGGGTGCTGGGCCAACTGAGTTATCTGCCCAGATATGCTGGAGCCCTTGGTATGGCAACTAGGCATGGAGGACCACGTTTCAGTGACCATTTCACCCCAGGACATCTCCTGGGCTGCACCACCCAATACAGCCACCCCGCTCCTCTCCCTCTGAGATCCTGGACCCCCTACCCTTCCCCTCCTCCTCCTGCTAACAATACCTAATGCCCTACAGTGGTTATAAACTGCCACAGGTAAGGGAGGTGGGAAGAAGGGCCAGAGGCCCCGGAGTTCAGAGGAGGAGGAGTAGTCACTAACTGGGAGAGCCACAGCCCAAAACATATTCCAGCACAAAAACCCATACTTCCACTTCCTACACAACTACCTACCCTCCCCAAATTTATAAACTAAAACAATCACATACACAAATGAACAAACCTCAAAAATATATAATCCACTAAAAGTAAAATAAATAATGTAAATATGGAATTATAAAATACTGAAGTCCTTTCACTACTCCAGTGTTTTTATTGTCCAAGTTACTGTATATCTCCCCATTACCATTCATAGTGGGAAAGTACAGTATGTAAACTGGAATTTCCCTCCACACTAGTTTTAAGATCTAAATTAAATGTTCTCACGTTATAGGGGAACATACAACAGTCAACATAAAATCCTTAATAAAAATCTAAAACAGAGTCAAAATCAATACAAAACATGATGGATGAGTCCAACTAAATTACTTTGGTGCCCAAACACTCTCAACAGTCTTCAGTGACTCAAGTCATGGTATAAATGTGGCTTCCCTTTTGAAACTCTTTGATATATTCCAGAATTTGTGCACAATTTTTAACCACACTTTGGCAGCCTGGGGTGTTAACCAAAGCTCTCTGGGAGAGAAACCCAGCCAGTCTTAAGGCCACACAGGCTATCTAGGATCACTCCCCACAGCCTGCAGAAATAACAGAGCCACTAAAAGCCCACAAATCTAGGTTTAAAATAAAAACAGCAAGTAAAGATAGCAAAGGAAAACAGCACCACTAAACCACTCCAAACGAGGTTTGGAATTTTCAATAGCCCCAAAACAATTCTAACTAAAGACAGCAGAGAAATAACAGTACAACTAAAAACCCAGAAATCTAGGTTGAAAACAAAAACAGCAAGTAAAGATAATAAAGGAAAACAGCACTATTAAACCACACCAAAATACACTTCAAATTTTCAACTCTCTCAAAACAATTCTAAGTAAAGCCAGCAAAGAAATAACAGTACCACTGAAAGCCCACAAATTAAGGTTTTAAAAAAAAGTAAAGACAGCAAAGTAAAACAGCAACAGTAAACCACACCAAACTTTGTTTCACATTTTCAACATCCCCAAAACAATACCAAGTAAAGATAGCAGAGAAATAACAGCATAAATAAAAGCCAACATATCTAGGTTTATAACAAAACAGCAAGTAAAGACAGCAAAGAAAAACAGCACCACTACAAGCTCACCAAAAAAGAATTTAAATTTTCATTAGCCAAAAAAACAATTTTAATTAAAGACAACAAAGAAATAACAGTATCACTGAAAGCTCACAAATCCAGTTTTAAAACAAAAAAACATTGAGCAGTCACTGCACAGCACTGAAATGAATCTGGATCCTTCCCCTTCTGGCCTCATCTGAGAAACCAAAAATCAACTTGCTGCCTCAAATCTGAGTAACCCCACCTCTAGTTATCACTTAGCTAAGTTCAGAGGTGAGACAAATATCACCCATCCCCCAAACTAAAGGGCAAGACAGATAAGACAAAGTTTGTAGCAAGAACAGATAGCAATGGAAAACAACACCACTACAAGCACACAAGAATATGTTTCACATTTTCAACAGTCCCAAAACAATTCTAAGTAAAGACAGCAAACAAATAACAGTACCACTAAACGCCCCCACACCTATGTTTAAAATACAAACAGCAAGTAAAGATAGCAAAGGAAAACAGCACCACTAAACCACACAAAAGTTTATTTCAAATTTTCAACAGCCTCAAAACAATTCCAAGTAAAGACAACAAAGAAATAACAGAACCACTGAAAGGCCACATATCTACAGTAGGTTTAAAAGAGAAACAGCAAGTAAAGATAGCAAAGGAAAACAGCACTACTAAACCAAACCAAAGGAGGTTTCAAATTTTCAACAGCCTCAAAACAATTCTAAGTAAAGACAGCAAAGAAATAGCAGTAGAAATAAAATCCCAGAAATCTATGTTTAAAACAAAAACAGCAAGTAAAGACAGCAAAGGAAAACAACATTACTAAAGGCACACCAAAAGAGGGTTTCAAATTTTCAGCAGCCCCAAAACAATTTTAAATAAATGCAGCAAAGAAATAACAGTACCACTTATAGCCCACAAAGTAACGTTTAAAACTAAAGCAGCAAGTAAGGACAGCAAAGGAAAACAGCACTACAAGCACTTCAAATTAGATTTTAAATTTTCAAGAGCGAAAACACTTTTCTAAGTAAATACCACAAAGAAATAACACTACAACTAAAAGCCCACAAACCTAGGTTTAAAACAAGAAAAGCAATGAGCAGTTACTGCACTGCACTGAAATAAATCTGGATCCTTCTCCATCTGGCCTCTTCTGAGAAACCAAAAATCAACTTGCTACTTCAAATCTGACTTAGTCCCACCTCCAGTTATCACACAATTGAAACTGGAGGTCAGACAATTATCACCCCTCCCCCAAACATACATGGTAAGAGAGGCAAGTCAAGACAAAATTTGCAGGAAGTAAAGATAGTAAAAGAAAGCAGCAACACTACAAGCACACCAGACTAGGTTTCAAATTTTCAACATCCCCAAAACAATTTGCATAAAGACAGCAAGCAAATAACAGTACTACTAAATGCCCTCTTGTCTATGTTTAAAACAGAAACAGCAAGTAAAGATAGCAAAGAAAATCAGCACCCTTTAACCACACCAACATAGGCTTCACATTTTCAACAGCCTCAAAATAATCCCAACTAAAGACAGCAAGGAAATACAGTTGTCCCTCATTATAACGAATGTTACGGGGGCCATCTGCTAGGTCGTTATAGTGAATATTCATTACAAATGAAAAATTTGACTTGTCATAATAATTTTGCAATGAGTTTAAGTGCACCTTGTCAGTAAATACTGTATCATAATTTATTACAAACACATGACAGACTGAAGAAATCTCATGTTGAAAGTTTAAAATGTACTTTAGTACAATATACAGTATACACTATTTATGTATTTAAAATAGCAGTCCATTGTTTTCTCGGTTAGACCGTTAAGCATGTCCTTGTTACACAGCAATATGAACTGTCTTAACTGTAGCAGCTGTAAGAAAGACACAAAGGACTGCTGCTCCAGATACTGCAACCCTGTCTCCAGTCCTGCTATTACCTCAGCTTAGCTTACTTTGATTTCTGTGGTGCCTGTCACCCCGTCAACAGAATCTTCAATGTCCGATAAAGTGCAGTGCCTGCATTTCACTTCAGCCACAATCTCTTCATCTGTTAGCACATCTGACACAGCCACAGTGTCATCCTGAGCAAACCACTGCTGAAGTTGATTGTGGGCATCAGGACCAGTCCCTTCAATAAGCCCCAGTTGCACACCAATGGTGATATCCTCTCTGTCAATTTCATCATGTTGAGTGGACACAGCAGGGGTAACAGTGGTGCTGTCCTCAAATATTGCCCCGAGACCATCTTGCCAGCAATTGGTCACTTTTTCAGCTGTAATTGAGTCCCAAGCAGTACCAGCAATGTACATCATATCCTTAATGTTGTATGCCTTTAGAAATTTTATCAGCTCTTTCCCATTCTCTTGTGCAATAATCTCCCTTAACAGCAGCTTCTGGTAAAGTTTTTTTCAGATTTGCTATTACACCTTTGTCCATTGGCTGGATGATTGATGTGGTGTTACTGGGCAGGTAAAGAATCTTTATTTTCCCATCTCTGCTCACCATTTCTTCGGCTTTTGGATGTGCAAGGCACTGACCTATTAGGAGAATACCATTAGTGCCCATATCTTTCAATCGAAGGAATCTGCGTACAGAAGGTATAAATTCCCGATGGAACCACTGTCTAAAAATATCCCAGGTAATCCATGAGTTTTCACTGTAGTCATACAAAAAAGAGAAGGAATCTCTGTTTATGAGATGGAAACATCTTGGGTTCGCAAAGCGACCAATACATAGTGGTTTTAACTTATGGTCACCAGTTGCATTTGTACAAACAAGCACTGTCACCCAGTCCTTAAACATTTTGTATCCCTTTGAGACATCTGTCTCAGTTCTTGCAGCAAGGATTTTGTAAGGCAAACACTTGTAGAACAACCCTGTCTCATCAGCGTTGTACAACAGGCAAGGTTCATAATCTCCCTATTCTAAAATGTCTATCAATTTTGGCATGAATTCAGCAGTGGCAGTGTCATCTGCTGACCTCTGCTCACCTGTAATTTTAATTTGTCTGATGCCATTTCAACATTGGAATCGCCACAGCCAGCCAGGAGAGAATTTGAAATTGCATTCATCACCCATAAGCTGTTTTGCCAAAGAATCAGCCTTATCTTTAACAATGGCACCAGAGATTGGGACACCAGCTGCATGCTGACTCTTAAACCATATTTTAATAGCTTGATCCACCTCAGCATTGCCAGCAAGCCTTATTTTTTTCATTGCATACCCTCCTTCTCTAAGCAGTTATCCTCGAAAGCCCTCAGAGACTCCTGTTGTTTATGGAAGGAGTAAATCATAGACTTGGCAAGTGAAAATTTGGAGACAAGTTTCATGAGTCCCTCTCCATGTTTTAACCTTTGTATGATGGCCAGTTTGGTATTGACATCCAGTGCCTTCCTTTTTTTTTAAATCTCAGCCATGAAGTTAGGACCGGGGTTGCTATTGAAAGATTCAGTGTGAATGAGCTTGTTTGCCCCCCAAAAGTGCTTTCAAGTGCTTAATAACTTAATTGTAATGATTGCAATGATTGTAAAAGACTGAAGCTAGTTACAGCTACTATATGCTTGATAGATTGATAGCTAATTAGTTAGGAATTAAAATTACAGCACGGAAAGCATACTCATGGCTTATCTCAAAAATAAATTAAAAACCATCAGCAGATGCTCTTTGATCGTTAGCTCATTGCTCGTTTATGAACTGACGGTTTGTCTAATTGAATGTGAGCCTGGAATAAACAAAAGTATCAAATTTCAAATGAGCAGATGAAATGAATGCATTGTAGTGGAAGCCATAAATAACATTCATTTTAAGTGGGATTCATTATGACGAGATTCGCTACAACGAGGGACAACTGTAACAGTACTACTAAAAGCCCACAAATCTAGGTTGGAAATAAAAATAGGAAGTAAAGGTAGCAAAGGTATACAGCACCATTAAACCACACCAAAAAATGCTTCAAATTGTCAAACAGTCTCAAAACAATTCTAAGTAAAGATAGCAAAGAAATAACAGTACCACTAAAAGACCACAAATTATAGCTTAAAAAAACAGCAAGTAAAGACAGCAAAGGAAAACAGCACCAATAAAACCACACCAAGCTTGGTTTCACATTTCAACATCGCCAAAATATTACCAAGTAAAGGAAGCAGAGAAATAACAGCACAAATAAAAACCCACATACCTAGGTTTAAAATAAAAACAGCAAGTAAAGATAGCAAAGGAAAAGAGCAACACTAAACCACTCCAAATGAGGTCTGAAATTTTCAACAGCCCCAAAACAATTATAACTAAAGACAGCAGAGAAATAACAGTACAACTAAAAACCCAGAAATCTAGTTTGAAAACAAAAACAGCAAGTAAAGATAGCAAAGGAAAACAGCACCATTAAACCACACCAAACTAGACTTCAAATTTTCAACAGCCTCAAAACAATTCTAAGTAAAGACAGCAAAGAAATAACAGAACAACTAAAAACCCACAAAACTAGGTTTAAAACAAAAACAGCAAGTAAAGGCAGCAAAGGAAAACAGCACTAATAAAACCACACCAATCTTGGTATCACATTTTCAACATCCCCGAAACAATACCAAGTAAAGACAGAAGAGAAATAATAGCACCAATAAAAGCCCATATATCTAGTTTTAATACAAAAACAGCGAGTAAAGACAACAAAGTAAAACAGTACCACTACAAGCACACAAAACAAGAATTTAAATTTTCATCAGCCAAAAACAATTCTAACTAAAGACAACAAAGAAATAACACTATCATTAAAGCTCACAAATCTAGCTTTAAAAGAAAAAGCAATGAACAGTTTCTGTACTGCACTGAAATTAATCTGATCCTTCCTTCTGGCCTCATCTGAGAAACCAAAAATCAACTTGACACCTCACATCTGACTTTAGTCCCACCTCCAGTTTCTCATGTAGCTGAGGTCAGATGTCAGACAATTAGTACCCTTCCCAAACTAAAGGCAAGACAGACAAGACAATACAAAATCTGTAGCAAGTAAAGACAGAAATGAAAACAGCACCACACTATAAGCCCACCAGACTAGATTTCAAATTTTTAACAGCCCCAAAATTATTCTAAGTAAATGCAACAAATAAATCACAGTACCACTAAAAGCTCACAAATTTTGCTATAAAATTAAAAAAAAAACAATGAGAAGTTACCACACTGCACTGAAATTAATCTTGATCCTTACTCTTCGGGACTCATCTGAGAAACCAAAAATCAACTTGCTACCTCACATCTGACTTAGTTCCACCTCCAGTTATCACTTAGCTGAGTTCAGAGGTGAGGAAATTAGCACCCCTCCCCCAAACTAAAGGGAAAGACAGACAAGATAAAGTTTGCAGCAAGTAAAGATAGCAAAGGAAAACAGCACCACTACAAGCACACAAGACTAGGTCTCAAAATTTTCAACAGCTCCAAAACAATTCTAAATAAAGACAGCAAAGAAATAACAGTACCATTAAATGCCCGCATATGTACTGTATGTTTAAAATACAAACAGCAAGTAAAGATAGCAAAGGAAAACAGCACCATTAAACAACACCAAAACTGGTTTCAAATTTTCAACAACCTCAACATAATTTCACGTAAAGACAGCAAGGAAATAACAGTACCACTAAATGCTCACAGATCTATGTTTAAAACAGAAAGAGCAAGTAAAGATAGAAAATTAAAACAGACAATAGCAGCCATCCTCCAAACTAAAGGGCAAGACAGACAACACAAGACAAAATTTGCAGCAAGGAAAGACAGGAAAGGAAAGCAGCACCACACTAAAAGCACCCCCAGACTAGGTTTCAAGTTTTCAACAGCGCCAAAACTATTCTAAGTAAACACAGCAAAGAAATAACAGTATAACGAAAAGCACACAAATCTTGGTTTAAAACAAAAAAAGGCTATGAGCAGTTACTGCACTGCACTGAAATGAATTTGGATCCTTCCCCTTCTGGCCTCATCTGAGAAACCAAACATCAACTTGCTACTTCAAATCTGACTTAGTCCCACCTCCAGTTATTACTTAGCTGAGTTCAGAGGTGAGACAATTAACACCCCTCTCCCAAACTGAAGGGCAAACCAGACAAGGCAAAGTTTGCAGCAAGAAAAGATAGCAAAGGAAACCAGCACCACTACAATTATGCAAGACTAGGTTTCAAATTTTCAACAGCCACAAAGCAATTCAAAGTAAAGACATCAAAGAAATAACAGTACCAATAAGCGCCTATGCATCTTTGTTTAAAATGCAAACAGCAAGTAAAGATAGCAAAGGAAAACAGCACAATTAAACCACACCAACATTTATTTCAAATTTTTAACAACCTCAACACAATTTCAAGTAAAGACAGAAAATAAATAACAGTACCATTAAATGCCCACAGATCTATGTTTAAAACAGAAAAAGCAAGTAAAGATAGAAAATTAAAACAGCACCAATAAAACCACACCAAAATAGGTTTCACATTTTCAACAGCCTCAAAACAATTCCATGTAAAGATAGAAAAGAAATAACAGCAGCAATAAAAGCCCACATATCTAGGTTTAAAAGAAAAACAGATAGTAAAGACAGTAAAGTAAAACAGCACAGCTACAAGCACACCAAACAAGCATTTAAATTTTCATCAGTCAAAAAAACAATTCTAACTAAAGACAACAAAGAAATAACAGTATCACTAAAAGCTCACAAATCTAGTTTTAAAATAAAAAAGCAATGAGCAGTTACTGCACAGCACTGAAAAGAACGTGGATACTTCCCCTTCAGGCCTCATCTGAGAAACCAAAACTTGACTTGCTACCTCAAATCTGACTTAGCCCCACCTCCAGTTATCACTTAGCTGAGTTCAGAGGTGAGACAAATAGCATCCCTCCCAAACTAAAGGGCAAGACAGACAAGACAAACTTTGCAGCAAGTACAGATACCAAAGGAAAACAACACCACTACAAGCACACAAGACTAGGTTTCAAATTTTCAACAGCCACAAAACAATTCTAAGTAAAGACAGCAAAGAAATAACAGTACCACTAAACGCCCCCACATCTATGTTTAAAATACAAACAGCAAGTAAAGATAGCAAAGGAAAACAGAACCATTAAACTACACCAAAATTGGTTTCAAATTTTCAACTGCCTCAAAACAATTCCAAGTGAAGACAGCAAAGAAATAATAGAACCACTGCAAGGCCACAAATCAGGGTTTAAAAGAAAAACAGCAAATAAAGATAGCAAAGGAAAACAGCACCACTAAACCAAACTAAAGGTGTTTTCAAATTTTTAACAGCCTCAAAAAAATCTAAGTAAAGACAGCAAAGAAATAGCAGTAGAAATAAAACCCCAGAAGTCTATGTTTAAAACAAAAACAGAAAGTAAAGACAGCAAAGGAAATCAGCACCACTAAAAGCATACCAAATGAGGGTTTCAAATTTTAAACAGCCCCAAACAATTTTAAATAAATACAGCAAAGAAATAACAGTACCACTTATAGCCCACAAGTTAAGGCTTAAAATGAAAGCAGCAAGTAAGGACAGCAAAGAAACAACACTACAAGCACTCCAAACTAGGTTTAAATTTTCAAAGAAAAAAAACTTTTCTAAGTAAATACCACAAAAATAACAGTACAACTAAAGTCCACAAATATAGGTTTAACACAAAAAGCAATAAGCAGTTACTGCACTGCACTGAAATTAATTTGGATCCTTCTCCTTCTGGCCACTTCTGAGAAAATAAAATCAAATTGCTACTTCAAATATGACTTAGCCCCACCTCAAGTTACTATACAGTTGAGGTCAGAGGTCAGACAATTAGCACCCTCCTCTAAACATACATGGTAAGAGAGACAAGTCAATACAAAATTTGCAGCAAGTAAAGACAGTAAAGGAAAGCAGAAACACTACAAGCACACCAGACTAGGTTTCAAGTTTTCAACAGCCCCAAAACAATTCAAAGTAAAGACAGCAAAGAAATAACAGTACCATTAAATGCCCACAGATCTGTGTTTAAAACACAAAGAGCAAGTAAAGATAGAACATTAAAACAGCAGGATTACACCACACTAAAAGAGGTTTCACATTTTCAACTGCCTCAAAACAATTCCAAGTAAAGACAGAAAAGAAATAACAGAACTACTAAAAGCCCATGAATCCAGGCTTAAAATAAAAACAGCAACTACAAATAGCAAAGAAAAACTGCATCACTAAACTACACCAAACCAGGTTTCACATTTTCAACAGATTCAAAACAATTCTAAGTAAAGACAGCAAAGAAATAGCAGTAGAAATAAAAGCCCAGAAATCTAGATTTTAAACACAAACTGCAAGTAAGGACAGCAAATGAAAGCTGCAACACTAAACCACATTAAATGGGGTTTCAAATTTTCAACAGCTCCAAAACAATTCTAAGGAAATGTATTCAAGAAATCAGAATACCACCAAAAGCCCACAAATCTAGGTTTAAAACAACAAAATCAATGAGCAGTTACTGCACTGCTGCAAATGAATCTGGATCCTTCCCCTTCTGGCCTCTTCTGTGAAACAAAAATTAACTTGCCACCTTAAATCTGACTTAGCCCCACAACCAGTTATCAGGTAGCTGAGGTCAGAAGTCAGACAATAGCTGCCATCCCCCAAACTAAAGGGCAAGACAGAAAACACAAGACAAAATTTGCAGCAAGTAAAGACAGGAAAGGAAAACAGCACCACACTAAAATCACCAACAGACTAGATTTCAAGTTTTCAACAGTACCAAAACAATTCTAAGTAAAGACAGCAAAGAAATAACAGTATCATGAAAAGCTCACAAATCTTGGTTTAAAACAAACAAATCTACGAGCAGTTACTGCTCTGCACTGAAATGAATCTGGATCCTTCCCCATTCTGGCTTCATCAGAGAAAGCAAAAATGGACTTGCTACCTCAAATCTGAATTAGTCCCACCTGCAGTTATCATTTAGCTGAGTTCAGAGGTGAGTCAATTAGTACCCCTCCCCCAAACTAAAGGGCAAGACAGACAAGGCAAGCCAAGAATAAGTTTGCAGCAAGAAAAGATAGCAAAGGAAAACAGCACCTCTACAAGCACACAGGACTAGGTTTTAAATTGTCAATGGCCCCAAAACAATTCTAAGTAAGACTGCAAAAAAATAACCATACCATTAAACACCCGCACATCTATGTTTAAAATACAAACAGCAAGTAAAGATAGCAAAGGAAAACAGCACTAAATAAACCACATCACCCCTGTGCTGCACAATCTGCACTGGTTGCCTATTCAGTGGTGGATCACCTTTAAGGTAGGCATTTTGACTTAAAAGCCCTACACAATTTGGGTCCTGATTACTTGAAAGAGCTCCTGGTTCCTTACACCTCTCTGCAACAGCTCTGCTCAGCTGATGAGGGGTTGCTGGAGATTCCGTGGGTCATTCTAAAGTCATCTAGTGCACATGCCTTTGGATTTGTGGCACTGACCCTCTGGAATTCTCTGCCCTGTCAGCTTCTGGAGTGCAGGCAGCGGGAGTTTCAAGCAGGCACTAAGACTTTTCTATGGGAAAGTTTTCCAGTATATTCCTGATTTTACCTTGTATTTATTGTGTATTATTTTATGTACTGTACAGCACTTTGGAATTTTGAAAGGCAGTCAGCAAATACATTTTATTATTATTATTATTATTATTATTATTATGAACCACACAAGACCAAGTTTCAAAATTTCAACAGACTCAAAACAATTCCAAGTAAAGACAAGCAAATAAATAACAGGACCACTGAAAGGCCACAAATCTATCTTTAAAACAAAAACAGCAAGTAAAGACAGAAAAGGAAAACAACACCACTAAAAGCTCACCAAGTGAGGGTTTCAAATTTTCAACAGCCCCAAACAATTTAAAATAAATACTGCAAAGAAATAACAGTACAACCCTTCCCCTTCTGGCCTCTTCTGAGAAAACAAACATCAACTTGCTACTTCAATTCTAACTTAGCCCCACCTCCAGTTATCATCTAGCTGAGGTCAAAGGTCAGACAATTAGCTCCAATCCACAAAACAAACAGGGCAAGACAGACAAGATAAGACTTGCAGCAAGTAAAGAAAGTGATGGAAAACAGCTCCACTACATGTGCACCAGACTAGGCTTCAAATTTTCAACAGTCCCAAAACAATTCTAAGTAGAGACAGCAAAGAAATAACAGTACTACTAAATGCCCACAGATCTATTTTAAAACAGAAAGAGCAAGTAAAGATAGAAATGAAAACAGCACCATTAAACCATACCAAAATGTTTCAAATTTTCAACAGCCTCAAAACAATTTCCAAGTAAAGACAGAAAAGAAATAACAGAACCACTAAAAGCCCACAAATATAGGTTTAAAATAAAAACTGCAAGTACAGAGCAAAGGAAAACAGCACGACTAAACCACAACAACCCAGGTTTCACATTTCCAACAGCCTCAAAACAATTTTAAGTAAAGACAGCAAAGAAATAGCAGTAGAAATAAAAGCCCTAATTCTAGGTTTAAAACAAAAACAGCAAGTAAAGACAACAAAGGAAAGTAGAACTTCTAAACCACACCAAACAAGATTTCTAATTTTCAACAGCCCCAAAACAATTCTAAGAAAATACAGCAAAAATTAACAGTACCACTAAAGCCCACAGATTAAGGTTTAAAACTATTACAGCAAGTAACTGCAGCAAAGGAAAACAACACCTCTACAAGCATTCCAAAGTAGGTTTTACATTTTCAAAAGCCCTAAAACTTTTTCTAAGTAAATACAGCAAAGAAATAACAGTACCTGAAAAAGCCCACAATTCAAGTTTTAAACACAAAAGTAAAGATCAGTTAATGCACTGCACAGAAATGAATCTGGACCCAATCCCTTTAGCCTATTCTGACAAAATAAACATCAACTTGCTACCTCAAATCTGACGTAGCCCCACCTCCAGTTATCATGTAGCTGAAGACGAAGGATAGACAATTAGCACCCCTCAACAAAACAAAGAAGGCAAGACAGACAAGACAAGATAAGACTTGCAGCATACAAAGAAAGCAATGTGAAACAGATCCACTACAAGTACACGAGACTAGGTTTCGAATTTTCAACAGCCCCAAAATAATTCTAAGTAAAGACAGCACAGAAATAAGAGTACCACTAAATGCCCACAGATATATTTTTAAAACAGAAAAAGCAAGTAAAGATAGAAAATTAAAATAGCAATATTAAACCACACCAAAATAGGATTTGAATTGTCAACAGCCTCAAAACAATTCCAAGTAAAGACTGAAAAGAAATAATAGAACCACTAAAAGCTGACAAATCTAGGTTTAAAACAAAAACAGCAACTACAGAGAGCAAAGGAAAACAGCACCACTAAACCACAATAAACCAGGATTCAAATTTTCAACAACTTAAAAACAATTCTAAGTCAAAACAGCAAAGATATAGCAGTAGAAATAAAACCCCAGAAATATAGGTTTAAAACAAAAACAGCAAGTAAAGACAACAAAGGAAAGCAGCACCTCTAAACCACACCAAACAAGGTTTCTAATTTTCAACAGCCCCAAAACAATTCTAAGAAAATACAAGAAAGAAATAACAGTACCACTAAAAGCCCACAAATCTAGGTTTAAAACAAAAGCAGCAAGTAAAGACAGCAAAGGAAAATAGCACCAATAAAAGCACGCCATGCTAGGTTTCACATTTTCAACAGCCCCAAAACAATTCTAATAAAGACAGCAGAGAAATAACAGTACCACTAAAAGCCCACAAATCTAGGTTGAAAACAAAAACAGCAAGTAATATAGCAAAGGAAAACAACACCAGTAAACCACACCAAACTAGGCTTCAAATTTTCAACCATCACAAAGCAATTCTAAGTAAAGATAGCAATGAAATAACAGTATCACTAAAAGCCCTCAACTTTAGATTTAAAACAAGAACAGCAAGTAAAGACAGCAAAGGAAAAACAACACCAATAAAACCACATCAAGCTTTGTTTCACATTTTTAACATCCCAAAAACAATACCAAGTAAAGAAAATAGAGAAATAACAGCACTAATAAAAGCCCACGTATCTAAGTTCAAAACAAAACAGCAAGTAAAGACAGCAAAGGAAAACAGCACCAATACAAGCACACCAAACAAGGATTTACATTTCATCAGCCAAAACACAACTCTAACTAAAGCTTACAAATCTAGTTTTAAAACAAACAAACAAAAAAGAGCAATTACTGCACATCACTGAAATGAATCTGGATCCTTCCCCTTCAGCGCATCTGAAAAAATAAAATCAACTTGCTACCTCAAATCTGACTAAGCCCCACCTCCAGTTATCACTTAGCTGAGTTCAGAGGTGAGACCATTAGCAACCCTCCCCCAAACTAAAGGGCAAGACAGACACAACAAAGTTTGTAGCAAGTAAAGATAGCAAAGGAAAACAGCACCATTACAGGCACACAAGACTAGATTTCAAATTTTCAACAGCCCCAAAACAATTCTAAGTAAACACAGCAAAGAAATAATAGTACCACTAAACACCCCCACATCTATGTTTAAGATACAAACAGCAAGTAAAGATAGCAAAGGAAAAAAGCACCATTAAACAACACCAAAATTGGTTTCAAATTTTCAACAGCCTCAAAATAATTCTAAGTAAAGACAGCAAAGAAATAACAGTACAACTAAAAGCCCACAAATTTAGGTTTAAAACAAAACCAGCAAGTAAAGACAGCAAATGAAAACAGCACCAATAAAACCACACCAAGCTTTGTTTCACATTTTCAACATCCCCAAAACAATTCCAAATAAAGTCAGCAGAGAAATAACAGCACCAATAAATGCTCACATATCTAGGTTTAAAACAAAAACAGCAAGTAAAGACAGCAAAGGAAAACAGCACCACTACAAGCACACCAAACATGAATTTAAATTTTCATCAGTCAAAAAACAATTCTAACTAAAGACAACAAAGAAATAACAGTGTCACTAAAACCTCACAACTCTAGCTTTAAAACAAAAAAAGTAATGAGCAGTTACTGCACTGCAATAAAATTAATCTGGATCCTTCCCCTTCTGGCCTCTTCTGAGAAACCAAAAGTCAGCCTGCTACTTCAAATCTGACTTAGACCCACTTCAGTTATAAGGTAGCTGAGGTCAGAGGTCAGATAATAGCACCCCTCCCCAAACTAAAGGGTAAGACAGACAAGACAAAACAAAATCTGAAGGAAGTAAAGACAAGAAAGGAAACCAGAACCACACTAAAAGCACCCCAGACTAGGTTTAACATTTTCAACAGCATGAAAACAATTCTAACTAAGACAGCAAAGAAATAACAGCACCACTAAATGTCCAGAAATCTTAGTTGAAAAGAAAACAACAATGAGCAGTTACTGCACTGCACTGAAATGAATCTGGAACCTTCCCCTTCTGGCCTTATCTGAGAAAGCAAAAATCAACTTGCTAGATAAAATCTGACTTATGTTTAATATTTTTAAAAGACCCAAAATGTTTCAGAGTAAATACAGCAAAGAAATAACTGTACCACTGAAAGCCCACAAATCTAGGTTTAAAACCAAAAAAAAGCAATGAGCAGTTACTGCACTTCATTAAAATGAATCTGGAACATTCCATTCATGGCCTCTTCTGAGAAACCAAAAATCAACTTGCTAATTCAAATCTGACTTAGCTCCACATCCAGTTATCACTTAGCTGAGGTCAGAGGTAAGACAATTAGCACCCCTCCCCAAAACTTAAGGGCAAAAAAGACCATAAAAGACAATGTTTGAAGCAAGTAAAGGCAGCGAAGGAAAATCGCACCACTACAAGCACACCAGACTAGGTTTCAAATTTTCAATAGCCCCAAAACAATTCTAAGCAAAGACAGCAAAGAAATAACAGTACCACTAAATGACCCACATCTATGTTTAAAATACAAACAGCAAGTAAAGATAGCATAGAAAACAGCACCATTGAACCACACCAAAAGTGGTTTCAAATTTTCAACAGCCTCAAAACAATTCCAAGTAAAGACAGCAACGAAATAACAGTGGAAATAAAAGCCCAGCAATCTAGATTTAAAACAAAAACAACAAGTAAAGACAGCAAAGGAAAGCAACACCACTAAAAGCACAACAAACAAGGTTTCAAATTTTCAACAGCCCCACAACAATTTTAAATAAATACAGCAAAGAAATAACAGTACCACTAAAAGCCCACAAATTAAAGTTGAAAAAGTAAGGCAGCAAGTAAAGACAGCAAAGGAAACCAGCACCACTACAAGCACTCCAAACAATGTTTTAAAATTTTAAAAGCTTCAAACCTTTTCTAAATAAATACAGCTCAGAAATAACAGTACCACTAAAAGCATGAAAATCAAAGTTTAAAACAAAAAAAAGCAATGAGCAGTTACTGCACTTCACTGAAAGGAATATGGGCCATTCCCCTTCTGGCCTCTTTTGTGAAACCAAAAATCAACTTGCTACCTCAAATCTGACCTAGCCCCACCTCCAGTTATCACATAACTGAGGTCAGAGTTCAGACAAATACCACCCCTTCCCCAAACAGGGCAAGACAGACAAAACAAGATAAAATTTGCAGCAAGTAAAGACAGAAAAGGAAAACAGCTCCATAGCACACCAGACTAGGTTTCCAATTTCCAACAACCCCAAAACAATTCTACATAAAGACAGAAAGAAATAATAGAACCACTTACCTACACATCTATGTTTAAAACAGAAACAGCAAGCAAAGATAGCAAAGGAAAACAGCACCATTAAAAATGCAATAATAGGTTTAAAATTTGATACAGTTTTAAAACAATTCCAATTAAAGACAGCAAAGAAATAACAGAACCACTAAAAGCCCACAAATATAGTTTTTAAACAAAACAGCATGTAAAGATAGCAAAGAAAACCAGCACCACTAAACCACACCAAACAAGGTTTCAAATTTTCAACAGCCCCAAAACAATTCTATGAAAATACAGCAACAAAATAACATTACCATTGAAAGCCCACAAATTAAGGTTTCAAAGTAATGCAGCAAGTAAAGACAGCAAAAGAAAACAGCACTACAAGCACTCAAACCAGGATTCACCATTACAAGCACACAGGACTAGATTTCAAATTTTCAACAGCCCCAAAACAATTCTAACAAAATACAACAAAGAAATAACAGTACCACTATAAGACCACAAATCTAGATTTAAAATAAAAAAGCAATGAGCAGTTACTCAACTGCACTGAAATCACTGCACTGAAATCTGGATCCTTCTCCTTCTGGCCTCTTGTACCTCCCCCAAACTAAATGCAAGGCAGACAAGATAAGACAAAACATGTAGCAAGTAAAGACAGCAAAGGAAAACAGCACCACTCTGCAAGCTCACCAGACTAGGTTTCAGATTTTTAACAGCCCCAAAACAATTCAAAGAAAATACAACAAAGAAATAACAGTACCACTATAAGCCCACAAATCTAGGTTTAAAACAAAAAAAAATATCAATGAGCAGTTACTGCACTGCAATGAAATGATTCTGGATCCTTCTCCTTCTAGCCTCTTGTGAGAAACCAAAAATCAACTTGATACCTCAAATGTGAATGAGACCCACCTCCATTTATCATGTAGATGAGGTCAGAAGTCAGAGAATTAATACCTCTCCCCCAAACTAAAGGCAAGACAGACAAGACAAAAAACGTAGCAAGTAAAGACTGCAAAGGAAAACAGCACCACACTACATGCTCACCAGACTAGGTTTCAGATTTTTAACAGCCCCAAAACAATTCTAAGTAAATACAACAAAGAAATAACAGTACCACTATAAGCCCACAAATATTGGTTTAAAACAAAAAAGGTATGAACAGTTACTGCACTGCAATGAAATGAATCTGGATCCTTCTCTTTCTGGCCTCCTCTGTGAAACCAAAAATCAACTTGCTACCTCAAATCTGACTTAGCCCCACCTCCAGTTATCACTTAGCTGAGTTAAGAGGTGAGATAATTAGCACCCCTGCCCCAAATTAAAGGGCAAGACAGACAAGACAAGACAAAGTTTGCAGCAAGTAAAGATAGCAAAGGAAAACACCACCACTATAAGCACACAAGTCTATGTTTCAAATTGTCAACAACCCTAAAACAATTCTAAGTAAAGGCAGCAAAGAAATAACAGAACAACTAAATGCCCCCACATCTACTGTATGTTTAAAATGCAAACAGCAAGTAAAGATAGCAAAGGAAAACAGCACCATTAAACCACATCAAAATTGGTTTCAAATGTTCAACAGCCTCAAAACAATTCCAAGTAAAGGCAGCAAAGAAATAACAGAACCACTGAAAGGCCACAAATCTCCGTTTAAAACAAAAACAACTAGTAAAGGTAGCAAAGGAAAACAGCATCACTAAACCAACCCAAATGAGGTTTCAAATTGTCAACAGCCATAAAACAATTCTAAGTAAAGACAGCAAAGAAATAACAGTACCACTAAAAGCCCAGAAATCTATGTTTAAAACAAAAACAGAAAGTAAAGACAGCAATGGAAAACAATGCCACTAAAAAGCACACCAAATGAGGGTTTCAGATTTTCAACAGCACCAAAACAATTTTAAATAAATATAGCAAAGAAATAACAGTACCACTTATAGCCCACAAGTTATGGTTTAAAACTAAAGCAGCACGTAAAGACAGCAAAGGAAAACAGCACTACAAGCATGCCAAACTAGGTTTTAAATGTTCAAAATCCAAAAAACTTTTCTAAGTAAATACTGCAAAAAATAACAATGCCACTAAAAGCCCACAAATCTAGGTTTAAAACAAAAAAAGCAATGAGTAGTTACTGCACTGCACTGAAATGAATCTGGAGCCTTCCCCTTCTGGTCTCTTCTGAGAAACCAAAAATTAACTTGCAACCTAAAATCTGGCTTAGCTCCACCTCCAGTTATCATGCAGTTGAGGTCAGAGTTCAGACAATTAGCACCCTTCCCCAAAACATATAGGGTAAGAGAGACAAGACAAGACAAAATGTTCAGCAAGTAAAGACAGCAATGGAAAACAGTACCACTACAAGCACACAAAGCTAGGTTTCAAATTTTCAACAACCCCAACACAGTTCTAAGTAAAAACAGCAAAGAAATAACAGTATCACCAAAAGCCCACAAATCCAGGTTTAAAACAAAAACAAAGGCAATGAGCAGTTACTGCACTGCTCTTAAATGATTCTGGATCCTTCCACTTCTGTCCTCTTCTGAGAAACCAAAAATCAACTTGCTACCTCCAATCTGACTTAGCCCCACCTCCAGTTATCACATAGCTGAAGTCAGAGGTCAGAGAATTAGTACCCCTCCAACAAACTAAAGGGCAAGACAAACAAGACAAGACAAGACAAAATTTGCAGCAAGAAATGACAGCAAAGGAAAACAGTACCACACTTAAAGCACACCAGACTAGGGGCTAGATATTCAAAACTTTGCATTGGGCACAACCCATTTGTACAGGGGTTAGCGCTGGGTTTGTCTTGAGGGTGAGCTATATTCATAAGGTCAAAGAGCACAGGCAAACTGCATTAGCGCTGGGTAAAGTATAATGTATGCAAGGGAAAACTGAGGGGCATCTACATGAGTACAGTCGAAATGTTATATTCTGCAAATAGCACCACGCAAAGTGTTTTTGGGTGACTTAGCGGAACACTTTGTGTGGTTCAAATTACAGACCAGGAAAAGGTAGTCTTAACTCTGGGTAAGCCAGCTTTGTGTGACTTTGTGACTTTACATGACTTTGCATGACTTTTATGCAGCTTTGCGTGACCCTAACTAGTAAGTATTAAACATAGAAATACATTCGATACAGAACAAACATGCTTCTCATGGATGGCTTCACTATGATGCCACCATCTGCCACAGGTCCCAGCCATGCCAGGCAGTAAGTGGTGACCCAGCTCCCAGTGGACACCATGGCAGAGTGGCCGTACAGCACACATCTGCAGGCCAACTTTTGGTAGATACCAACAGAAGCCAGCACATACATGCAGCACTGTGAGCATGGAGGGTGTTGAGTGGAGGGTGTACAGATGGCCAGGCTGCACCACAGACTGGGTGCAGCCACAAGGCTGGGACAAGCCACACAGTGCAAATAGTCCAGTGTTGGGAATACCCCAACACCAGTGGCCCTGTCCGATGGTATGTGGCCCCCCAGCCACATGCCAGCACATCTGTACAGACACCACAGCACACATAGCCACTCATGTATATGTTACAGTGAGTATTCCATGCCAGTGGTGCAGCATCTGTGGGTTGCACAACAGTATAACAGTAATGTCCACTGTCACTACACACCTGCAAGTTGTGCCTGTCACTGTGTACAGTGTTGTGGCAGTTGATGCTCTACACACCATAGGCATTGTTATGTCCATCTCACTACTGACCACCTTGCTACTGTAGTTTCTGCTGTGCACTGTAGAAAGAACTACAGTTTGACAATTGCATGCAGCACCACCACCTGTGCCTGTGCTGAGTAGTCCCCTGGGGCACATTATTCTATGTGATGCTGTACAAATGTAGGCTGCAGCTATCACCATACACTGCCAGACTGACCTACGGGTGGAGCTGTGGGCAGACCCAGCCAACCCCTGTACTTCCAAACTGACCTACAGGTGGAGCTGTGGGACCCTGCAATAGCGCTGGGCAAACTGCATGCAAATCAGGACATAATGAGATGCTAATCTTGATGTTTGCTTATGGATTGTCTAAGTAGGCTCATTTGCATGTCACTTTTGAATACAGCAAATTTTTGCACTTGGCAAATGTGATAGCACCGGCAAATGGCTTAGCTCCATCAAAATACCTGTGCATATGTGTTTATGCCATGCAAATGTTTCAGAAGCATTGTACATTTCCGCACAATTTTATTTCACATGCGCTGGTGCTTGCAGCTTTAATGAATCCACTCCTTTGCTACCACGCACATCGGCCATATAGTTCACCTCTACCTTCCTTCATGTCACTGTGAAAAGAGATGCTATTGTGGTTTCCACTTTCTGGTTGCTATATTCAGAGATGTCTTATTTCGAGGGCTATTTTTGCACTGTGCTCCCAGCCCAGTTTGCCTGGCTTAATTAGCATGTTATGTTCAGCAGGTTTAGTACCGGGGCGATCCCTTTTGAATATAACAGGCAATTGCTTCCAGTCTAATTTAACACATGGGGCAGTGTTAATTTAGCCTAGAGGCAAAGTTTTGAATATCTGGCCCTAGGTTTCAAATTTTCAACAGCCCCAAAACAATTCTAAATAAAGACAGAAAGAAAAAAAACAGTACCACTAAAAGCCCACAAATCCAAGTTTAAAACAAAAACAGCAAGTAAAGACAGCAAGGGAAAACAGCACCACTACAAGAACACCACGCTAGATTTTTAAATGTTCAACAGCCCAAAAACAATTCTAAGTAAAGACAAAAAAGAAATAACAGTACCACTAAAAGCCAACAAATCTAGGTTTAAGACAAAAAAAGCAAGGAACGGTTACTGCACTGCACTGTGATGAATCTGGATCTTTCCCCTTCTGTCCTCTTCTGAGAAACCAAAAATCAACTTGCTACCTCAAAACTGACTTAGCCCCATCACCAGTTATCATATAGCAGAGATCAGACAATTAGCATCCCTCCCCTAAACTGCAGGGCAAGGCAGACAAGACAAAACAAAATTTACAGCAAGTAAAGACAGCAAAGGAAAACAGCATCACACTAAAAGCACACCAGCCTAGGTTTCAAATTGTCAAAAGCACCAAAACAATTCTAAGTAAAGACAGCAAAAAATAACAGTACCACTAAAAGATAACAAATCTAGGTTTAAAATAAAACTGTAAGGAAAGATGACAAAGAAAAACAGCACCACTAAATCACTCCAAATGAGGTTTCAAAATGTCAACAGCCTCAGAACAATTCTAAGTAAAGACAGTAAAGAAATAACAGTACCACTAAAACCCAAACATCTAGGTTTAAAAGAAAAAAAAAGCAATAAGTAGTTACAGCACTGCACTGAAATGAATTTGCATCCTTCCCCTTCTGGTCTCTTCTTAAAAACCAAAAATCAACTTGCTACTTCAAATCTGACTTAGCTCACCTCCAGTTATCATGTAGCTGAAGTCAGACAATTAGCACCCTTCCCCAAACTGCAGGCTAGACAAGATAAGACAAAATTTGCAGCAAGTACAGACAGCAATGGAAAACAGCATCACTATAAGCACACAAAACTAGGTTTCAAATTTTCAGCAGCCCCAAAACAATTCTAAGTAAAGACAGCAAAGAAATAACAGTACCACTGAAATCCCACAAATATTGGTTGAAAACAAAAACAGCAAGTAAAGACAGCAAAGGAAAACAGCACCACTACAAGCACACTAAACTAGATTTAACATTTTCAAAATCCCCAAAACAAATCTAGGTAAAGACAGCAAAGAAATAACAGTACCACTTAAACCCAAACATCTAGGTTTAAAAGAAAAAAAACAATGTGCAGTTACAGCACTGCACCGAAATGAATTTGGATCCTTCCCCTTCTGGTCTCTTCTGAAAAACCAAAAATCAACTTGCTACATCAAATCTGACTTAGCTCACCTCCAGTTATCATGTAGCTGAGGTCAGAGGTCAGACAATTAGCACCCCTCCACAAACTGCAGGCTAGAAAAGACAAGACAAAATTTGCAGCAAGTAAAGACAGCAATGGAAAATAGCACCACTGCAAGCACACAAAACTAGGTTTCAAATTTTCAGCAGCCCCAAAACAATTCTAAGTAAAGACAGCAAAGAAATAACAATATGCCAGAGGAGCTAGGACCCAGCAGGAGCAAATTTTTTCAGGAGGGCCAATGCCTGTGATGGAGCTGCAAGAAAGCAGCACTGCAAGCTCATCGTGTGCGGTAATGCATATCTCGGCATTGACCCTCCAACTGCCTCAGTACCTTTTTTCTGAAGAGGTGCAGCATAATTAACCTAGAAAGGACTAACCTAAAAATCGCACATAAGATAGTCTGAACAACCAGTGTAAGAAGGGTCAAGAATAAAGTATTCACAGCTCAGTCATTGAGGGATTGAAGACCATAAACAGAGAAGTGAGCTTGGGGGATGGTGGGTGGGCATGTGAATGAGTGGTGGAGACATTGGGCCAGATATTCAAAGCTTTGCCCCTGGGTTAAGTTAACACTGCCTGGTGTGCAAATTTTGCCTGGAGCACAAAGCAAGCTATATTCAAAAGGAATAGCCCAGGTCAAACAGCTTCTGAATATAGCATGGGAATGAGGCCATGCAAATTGGGCTGGGAGTGCAGGGCCAACATAGCTCTGGAATAAGACAGCACTGAATCCAGCAACCAGGAAGTTCAAACCATGACAATAACATAGTGCACAGTGATGTGAGGGTAGGTAGAGAGAACTATGTGGCCAATGTGTGTTCTGGTAAATGCATGGATCCAGTACAGCTGCGCAGCAGCACACATGAAAAACAGTGATCAAAACTGTATAATATTCCCTGAACCATTAGCACCAAGCTAATACGTTAGTCGCGACTTTAGTGTGTAAGCTAAGCCGTTTGCCCGGTGCAAACATGTTAGCCCTGTGCTAAACTTTTCCATATTCAAAAGTGACATGCAAATGAGCCTACTTAGATAGTCTCTGGGCAAACAGCCACATTAGCATCTCATCATGCCCTGATTTGCATGCAGTTTGCACAGCATTACTGCAGGGTCCCACAGCTCCACCTGTAGGTCAGTCTGGAGGTACAGGGGCTGGCCAAGTCTGACCACAGCTCCACCTGTAGGTCAGTCCAGGCAGTGCATGATGATAGCTGCAGGCTTCATGTAAACAGTACAGCATAGTATAGCATATCATACCCCAGGGGACAACACAGCATAGGCACAGGTGGTGGTAGTGCTGCATGCAACCTTCACACTGTAGGTCATGCTACAGTGTACAGCAGACACTACAGTAGCAAGAGGCTGGTAGTGTGAGGGACATGACACTGCCTATGGTATGTAGGGCAGTGATGACCACTGCACTGTACACAGTGACAGGCACAGCTTGCAGGTAATTACCGACAGTGGACAGTAGTATCACTCTGTTGTGTGATCCACAGATGCTGCACCTGTGGCATGGGATGCACACAGTGTCATGTACATGGCCAGCAGTGCATGCTGTGGCATCTGTACAGTTGTGTGGTAGGTGGCTGGGGGGACATGTAGGATCTGACAGGCACACAGGTGGTGGTGGTGTAATCCCACTACTGGCCCATGTGCTCTGAGCAATGTGTCCCAGCCTTGTGGCCACACCAGGGCTGTGGTGAGGTCTGGCCACCCATACACCCTCCCCTCACTGGCCACCATGCCCACAGTGCTGCATGTGTGTGCTGGCATCTGTTATGCACCACATACATATGGTCTGCAGGTGTGTGCTATATGGCCACACTACCATGCTGTCCTCTGTGGGTCAGATCACCCCTCACTGTCTGTGTTTGGCTCAGACTGGTGGCAGCTGATGGCATCATGGTGGTCCCATCAGTGAGCAGCATTTGTCCTCCATGTCTGGCAGTTTTTAAGTGTTATACTCATATGTTAGGGCCACGCAAGCCATGCTAATGCTGAGATAGCACCGTGCAAAGCCTACAAAGCTGTTTGCCCAAGGTTAAGACCAGCTTTTCCTGGATGGTAAATTGTACTGCGCTATGGGTCGCACTATGTCTCGCTAAACGCCTTAGCGCGGCACTAGTCACTGAATATCTCAAAGCAAATGTATTCATGTTCACTATGCCTTGCATATCATTATGCTTAGCCTGGTGCTATTGCTGTTTGCCAGTGCTAGTTGGCCTTTTGAATATGGCAGACCCGCACTAATCCACGCTATTCTTGCACAAACTGTTTGTGGACCGTGCAAAGCTTTGAATATCTGGCCTTTATGTCCAGGAAGATATGAAAATTACGTGCACCTACCATAACTTTTGATCTTTTTCTACAAAGTCTCCACCACTCATTCACACACCACCCACCATCCCCTGAGCCCCACCTCCAGTTATCACACAGCTGAGGTCAGAGGTCAGACAATTCGCACTCCTCCCCAAAACTATAGAGCAAGACAGACAAGACAAGATCAAATTTGCAGTAAGTAAAGACAGCAAAGGAAAGAAACACCACTTCAAGCACACCAGACTAGGTTTTAAATTTTCAACAGCTCCAAAGCAATTCTAAGTAAAGGCAGCAAAGAAATAACAGTACCACTGAAAGCCCGCAAATCTTGATTGAAAACAAAAACAGCAAGTAAAGACAGCAAAGGAAAACAGCACCACTACAAGCACACCAAACTAGATTTAACATTTTCAAAATCCCAAAAACAAATCTAGGTAAAGACAGCAAAGAAATAACAGTACCACTAAAAGCCTGCAAATCTAAGTTTAAAACAAAAAATGCAATGAGCAGTTACTGCACGACACTGAAATGAATCTGGATCCTGCCCCTTCTGGCCTCTTCTGAGAAACCAAAACTGAACTTGCTACCTGAAATCTGACTTAGCCCCACCTCCAGTTATCATGCAGCTGAGGTCAGAGGTCAAACAATTTGCACCCCTCTCCCAAACTGCGGGGCAAGATAGACAAGACAAGACAAAATTTACAGCAAGTAAAGACAGCAAAGGAAAACAGAAACAATAAAAGCACACCAGACTAGGTTTCATATTTTCAACAGCCCCAAAATTATTCTGAGTAAAGACAGCAAAGAAATTTAGGTATCACTAAAAGCCCAAAAATCTAGGTTTAAAATGAAATGGCAAGGCAAGGCACATTTCATTTAAGAGATGCCCATCCCAGAGGATCTGGGTGCCGAACATATTAAGAATGCATACTAAGCATTATAATAAATACATAACAACACACTATCAAACACACAACATTTCTACAATTAAACACAATTTTATACAAATATTACCCTAAGCAGCAACAACTACTGTTTAAAATGCCTAAGGCTAACCTAAACATAAAGTTCTGAAAATAGGCAAGGACTATGAAACTCATTCTGGTAAGGCCTGATTATACAAGAAGGCCTTGAGGTGGGCTTTAAATACCTCCAGATAAGGGGCCTCCCTAAAAGCTGGAGAGAGCGAATTCCACAGGACAGAGGTGGTGACACTTAATGCTCTGTCACCAGCTGTTTTTAACCTCATCCTGGGAATTGCAAGAAGGCCCTTAGAGGATGAGTGGAGAGAGTGGACCGAGACAGCAGGTGTGAGGAGGTCCTTCTGGTAACCAGGGCCCAGGCCATGTAGGGCCTTAAAGGTGAGTAAGCCCACCTTAAAGAGGACCCTCCACCTAACTGGCAGCCAGTGCAGTTGATGCAGCACCAGAGTGATATGACAATACTTAGGCTGTCTTGTCAACAGCCTCACTGCTGCATAGTACACCAGCTGCAGTCGACACAGGTACCCCCACAGACCCCTAGATAGAGTGCATTACAGTAGTGCAGTCTGGACGTCATGAAGGTATGTACTAAGGTGGAGAGGTCCTGTGGCAGAACTAGGAGCTTTATCCTGGTGATATTCCTCAGATAATAAAATCTAGTATTGACAACGGATGCCACCTGAAACTTAAGTGTCAATCCGCTGTCAAGAATAACACCCAGATCCCGCACCTTAGAAGGCCTTCAATGGTACAGAGCCAAGAAAAAGCCCTGTCTTTTCACCAGAGGTCAACCTATCATGCCATCTGTTCGACTCCATCATCAGTACCTCCGCCTTATTGGGGTTCAGTCGCAACCAGTTGGAGGCCATCCAGTCATTGATCTCAGTGAGGCAGCTGTTAAGCACTTCCACTGTAAAAGATGTTCCAGGGTCAAAGGAAAGATACAGCTGGGTATCATCAGCATAACAATGAAAACACAGACTGTACTTCCTAATGAGCTCTCCCAGGGGTTGCATATACACAATAAGTAACGACAGAAATTGAAAACAGCATCACTACAAGCACACCAAACTAGGTTTCAATTTTCAATAGCCCCAAAATAATTCTAAGTAAAGACAGAAAAGAAATAACAGTGCCACTAAAAGCCCACAAATCAAGGTTTGAAACAAAACAGCAAGTAAAGATAGAAAAGGAAAGCATCACCAATAAACCACACCAGTCTAGGTTTCAAATTATAAAAAGCCTCAAAACAATTCTAAATAAAGACAGCACAGAAATAGCAGTACCACTAAATGCCCACAAATCTAGGTTTAAAACTAAAATAGCAAGAAAAGTCAGCAAATGAAAACAGCACCACTACAAGAACACCAAATGAGGTTTCAGATTTTCAGCAGCCCCAAAACAATTCTAAGTAAAGACACAATGAAATAACAATACCACTAAAAGCCCACAAATTTAGGCTTAAATCAAAAAAAGCAATGAGCAGTTACTGCAATGCACTGAAATGAATCTGGATCCTTCTGCTTCTGGTCTCAATTTATGTGAACTGACCAACAGTGATCCCAGGATCATCACTTGTGGCTCTGCTACACTCTGCACTTCTGAGGTCACCCGAGGTCATTCGCTGCTCAATCAGATAAATCATGTATTCAATGGGCAGCCATCACGTATCCTCTGTATCTCTTTATCTGCTGATGAAATGCAGATGCTGGGAAGGGAATCAGCATACAATATTTGGTGGAGTTTAACCATGCAGATTATCTCCACTAATTTAGAAGAGACAAATGGGAATCTATTCCAATGTTCCAATGTTAGTTGTGTTACAAATGAAAGACAGTTGTTTTTAAAAGAGTTAGCCAAGGTTCTAGACAGATATATCCCTAAGTGTTCTAGGTTTTTATTCTTCCAATGGAATGGGAACTGCTACTTGATCTCCTGGGACGGCAATAGTTGAACATGAGAGATTCAGTTTTAGTACTGTAGAGTTTATACACAGAGGTCCGGTGAAATGTGTTCAGGATGCATAACAGAGCCAAGAGTGAGTTTTCTGCATCTCTTAGATACAAAAGGACATCACTGGCATGTAATGCCACTTGGTGTTCCTCTCCTCCCAATCTGACTCCCATTATTGTATTTGACTCCCAGAGCGCTTGTACGAAGGGCTCAATGTATACATAGAGAAAAGCAAGGGTGAAATAGTGTGTCCTTTTGGGTTCCTCTGTGGAGGGGAAAATGTGTGGAATGATGCCCTCCCACTTTTGCACACGTCCTGAAGGACTCATGGATGATCTGGTGAAGTTGAATGAAAGAGACCGGGAATCCCAGCCTTTCCATAACAGCATACAAGTACAGCAGCAGACCAAGAAAAAATGCCTTTTTAACATCAAGACTGAGGAAAGATTACTGCTCTGCATTTCTTAGATAAGGTGTAATGTCCATCAGGTGTTGTGCACTGTATTTTAGTAATGTAAGAACCTGGTCTGATCAAGTCCGATTAGGGAAAGGAGATCACAATCCATTCAACTGGCTAAGATGCCCATGAAATACTTAAAATCAACATTCATAACTGAAATGGTCTATAGGATGCACATAATTGAGTGTTTTTTTCCTGGCTTAAGGATTACAGATATAGCAGTGTGTGACCAGGTCAGGGGGTAATTCACCATGTAGAGTGTCATCAAATATCTGAAGCAAAGGGGTTAGGAGGTATTATCTGGCAGCCTTATAAAACTCAGCTCTGAACCTGTGAGGTCCTTGGGCCTTCTAAGTCTTAGAGCAGCTGATAACTTCCTCAAGTTCCTCACCAATGCTGGCCTGGTGGTGTTGAGGGTTGAGGCACTGGATGCCACACCCACGCCAGCTGGCGACCCAGGTGTAGGAATGAACTCAGGCCACTGGGTTCAGCAGGAGGGAAGGTATTGAGCATCTGAAGGCTGCTGTCCATTCCTGGGAGGTATCTAGGTCTTGCACCACCCTTTAACAGCCCCTGATGGAGATCGTGGGCAGAGCAAGGACGTGGTGCCGAGAAAAGGGGGAGGAGCGGTGGCGGATGTCGGCACACAAGTGCCATAACACCATTGCATGTCCACGCTTCTGTGGGGTAACTAACAAAAAAAAATTTCTTGCAGACTGGGGAGGCAATGAAGGCCCTAAGGAACTGGGCTCACATACCATTGCCAGACCACTCCTCCAATGGTCCAAGGTGCCACCCACATTCTCTAATTTCAGAAAGAGCCACCAGGTGGGTGAGGTGGGCCTCCCTGGGTGGTGATCCAGAGGGCTATGAAGTTCTGGTTGGAGGGACCAAAGGAGGTGCATCTCAGTGGGTAGTAAGAGGTCCAGATCAAGTGGGCACCACTGAGATGCCCGGGTTGATGGAGCAAAAAATAGAGTTAAAAAAGTTTCTCACCAGTAATAGGCACTGTGAGTAGGGTTCCATGGGCTTCAGAGAGGAAGGGCAAAGTTAGGTAGTTTAGGAATGCCTTTCTAGTGTCTTCTTGTATTTCATGTTCTGGTGTATAAAGAGTTTTATATAATGTGCAAAATGTGTTTGTTATGTCAAGCAGTTTCATGAGCCTAGCCCCAGTGATTGGGTACACAAGCATGGGGATTGCTTGCATCTCCTTTGGTTACACATTTGATAGGCTAATAATCATGAGGTGTATCCACTTTTTATTTTATTCTTTTCAACAGTCTGAAATTCAAATGTTTATGCAGCATTCCAAGATAATCTTATCTCGTCATCAGGGAATGGCTGTAAATTATATAGAACAAGACCATGAGTCTCCATTCACAATAAAATAACCATAAATCAAATCACAAACATATTTAGGTAATGTGGACTGCAAACAGGTCTCCCATTACCTTGTTACAAATCCAAAGGTAGACACTTCCAAGTTTCAATCTAAGCAATTCAAATCCTCTGTTTTTTTTTTCTTTTTCTATATAAAAAAATGAAAGATCTCTATAAATAAATAACATTAATTTCAGTCAGTATACAATGTACTGGGTGGAGGTGGGGGTGACACATAGAAAAATAGAAACATAGACTTTGATAGCAGATAAGGACCGCTTGGCCTGCCTAGTCTGCCCATTTCCCTACTTACAGAATAAGCTGCACATCCTAGTTAACCAACAGCCTATTTCTTCCTACACCCCACGAGATTTGCCTTATGTCTGTCCCATGCATTCTTGAATTCTACCACAGTTTTAGACCCCACAACCTTCTCAGGAAGGCGGTTCTATATGTCCACCACCATCTCTGTGAAGAAATACTTCCTCACATTGCCCCTGAGCTGTCCCCCCTCTATCTTAAAATTGTGTCCCCTTGTTCTTGCATATCTCTTTTTCTGAAAGACATTACCCTCTTGGACTTTATTTATTCCACTGAGGTACTTAAAAGTTTCAATCATGCCCCCAACTCCCTCCTTTCCTCAAGGGTATACATATTAAGCTCCTTTAGTCTCTCCTCATATGGCTTTTCTTGCAGACCCTGAATCATTTTGGTTGCCCTCCTCTGGACTGCCTCCATCCTGTCTATGTCCTTGGGGAGATGGGATCTCCAGAACTGGGCGCAGTACTCCAGATGGGATCTCACCAACTGTCTGTACAGAGGGATAACAATTTCCTGTTTTCTGCTGGTGATGCCTCTGCCTGTTGTATCACCCCTTGTTGTTGACACCCCAAAGGCAAAACACTGAAAAAGACCATTAAGGCAACATTCATGTTAATGGTGCTTTATCTGTGTTTCACCTTCCCCCAGTGTTCTGCCCACTCCCCAGACCAACTCTGACCTGGAGTTGGAATCCTAGAGTTCGAGGGGGTATGGAGGGCAGAGCCCCCCACATGGGGGGTGTGGGGGCACAGCCCCCACAGAAAACACCCATCAAGAGGCAGCACAATACCTGCATCAGCAATGTGCCATCACTGTGGGGGAGGTCAGCATTCTTGCCAACAAGATAACTTGGTGCTTCCCTCCCTATACATCCCAGTATCCCCCCAGCCCTCCCTACTGCCTTCTCACATTGCTTGATAACCTTAAGGTTATCTGATATGATTACCCCCAGGTTCCTTTCCATTATTGTTGTTGTTACTACTCCCCCCCCCAATGTGTACTCTTCCCCTGGGTTTTTTTTATTTCTCAGGTTCATTATTTTGCACTTCTTTGCATTGAATACAAGCTGCCATACTTCTGACCATTCCTCCAATCTTGCCAAGTCCCTTCTCATCCTTTCCACTCCCCCTTGTGCATCAACCCTGCTGTTGATCTTTGTGTCATCTGCAAAGAGGCATACTTTTCCTTCTAGTCCTCTGCAATGTCACTTATCAAGACATTAAAAGGACTGGACCCAGTACTGAACCCTGCAGTACCCACTAGTAACCCCCCTTTCTTCAGAGTGGACTCCATTTACTATTACCTTCTGTGTCCTGTTGTCCAGCCAATGTTTTACCCAGGCTACCACCCTGGGACCCACTCCCAGGCTGGCTAATTTGTTTATTAATCTTTGGTGTGGGTCTGAGTCAAATGCCTTGCTAAAGTCTCAGTAGGCAATGTCCACAGCCCCTACCCTCAGACAGAGAATCAAGCTTTCTAGAAACCTTTTGTCTAATCCCATACCAATAAACATAATTTTGTTTCAATAAATCTGTATTCAATATAACCATTTACTGTATATCCAATCAATTCTTAAATGTTTTCCAAACTTATCAACAAACTCTAAAATAAACATTTTCTTCACATCACTCTATTAGTTTTACACTGTATTTGAAATTCATGTATAAATTCAACAAATTCTCTGTACTTAATTGTTTTGTAATCATAACATTTTTTCTCCAAAACTTCATTATATGAAATAAAAATAAATTGGTGGAAAGGTTCCTACCTCTAATCCTAAAGAATGCTCCCTCTCTGGCATTTATTATTTGGTACTTTCTCAAATTTAGAATCAGTTTTCTTCTTTGTGCTGCATACAAAGAGTACTTTTTAAATTGTCATTTTATTAAAAACACTCTGCATGAAGTAGCCAACTGTTTAAATACATTTTCCATTACCACATTTTGTTTGAAGCTCCTTATATATTTAAATTTTGTTTAATATCACTGTATTCACTACTTCCATGTGAAAGTACCTACCTCAGATTTTTTGAAACACTGCCTCTCTATCATTTTAAACTTAAACTATTTACTAAATTAACTCCAGACTTCTTCTTTGTGCTGTATACAAAGGACCAGATATTCAGAAATGTGCCAAAGGCCAGCGCAAGTCTGGCACAGAGCAAATCTGATGTGCCGTGGTGCAACAGGAGCCACATTCAGAGGTTGCACTGGCCACACACTGTGCCAGTGCAACCCAGTTGAATATGGCACAGTTGCACCATGGTGCAACTGTGGATGTGCCATGGTGCAAACACAGGTGCACCATGGCACAGACAGATAAGCCCCAGGGCAACCATGGGAGCAGAGCAACAGAGGGGGCTTGGCACAGAGAGGTGACCCAGGGACAGAGACAGGGAAGCACAGTGACAGGCCACAGGAGGCCACCACTGGCTGGGCACAGCAGGGCACACACAGGCACCCAGATCCCCACCCCAGAACACAACAATGGCACAGACAGTGTAGGCAACAGGAGGTGCCAATGGTGAATGGAGGGTTTGCACTTATGGCAAAATGGAAAAATATGCAAATTTCAAAAGAAAAGCATGTAATCCTAATCAAAACTTTGTTACTACCAATATTTCTATACATTAGTCAATTTTTCCATTACCTATTGAATTAGAGTCTAGGATATAGCCTCTTTTTCCAAGCCCTATGGGGCAGTCGGCTCAACCCAATAAAAGAAACTTTATTTATCTATCTTGCAGAAAAGGGGGCCTACGGATGATTAACCCTGTTGCTTTTTCTACACAAATTTTATATGTTATAACTTTAAGCCAATTCTGAGATCTAGAGTTAAAATTGGCATCTTTGGTTATTCAATAAGTTACAAAATCTAACAACCCTATGGGGAAAAGGAAACAACATTTTCAAATAATCTGGAAAAAGATCCTATTTCTACACATATGATTCTGCTTTTAAAAAATAAAACAGTGGAACATCACAAGAGAGGAAGTTCTGTTGCCTTCCAAAAAAGTATTTTACCATCATCTTATCGAAAGCAGTTTTTGGGAACCCTTGATATTTCCACAAGGAACCCCAGGATATTTTGAATCTACCCTCAAATTACTAACAGAACCCAGATTGCCAGAGTACCTGTGGGAAACAACTTGGTTATAATGCCATGGCAGGCTAGGTGTCAGGAACTCCAATAAGCACAAGCAGCTAAGTGAAAGATTTTGTCCAAGACATACATGTAATGAACTTCTTGAAACTCAACAACATTTGTTTTTAGAATGTCCTTATGTAATTACCTTTGGGAAAGCCTTAGCACAATCTTTAAATAATCCAGAATATGAAACAATTGATTATGGAACTTTGGTATTAGGTGAATATAGAACTGTATGGAGTATATATCATTCTAGTACTCTGAGAGTGATTACTGGATTTTTAAAATATTACATCTGGCTATCAAGATGTACATGGGTCTTCCAGCAGATTTGGTGGATCCAGCAGGAAGTAATTTGTTTTGTACAACAGCAAGTACAGTCGCTATATACTCATGAGCAAACAACACTTTCTAAAGAGAAGTTGATATCACTATGGAAAAACTGTGAGAACTGGTGGTACAATCCACCTTAAACTTTTTCCTTATTTGTTTTTTTTTTCTGTGTTGATATTGTTTGCATTTCTTTAATGTGAATTGTTATAATTTACTGGATATAATTATGTAATTATGTGATACTCATATGTATTGTTTTGTATAAGTTGTTATGTCCTCAATAAAAACACCCCTGCAGGTTGCAGGCTGTGCCCCCCCTACACACCCAGACCAGAGCAGGGCACACCCAGGACCATGCAGCCAAGCACACACATCCGCCACACACCCCTGACAGCTGCCCCATGGGCACCCCAAGGCACAGCCACCGACTGAGGGGAGGGACACCACCACTGTGGGGCACACCCCAGCACACAGCAGTGATCCACAGAAGCACAACACATGCTCCAACACATGCACACCACATGGACAGGCACTGGGCCACTGCAGCATGGCTCCTCATGCCACCAGCAAAGCAGACACAGACACAGACACAGGCAGGTATGTCAAAAGAAATATATATTGAAAAATCAAGTATGTACAATGAAGGGAGTGGGGAGGTGGGAAAGTGATGGAAGGGATAGGGAACAGGGACTGCACAGTGATAAGGGGACTGGAGGAGAGGTACATCTGGGGAAACAGGGGAATTCGAGGCCCGACTAGCGGTGGCCACGTGCCTGCTGCCCCTTGTAGTCTTTGCTGCCTCCTATCTGCCAGCAGCATCCTGAAGACCTGCAGCACCACCTCCATGGTCATTGAGGTGATGAGAATGAGCTGTCGTAGTAGCAGGCAGTAGAGGGGCCACCTGTGCCACCATCGGACACCTAGGACAAGGGACAGGACAGGTGATCAGTGCAATGTCCCAAGGAACCATGCCCATCCACAGCGCACAATGGGCAGTGGGATCACACCCCCCAGAGGGCCCATACAGGCCACCCATGGGGGGTGGGCCAACACCTGCCAGCAATGTGGCACACCACAACAGTCCACAGTGGTGGTCCCCACCGCACAGTGGCCACCTGACTGTGCTATGGCACACACATGGAACAGTGCTCCGGCAGCACCAAGGCAACATCAGTGGCAGCTGGGTGCACACCCTCCCCACCAACAGCTGGCACACGTGTCCAATGGATGCACCACAGTGGTGGACACCACACACAGTGCAACACACACAGCTGCCACGGCACATGGCATAGGTGGCCATGCCCACACCCATGCCCCTGCCACCCCCCACGTATGGTGCAAAGGATTATGTCAGTGCCTACCAGCTCTCTGTGCCCCACTGGTGCTGGAGCCTCTCTTCCACTGCCATCCTGACCTGCTGTAGCCTGCCTTCCTGCCACCGCTGCCCTTCTCCTGTTTTCAGGCCCTGGGAATGGAACAGAGACAGGAACACATCAGTAACCAACCACAGCAGCTGCCACCACTCACACCCCTCTCTGCACAGGGTGAGCCACTGCCTGACACGTCCCACACAGTGGCATCGCAGTGCAAGCAGTGGAGGGTGATGCCACCCCACAATGTGCACGATGGCAGTACACCACCCTGCAGGGCATGTTGGGCAGCCTAGCCAACACCACAGTACAGCACCAGGGCACACATGCATTATAGGCCTACTCACCTGGCTGTGGTACAGCCCCACACCTTACACATGCCTCCAGCCTCCTGAGACACTCTGGGTCCCTCCCTGCCAGGTCACCATAGCGGTGGCGACACTTCTTTCCCATCTTGGCCAACCCTGTGCACTGCAGCAGTGTGGCAGCAATGGTCTGCCACACTGCTACCTGGGACTGCTGCAGTGGGGCATGTCCAAACAGTTGGGGTGTGTGGGGCTGGACACAGGTGACCAGGTTGACCAGTTTAACCTGCATCCAGTTAGCCACCCATGGTGCTCTCTGCTGCACCATGCTACAGGTGTAAGCCAGTGAGCAAAATGGGGTGGTAGGCACACGTGGCACATCACACAGTCACAGAGATGCATGGCATGGGCGTGGCTAGGTGGGGTCACAGGTGCGGGGGTCACCCAGGGGCAGAGGTCACAGCAGGGGTCAAGGTTCATCTGCCACACAGTGCACATGTGCACAATAGAAGGCCTGGATTGGCATGCGCCATGGCCCACATTGTGCAGTCAGTGTACAGTTCGCAATTGGTGACATTACACCATCTGATGCATGCGCACTCCAGATCTGTGCACTGCACATGCATGCGCATTGTGCCGTGACTTGCTCCCGAACAAACTCATTGCACACGAAGCAAAATCATGATATTCAGCCAGCACAGGTAAATGAGATCATCAACCAATGCATGGTGCACTGGATGAATTAGCATGTCATTACCGATGTGCCAAAGTTCATTTGCATGAGATGCGCTATAAAAGTGCCACGGATCAGCACAGACCATGGACCAGTATTGCATCCTTTTGAGGTAAGTTGCATATGCTGCTGCAGCATACTGGGTGCAGCCAGCACAGCAGGGGTATGGAACAGGGTGCTGCTGAAGCTGATACACTGTGCTGTCCATGTCCACATGAAGCGACATGTCAGAACATGAGGAGTGTGAGGACTGTGGGCCTGCTTGCAAGCACAGGCCCAATTTCACTAAGGCAGAGACCAAGACCCTGTTTGAGGCCTACCTTGACAGGGAGCCCCTGTTGAGTGGTGCCACGGGCACACCACAGGCCAGGGTTGGGGCCTGGGTGGAGGTAGCAGCATGTGTGAACAAGCAGGGCAGCCACCAGTGCTCAGTGCAGAAGTGCAGGAAGAAGGTGGGCAAGGACAAGAGGTGCATCAAGGAGAGGGTGGCAGCCAACCATGCCTCCTGGAATGCCACCAGAGAGGGGCCTGCAGCTGTGCCACTGCTCATGGTGCAGGAGGAGTTGGTGGCAGCCACCATGCACTGCAGCACGGTGGAGGGTGTGCCTGGCGGTGGATTCCAGATGGGTGGCAGCCCATCACTGCATGGTAAGTATGTCAGCCACACACAGCTGGGGGAGTGGAGGGTGCAGACCTGGCCATGCTGGTGTGCATGTGGCCGGCATGTCTGTCATGTGCATGTGTGCGCACCCATGTGCATGCCATGCTGCAGGGCATGGGCAGTGGCAGTGGGGGGCACAGTGCGCATGTGGGCAATGCATCACTAATATGCCTCTCTTTCTCTTGCAGCACCAGCATGAATCCGTGCAGATGATGGGGTGCTGGTGGCAGCAGCCTGGCCACTGGACTGGCCCGGAGGACCAGCCATCCACATCCATGAGCATCCAGGAGCCTGACAGACTGCAGCTCACCACTGCTGTGCAGGTGAATGTCCTGGACCTGAGGTCAGACAAGGCCCTGGATGTGTTCCTGCAGGATGCCAGCCTTGGGGTCCTGTGCACAGAGACACAGATACGTAACACTTATCCTGGACAGCATGGCCACTGTTGTGGGGGAGATGCCCATGCTTGCCACTGACACAGGCAGCATGCCCAGCACCCTGCCGGTGGCAGAACAGCTGCCCACCACCACTGCAGGCACAGCTGTGTGCACTGCCCAGGCTGTGCCCTGTGGTGGAGATGGTGCCACCATGCAGGTGATGGGTGGCATGCAGCATCCAGATGGGCAGCAGCAGTGGGATGCAGTGCCACTAGGCAGCCGGATGCAGGCTCTGCCACCGGTGTGCCTGCCATACCCAAACCCCTATGCAGACCCCACTGTGCAGCCTCCACCAGAGAGGGAGCTGTGAAGTGTGGCCAGTCACCACGTGGAGATCAGTGTCCAGCCTGGGATCCCATGGACACTGAGCCGCTGGCTGAGCACACCCATTTGCTGTGGGATTCCATACAGCAACAGGTGCAGCTCACCACTGGGGTGCATGCACTGTGTGCAGAGGTGCACCAGTTAGCTGAGCAGCAGGAGAGGGGCACGGCACAGATCCTGGTGGGGATGCAGTGCATGCAGTAGACCATGACCACCTCTCTAGATTGCATTGCCACCGTGACCTTGGATGGCTTTACGCTCAGGCATAGATGACCCCTGCAGTGTGCCATCCACCCCACGTACCCAGTGTCAGGTGACCCCTGCACAGTCGACACTGGGCTCAGATGTTGGCATCCCAGGCATGCCAGGGGCTGGGCTGTTTGGATGCCTCGACACACGCACGTGGACACAGTCATGGTCCCGCTGTTCCACCCCTGGGGGTTGTTGCACACACCCCCATTGCTGATTCTCAGCCTGTGGCTGCTGATCGGACCAGGCACGGCAGCCCCCATGGCTGTGGTGGCTACAGTCCATGCAGCAGCCCTGATGTGGGCCCACCCCACTGGCAGTCTGCAGCCACTGCCCAGTGCACACATGTGGTGTGTGTTCCTGCTGCAGGTGTGGCACCTGTGTGTTGCACCACACGCTGTCCCTGTGCATGCTTGCCCAGCTGCTGGGCCATGTGGTGTGGGCATGATGACAGCAGTCCTGCACCAGTTGTGCCTGTGCACTGGTGTGATGCATCTGATCCACACCACATATCCACACCTGTGTGTGGGTGCGTATGTGTGTGTATGTGTGTGTGTGTGTGGGGGACTGTACGGGGTGCTGTATGTGGTTGTGTGTTGGTGTGTGCCCCTGTCACCCTTACCCCTTCTTCCTGCCTCAGTGTGTGCATGCCCATTACCACACACACTCCTGCATGTGTGCTGTACTTGTTTGTCTGGCCTAGTGTTTCGTACCACCTACGTGCATGCACCAAAGTGCTCCCGTGCTATGGTGTCCCTGTGCCTTCTTGCCTGCTGGATCAACCAGGGATCCCTCTGCCCAGGGGATGGCTGTCCAGCTCCCTTCGCCCATTGCCTCCATCATCCCCACTACTGTCACCCTCATCAGCCTCAACAGCTATCCCACCATCAATGGCCATGTTGTGCAGTAAAGCAGACCAGGAATGGCCACAGGCTTTTGAGGGCTGTACTGTAGGGCACCACCTGACTTATCTAGACAACATTACCGTTCTTTCAGCATGCCAAAGACTCTCTCAATGATGTTGTTTGTGCTGGCGTGTGCCTCATTGTAGCATTCCTTTGTTGGGGACGATGGGTGCCGCTAGGGGGTGAGCAGCCAGGGCAGCAGTGGATAGGCACTGTCCCCTGTGTGGATAATGTCATGGTTAGCCCTCTGCTATGTTAGGCTGCTCCCCTTGCCTGTCCATGCCACCAATGCCAACATGCACACTCTGCCCTCCCATCCCATGGTATGCTCTGCCTGTCACCCCTGCCCATGCCATACTCACCCACTAGGTGGCCCATGGGGATATCTCCATGTTCGAACCTGTGGCACAGCACAGAGCTGTGCCATATGAATGCATCATGTGCACTCCCAGTGTGTGTGGTGCAGACATTGATTATGCACCCTATGGCATTGCACATCACCTGGCAGTTGACACTTGGGTTCCCCTTCCTAGTTGTGTACACCACACCTTCGGGGCCAGGTGGCATGCGGATGCCCATGTGGGTGCAGTCAATGTCTCCAATCATGCCAGACATATGTGCTACCCTGTGGAAGTCCTGCATGGCTGCTGTATGCTCCACCTGTGTGCTGGGGAAATGGATGTATTCCAACGCACGTGGCAGCAGAGCGTTGAGGAACTGTGTGAGGAGGCAGGATGTGGCTGACTGAGTTATGCCTGTGGTATCCTGTTGGTCTCTGGAAGGTGCCGTGACAAGCAGGCACATGACGGCTGTCTCCTTCATCTTCACAGACATGGCGTGGCTCTGTCTGGTGGTGCCTGCATCTCTCACTGCACAGCTCACAGAGCTGCCTCAGAATGGCCCTGTTCAGCGGTACTGGCCCACAATCTCAGTGTCACCATACTGCTCAAAGGTGATGTGGATGCAGTACCTCCTGTGTCTGGCATACCACCGACGGGCCCTTCCACAGCCATGTCGCTGTTCCTGCTGCCCCTTCACACCCCTCATTATGGTCTCCATCATGAAGGGTGCACTATCCATGGCCCTTGCTGTCCTCTATCCCCCAGGCAGTTGGCTGCTGTGGGCTGTGTGCCACCCTGGTGCACTGCCTGGCAGTATGTCTGCCCATCTGTCACACTCTCTCTACCCCTGTCTCCCTCTCCACTGCTACATCTGTCCCTCTTCCACTGTGTCTGCCTTGGTCTGTCTGTTTGTGTGTCTTTCTGTCTCTAACTCTCTCACTCTCTCTCTCTCTCTCTGTCTTTCTGTCTGTCTTTCTTTCTCTTTCTCTGTCTCTCTCTCACTCCCTCTCACCTGGAGCAAGTGCTTTCTGTGTGCTTGAGCCCTATATTTCTAAGAAACAAGACTGCTCGGTGTATCTCTGACGTGCTGCACACTTGTGCCATGGTTCCATGGTTGAATATCGCACTCGCGCTGAATATTTATGGACATGCCTCTGCACTTGTGCCTACATTCATTATAGTTGCACATTGGCGCAATGAGATCTGCTCTGCGCAGTGGCTCCCACTGAATATCATCCTTGGCATAGGTACGCACTTGCATGGTGCAACTCAGTTGTGCCACGGCAACTGCTTTGAATATCTGGGCCAAAGAGTACTGTTTTATTTCACAAATTCTCATTAAAGTAAAGTTACTAAAAAATGTTTTGAAAGCTGCTGACCATACTTCTGGTGTGGAGACGCTCCCTCTCTGGCATCTCACAATCTCCATTACTGCTAACTTGCAAGTTTGAAACGTCCTCCTTTATGGAGAAAGAGACAACTCTGGGCAGTGACTGAACCAATGTAATGATGTCATCCATCCCTGCCCAGTCCAAAAAGGAAAACCTAAAGAGGCTGCTAATAGCAACCCCTGCTGCAATTGGTTGCATCTGAGAGGTTCAGTGTCTCAATTTACTAATGACAGATTCAGCTCACATTTAGTTTACACAGTCATCTGTATGCAGTCTATAGCCTGCACCAACTTAGTTTTTTTTTTATTTTCTACTACAAACAATATGTTTCACATTAAAGTTGATTTGACAGAAGTATGTTATGCTCAAGAAGAATTATATTTTATAGGGTGGGGGGAGAAAAGGGGTTGAGGGCACAGATGCCATTAATACCTTGAAAACAATGTTTTTAATTCAAGCTTGATGTACACTCCTTTAAAATGTGTTAATAATTGGAAAGCTAAAAAGGGGGTGTTACTCCTAATTTATTCTTATTCGAAAATATATATATATATATATATATATGTATATATATGCTGGCCCTTTTATGTCCTAGTTAGTGAAGTGTTGAAACTGCAGCTGTTTCATTAGTGTAATCCGAAACAAGCATTTGTCAATGCCTAACGTTCACTTGCAGGTATTTCTGTGGTATTTGGCACTTGGACACAACTTAAAAATCAGTGACAAAGAAGTGCAAGCATTTGTCAGTGCCAAATGTTGCTTGCTATGTGCTGTTTAGGTATTTGGAGTCATTGGAGTGCAAAATATTGAAAATTGGGGAACTTACTAACGCGGTGTAGAACCGCCGCAACGCACGCCTCGTGAAAAATGTCATTTTTAGAATTTTTTCATCAAACTTTCAACATAGCTATTTTAAGACCTCTGCTCATGAACAGTGTCACTGTCATTTCTTAATGTGTCCCATACATTGATTGGCATACCGACTGTGCCATTGTGTGCTACATGGGTGGAAACACATTTGGGCAGGATGTGAAAAATGACAGCTGTACTGCTCATAAGGAGGTGTGGTAAAATGTCAATGTTGAAAATCTGGAGGAAAATATTGAAAATTTGCAAACTTACCAGCGTGCGTAGGAACTGCGAAATGCACGCTTGTAAAACAGTCATTTTAGAATTTTTCACCAAATTTTCAACATAGCCATTTTAAGACCTCTGCTCATGAACAGTGTCACTGTGATTTTCTTAATGTGTCCCATACATTGATTTCACACACCGACTGCGCCATTGTGTGCTACATGGGCGGAAACACGTTTTGGGCAGGATGTGAAAAATGACAGCTGTACTGCTCATAAGGAGGTGTGGTAAAATGGCAATGTGGAAAATCTGGAGTGAAAATATTGAAAATTTGCTAACTTACGAGCCTGCATAGGAACTGTGCAACGAACGCTCATAAAACAGTAATTTTTGGAATTTTGCACCAAATTTTCAACATGGGGTTTTGGGACCCCTTCTCATGAATGAGGTCACTGTTGTAGACATTTGGGGTTCAAGGGTGATTTGTGCAGTGATCATGTAAATCACCTTCGGCCTGAATAATGTCATGACAGTGACATCATTCATGAGAAGGGGTCCCAAAAACCCCATGTTGAAAATTTGGCAAAATTTCAAAAAATGCCTGAGATGTGCAATAAAGTTGAAAACCCCTATCTATCCTATTATACAGCTTACCGGGCATTTCTCAGTTCGCAGTCAGCTTTGAAGAGTGCAGACGTGTTCCAGGTCCACTGAAGATCATTGCGCGAGCTCGGAGGTAAGTATGGGGTGAGGGGTGTGGAGGGGTGCATAGTGGTGGTGCGGATTGTGGAGGGGCCTGGGAGAAGCGCTGTGGGACCGTTTTTGATTTACAGCTTTAAAAAAAAAAACGACGTGGGACATTTGCCATGCTGGGGTGGGCTCCCAGCGTGGCAGAAGGATGGCTGGGGGCCTGGAGCCAATGGGAATTGGGCACCCCATCGGCAGATGATCGCTGGGATGTTGGCCACGCTGGGTGGGCCCCAGTGTGGCAGCAAAATTTGGGATGGCGTGACGCGGTGTTGTGTATGACAGCAGTGGTTTTCTTTGAAGAGAAGACCACCTCTGTCATACACAGCACCACATCCGGATTGGTGCAGGACTGCCACACCTGCTCTATGGAGCAGGGCATTGCAGGAGAGGGGAACACCTCCAAAGTGTCCCATTCTCCCAAGACATTCCTTGAACATACGCGCAAGCAAACATAAAAAATATAAGCACCAGAATAAAACTTGAAATCCATCTCCCATTAATCATACCCAATGAATTTAAACATTTAATTCATGGCTCTTGTTTATTCTGTTTAGATGATCAATCCACCCGCCCTCACATTTTAAAAGTGCTCTCTCCCAATCCCCCCCCCACAGGTTTCTGTACTCTCTCACATGCCATGAAGCAAAGTGTACTAATAGGGTTTCTGGCTAACTTAATATGTCTAACCACTACAGATTTCATATCTTCATTTGTAGTACACTTTTGTGCTCAGATATTCACAACTTCAATGGCCTAGTGGTCTTACCCACAACCATAAAGGCAGTATGACTAAGTGCCGAAACTCGGGATCCTGACATTCAGGATCCTGAGTTCAGCTGCCCGACACACACCTGCCCAACAAACGGAAGTTGGTGCTGACAGGGGTAAGGTAGCGGATGTGACAAACCACTACCCTGCCTCTAGCCGTGCACCACAAGAGAGGGGAAAATCCAAGGGTTGGCTGAGCTGCTCCCGTGGTGTGGGAGGGCTAGGCCACTAGCAGCTGGCCACCGTTGTGCTCAGACCTGGGTTCAAGTCCAGGAATGCAACTTTTTTGCATGGCACTTTTTTGCCCCCCATAAATTGTTTTAACCTACTCTGAAGTCTGCTCCCCCTCATAGTTGGTTGTTTTAGTTATGGGGGAGAGGGGAGCAGAGCCTCCTGCTTGGGGGGTGGGGGCTTAACTCCCACATTGCACTAATACCTTGTCGGTCTTCTGACAGTTGGTGTCCTAAATTCAGGCTTATGGAGTTCAGGAGACCGATTGTCGGGATTTCATAGTAGATCCTGTTTAAGTCCACATGGACACTTTCATATGCATAGTACATAATCTGAGTCAAAATTCAGAGAATCCATAATAACAAATTTCCCATTTTAATGTGTATTAAAAATTCTTTCACTTTTATGCTTCCTGCGCAGTGGACACAACTCTTACAGTTGAAAAAGTCTTTTATGTCTGGTCCTTGCCATACACAAAAAGGATCAGGCAGACTCCAATGTTGTGTTTTAACTAATTGAGACCCCACCTCCCACTGAGACAAATCACCCTCAACCCAACAGCCAATGGCACTGTTCTCTTAAGGCTAGAATGCAAGTTTACAAACTTAGAACAACACTGTACCAGAGGCCCAGAACTAAATCCAACCCAGTATCACCCAGGGGCTCCTCAAAAGCTTCTGAGACAATAATCTTGCTGCACCCTCCCTGGCCTCAGATGGGGTACGCTAGAGTGTGTGAAGGCTGATACCACTGGAATACAGTCATGGTGTTCTGGCAATTACTAGGCCCTATCTTGAGTTTGGTATTCAGTAGTGTCTTAAACAGAGTTGCTCAACTGAGATAAAAATTGCAACTGGACAGGGATAGTGGTGTGAGCTGCACTGACCCCCCCCGTGGGACTGACAGGCTCCCAGCAGCCCCTCTCTCAACACTTGGTACTGTCTGCCTCTCTTACAACATGAATGTAAATATAGGTGATACTTTCTTCAGCATCAATCCGGAGCACCTGAACTTAGTCCCTTAACTATGACCATGAGCAGACATTGACAATCAAGCCCACAGTGTATTAACAGAAAAAGACTGGCATACCTTGGCAACCAGGCTGAGGCAGGAGGGTAAGGAAGAGGCTGGTGCTCATATTGGCTTTCAGGGGGAAGGGGCCTCTGAGGAGTAACTCCAATGGAACATCATACTTGAAGTCTCTTAGAAGTCCCTTATGTGTTTTCTATCCCCTTCTCACTGTGTCCTATGTGCCAGTGCCATCCTCTCCTGCCTCACTCCTTTACTGTCCCAAAACATTCTACGATGAAGTATCTGTGTATGTACACAGCCTTTGCTATCTGAGATTTGTTCCCCATATCATCTTATCTTGTAATGTTATTTATAATTATACTATTTTCATGTATGATATGTCCTGACATGTTGTTGTAAACTGTAATTGAAAATTGTTCTGTGTGTCCAAGACCATCTTGCAAATGAGCTCACTCAATGATGTAACTGCCTGGTTAAAGAAAGTTTGATTGAATGATTGATTGTTAAGAGTGGTGGAAGACTGGGCTTGTTGGTGTTTGAGGTCCACAGATATTTGTGTAATGGCCTCTCCTCCTTGTTTCTCTCACTGCGCATGATGTTCCTACTGGTTCAAAATGCACTGTCCTAATTTTTCTGCCACGGTAATAGTTGGTGATGGATGCGGCATGGTAACCTCTGTATTGTGTCATTGAAGCTCAGTTGCTGCCTTCTCTTCAGAGTTAAACATCTGAGGGTACTCCGGGAATAAGTCTGTTAATTTAGTTGAATTTAAATGAGTAAGGTATATGGAATTTTAGTTGAGCTTGCTTGAGAGCCTTCATGTTGGGACATATGATTTATAGCAGGATATGAGTGCAGGGGGATAATCATTTTCAAAATAGAGCCTGTCGTCCTTATATAAGACAATCATTTGCCACCATGCCAAATGCAATACAGTTTCTTCTACTGCAACCAAAGGGTGGTGCCCACGGCTGGATTGGGGCCAACATTCTATGGGCTCATTAAATCTCAAAAGTAAGGGCGGCAGGAGATCCAGTGATGTACAGAACAGTTGTTGTATGAAGAGAATCATTGGCATACCTTCTACCCCTCAGGTAAGCTGGAAATGCTGTACTAATGTTGTTTTGTTGGTTTCAGCTCTCAGCATCTTCAACCATTTCTTGGAGCACCTGAATCACAGTGTGCAGTTGGATAATAGCCCATTCATTGGTATTGAGCCATTAGTCTAAGGTAGTTTGTTGCTCCTGTATGTTGTCTTGGCATTTTTCAGCTGTGAACACCATTCTTATAGGCAAATCCTCTGCCTTAGGTACAGCTGTTTCAAAGATGTCAGATTTTTAGGCATGGGAAGTAGATCTTACAAACAGGTTATTGGTGAGGGATTACATTCAGGAGGTAGTTAGTGAGTCAATGATGATGAAGATCAGAAGATTGGACAGGAATACATTAATGAAACCAGAAAAGAATATATACATCTTGGTGTGAACAAATTTGATTTGTTAAGTAATATATTAATATGTCTGGATGCTTTGGCAGGCTGGAGACATAATGCTGCCAATTCTTCTCACTGAGTTTATCTTAGCAGAGAATCTGGTGACAATCCATGCATGACTTTCACCAGGGTCACCATTATAAAAGACAGACTAGTTCACAGTCAGTTTAGGAGCACCACCCGCAGGCCCAAGTACCAGCACTGGCTTCCTACAGACCAAAAGGAATGCAAAGTGTGGACAGTGATGCTGCAATGCTAGTGTCCTGCAGGATCTTTCATGAAGTCTACAACAGGCCCAGCCCAATCTGTGCAATCATGCTGCTGTTTTGTGAGTGGTCTGCATGACCTTTGCAAAGCAAGTGGCAGGTCTGTTTTAAGAGAGCAATAGAGCCATTTGTGAAGCATGCTACTGGTCTGGGGATATAAGTAGGTGCTGGTGTAGAGGCATAGTTGCAAGTGGTCCACAGGGCCACTGGTGAAGCCTGTTAAAGGCCCGGGGCAATGTGTGTGATGGTGCAGCTGCTTCTTGTGTCTGACATGTAACAGTACTGCTGTGTTCAGCATGAGGCATGACTGTATTCCTTGTACTGTACTACATTATTTGTTTATTTAATATGATGTTAGAAAATAGGTATCAAACCTATTTCCTGTTTTGGCATTCATTTATTGGGGTTCACAGGGGTTGTGAATGGTACTGGTGGAGGAAGGGTTAAAAAACTTACAATGCATTTCCTCACTTTTAACTTTAATATTAAACCCTAACTTGTGTGTTAATGTAGCATTTTGCAATGAATTCATACAATAGGTAAAACAAATTAAATGTGTGATAAAGGCACAAGATAAATTTATCTTGGCATGAAATATACAAGATATACAAAATGTTATCCTGAAAGTTGAGAATGTCACATCATAGAGGATTGTGTATGAGCAATATACTGTACACAAGGCTGTTTTTAAGTTAAGCAGTTTCCGTGGTAACAAGAGACTGTGAAAGCACAGCTTGAGAGGTCTCATTACCATAGAAACCTTGAAATTAAAAAAAACAACCTTATATGTGTATGGTTGCTCATACACAATCTTTTATAGTGTATGGGAAACCATTACTAGTATACTGTGTCCAAAAAAAGGTTCCCCCTGTACCTTAAGAGGCTTACTGTATCGTGGGCTGTACTGGTTCTTTCCAGTGCCACTCACTTCCCAGAACAAGTCTCCCCACTGTGGCTGCTTCATCGTGCCTGTGTGACGATGTTCTGCCTTGTTGTGCTGCAGTAGTGATGTAGCTAGTGCAGCACAACAACATAGTGATTTCACTACTGCAGCACAACATGGTTATTCCACTCATGGAATTCCATCAGTAATAACATTCTCCCATACACCGTAAACACTGTTTTGAAAGTTGTGTACATCCTAATGGACTACTGAACACACTAGAGAGTGACTTTATCAGTGCTGATGTCATTACTAGTAACCCTTGCAGCACTAAAACCAGAAGCTCACACCCAAGAGAAACAATTAATTCTTTATACAGACAGCTGATGTAAAAGTTATAAATGATAAAATTAAATTGCACAGTATAAACTGAATAAGCAGTGGCATGACTGAAAATACATACTTTATTATCACTTGTTAGGGGGCAGGACTTTTATAACTTACTCATGGCTCCAGTACTCATGAGTTATACTTGAAGATTCAGTATATTTTCAGTCAAGCCAATTCATAGCCCATGCATGTATTAATTTCATGTACAGTACAATTCACATTAATTATAATGCAAAACAGTTAGTTTTCTTATTATTTAGTCAGCAGTGCCTTGGGAAGTCTCTTTATGTTTTAACCCTTAACTGGCTTGAAAGAAACTTTTATTCATTCATTCATTCTGTCTATCTATCTATCTATCTTAGCAACTGAGCAGGAATGCATCTATAGTTCTGTCACTGTACAATGCAAAACTGAGTTGCAACTATTAGGGAACAGTTTTTACAAGATTTTTTTCTCTGGATCCAACAGCACTAATGCAACTGAGAACTGTTAAAGCAACTCATTAGTGTGATACTTTACTAATGTGAATTGTACTGTATTTAAAAAATAATCAAAAAGTAGAAAAAGGGCTGCACTTGGGACGAGCAGTGCCCGGTTGCAGAGATAACTCTGATACACATATATAGAAATGTAAACCGGCACCTGCTCAAAAGCATTTCACTTGAATACAGCTCGTATTTTAAATAAGAAGCTGAGTGTGCTTATATTCTCCAATGAACTTTTAATTAGTAAAAACTCACTTAAAAAGTGTTGGAAGCGACCTCTGCCTTTGCTCACACCTGGTGGAACTTTAACAGCCGTTTGTGCATGGACTTTTGTGGTGCTTCATAAAACTGTGAGGAAAATTTCAGGACTTCTGTACTATATGCTACGAGTGTTTCCACATGTTTTGGTGTTTTGTGCCACTTTTAAGTGAGTTTTACTAATTAAAAGTTCATTGGAGAATATAAGCACACTCGGCTTCTTATTTAAAATACAGAGCTGTATTCAAGTGAAGTGCTTTTGAGCAGGTGCCGTTTACGCTTCTATATATTTAAAATAATAAAGAAAATAAGATACAGTACTATCTTGATAAATAATGGGTAGCAATGGATGGCAATATGCATGCAATTTCTCAAGTCAAAGCCAAAGAGAATTTGACACTGGCCAACTTCTCTTCTTTCTTTTAATTGAAAGCAAGCCTGGTAACTGTACTGGCAGCTCAACTTGGCCCAAAGGGAGAGTACAGTAGAACTGTGGTTCCCTTCTGCAATTGCCACTGTGGCAAGCCTTGGAACTTGCTCTTCCACAGAGGTTTGCTGCATTTGTGAGAGTCCTCAGTGGATTTATGCAGCATTAGCAGGTTGGGGACATGACAGATGGGTGGTGTGAGACTGAAGAAGAAAATTCCAACCAGGAGAATGACAGTACAGGGTTACATTAAAGCTTTACAGTGCCTCTGAAAAGGCTTTAGTGAGTGGTTCATTAGGCTAACAGGTCAATAGAAGAGACCCAAAAGGGCCTGTCTGCAAAACTGAGGATACATACGGAACATTCAATGGATTGATTCAAAATATGGAATTTATCTTCAAGTCTGAATGGGCAGGACCATAACTTGTGAGTGGTGGAGACATGGTGAATTATAACACTTCTGCCTCCTACAAGTGATGATAAACTGCATATTTTGAGTCAGGCCATTGCACAGCTATTTATTTATTTAATTTTGGTGAATGGGTTGGTCCACTGAGATGTAAGGTCCCTTTTTCAGGGGTGACCAGAATTATTTACAGGCAGAAATTGACATTGTACAATAATAGCAAGATAATTACTAATCATAGGAATTCACAGTATGATAAATCACAGGCATTTTCATTTAGTTTAGTTAGTTTTTGTTGCCTGGGAAAGGAGAACTAGACAGTTCTGCCCATTTTCAGTCTTGTCCAGGGGGTTGGGGGATACAGATGGATGCCAGCTAACACTGAACCAGATTAAGCTGTTGGTGGTATTTTTAGTGAATGGGGTAAATTTTGGCCAGGGCACCAGGGAAATCTCCTACTTTGCCAGTAGGGGGAACCTCTGTCACCCAAGATGGAGGAGACTAGAAGAAAAGTGATTGAAGTGGAGACTGAGGTGGCATTCTCCACCCTGTTTCAAGTACTCAAGATAATCTTACTATTGAAAATATGGAAGTACAGGTTGCAGAAATACAGATTACTGTACAATCCAGTGAGAAACAGTCAGTTAAGGATGATATAATATAGCACCAGAATTTACAATACTCCACAACCAAAGAAACCACTGAGATCTTAATACCAGAATGACCTAGTGATTGCCTGAACAGACTGAGGAAGTTCACGTGCAGGAGACATCTGTCAGGGTAGGCAGCCCCCTTGAGCTGACATGAGACATACGGAAAGCGTGGATGTGCAACAGTGATGCAGCAAACACGGGAGCAGTTCAGGATAGAACCATATGATTTACCGAGGAAAGAACTTTGGTCGGCAGATGCGGCCTTGTGAAATCCTGGCTGGGAACAATATGCTAATGGGACATGGGTTCCAGACCCAGATTGTGTTTAACCAGATAGAAAAAAAGGAGGATGCACAGTTGTTTTTTCCAATGGAAGACAACAGACGACACTGGAGCTCCGGAGGAATAGAAACTGAAAGCACAAAGGTACAGAAACTAGCTATGACTGGGGCCCCAAAATGCAAACAGACACAAAAGAGCTCAAATCACAATGAGAATGATGAAAGGCCTGGTACCTCAGTGGGGGGGAGTAACAGGGATAATACGATTAACAATGATGGGGGAATGACAGAAAGGATGCAAAGGAAGAGGGGAGAAACAACAACAGAGCAAGGGCTAATAATGAAAACAGGAGAGGATTTACAATGGCTGAATTGTTCAAACAGAAACTAGAACAAGCACACTGAAGAAATGCTGTAAGGCTCAGGTACAGGGGGGTCTACTGCAACAACCTGATAGATACTATATGGCCAAACAATGACTTAAAGGTTCTTTACAGTTTACTGCTTCAGACATCTATGCCTTAATATATATGCCTTAATACATATTTCAGGGAAGACACCTTCAATATTAGTTTTAAAATGAATGCAGGGTTTGAAAAAAATTTTGGCTAAAAAATAATACTTTAAAACAAACATCTCTTTGGACACCTTTTTATGCCATTCCTTTGACCAAGCCCACAATAAGTTTTGTAACAATTATGTTGAGGAATGAGGGGATGAATGTTAATGATATCTACCATTGGCTTCAACATTGTGACATTCTGGACCCACCAGAGACTATTATAGATTTTGAAGGTATGTGGACTGGGGGCTAGAAATTTAATGTTAAACTGTTTCAGGTGAACTCAGAAATAATTCACTTTCCTAATAGTTTTTTCTGGGAAAGGACAGGGAATGTGTTTTATGGAGGACAGTCTAGGGCATGCTACAAGTGCGGTGCAAGAATCCACCTGAGTGGCACTTGTGATTGCTGAAGTGCTCTTGTGTGGGGGATATGGGCACCCAAGTGATCTCTGTGAGAACATCTTCCAGTGCAATCCCTGTGATGAGAAGGGGTATACTTTTCACCAATGCCTCTGGGCTAGACATAATAGAGGGAAGGTTGGGACCAGGATAATTTGATTCAAAATGCACAAGAAAGGAGACAGGGACCAGAGCATTATAACATCCCTCTCATTCAAACCCCATGACACCAGAAGTCCCAGAAGTAGTACTAAGGGAAGAGGATACTGAAGAGGGAGATAGGAAAAAGGGCAGATCAAGTCCTAGCCCCACTTCTGAGCAGATAAGCCAAGGTGAGAATGACCCTCAGAACAATAATGAAGAACAGTCCAAACAAAGAGCTAGGGAGGAGCCCCTTGAAGAACAGATTGCTCTCCAGACAACAAGAAAAAATACACAGCTAGCATGTAGAGTAACTCGAGCCTCAATGAAAAGTATAGCAGGCTCTTTTGTGGTACCCACCCAAAACTCCTTTACACCACTACAAAAAGATTGGGGGGACTCTGATCTGGAATCTGACATATCACACAGATCAGAGATCCTTTCAGAGTTAGAGGATGAAGATGGGAGACCCCTGAGGAAAATAAAGAAAAAAGAAAGGGAAGGAAAGAAAAATAAGGCAACATAAGGGAATGTAAGGTGGAATCTGAAGGAAACACACTCCTCCCATATATGCCTACACAATGAACACAGTATTGATAGCTTCTTTAAATGTGCGTGGCCTTAAAAATTACAAAATAAGGATGGCACTGTTGGCATACCTTAAACAGTTAGATAAGGAAGTAGTGTTTCTACAAGAGACAATATTTACCTCTCTTTTTGAAACTGAACAGATGAAAAGAGGCTGGTCTGGGGTCCATCTTTTTGTACATTTGGGGAAGATATGGCAGATGGTTTAGGGATTATTTTTAGGGGATCCAAATTTTCAATCACTAGGGTAATAGATCTGCTTCCAGGGAGAGCCCTGATATTAGATTGCCAATATAGGAATATGCCTTTTAGGTTTATTAATATTTATGCCCCTCAGACCAAAGCACTTAGAGTTGAATTATTTTTTTTCAGTTAGTAATTTTTATTGAAGTATTTCTTGTTTAATACATTCATAACAACCACAAACAAAGATGACATGCATCTGTATCATGGAAGGATCATTGCATTAATATCAAAAAGTTAGGAATATGCATCATGCGCATGAAGGCAACCGAAGAAGCAAACACATAACCAGCAAAGAACAAGCCATAATCATTTTAAGAGCTGCTATTTTCCCTGGCAATGTAAGGTGAGGCATTTTCCACCAGTCTAGTTCCATTCTAATATTGGCTATTAATGGGGTCATATTGAGATCCCAGATTATAGAGAGATCTGAGGAGATATGGATACCCAGATATACCAGAGATTTCAAGGCCCATTTGAGTCCCAGAGGAGCAACTATGTTTTGAGTGCAAGTCGGGTTTATTTATTTATTGAAAATGTTTCACCAGGAAAGGCACACTGAGCAAAAAGATGCTCGTCTCATGGTGCGACCTGGGGGGAAGGGTTACAGTGGAGGAAGGTATACATACTACAGTTGAAATTAGGAGTAGAGCAATACAGATAATGAACATACAGTAGATGGGTGGGATTACATTTGACCTAGTTATATAAGGAGAACAGTACAAAACATGATCATCAAGGACAATGGTATACATATCATGGGTATACATCAAGGGCAATACATGATTACATAAGTGCCAGTAACAGAACTTGAGTGCCAGTAACAGAACTTGAGCTGAAGCGAGATGCACCAAGTTGGCAGTAGGAATTGGAGAGTGAAGATAGGGGGTAAAGGAGGGGTGGACTAGTAAACACTAGGTGTGTAGGGGGGTGCTTTAGGTGAGGTGGGAGGAAGAAGAAGGACATAGTAGCAGTGAGTAAGACTGAATAGCGTAGGTTATTTAGGAAGGAGGGGAAGGGAAGAAAGGAGATAGTAGAAGTGAATAAGAGTGAGTAAGAGTGTAAGTGCATAGGGCAGTGTATAAGCCAGACAATTTGGCAAAGGCCGAGCTGCTGGTCAGGTGCAAAGGGGGGATGGGGAAGAAAATCTATCAGTGGGGGCTAGGTCGGGGCAGTTACAATCTGGTGCAAGGAAGTTAGTGAGGGCAGAGGATAGGGAGTGTTTGGATGAAGAATAGCGGATCTGGGCTGGCAGGTCATTCAAGAGTTTAGGGAAGAGGTAAGAGAAGGCTGATTGGCCTGCGGTGGTCCTTGATGAGGGATGACTAATAGCCCTAACGTCAGTAAACCTGAGGGCGTGGGTCGGGTAGATGGGAAGATAGGGGAGGACGGGTAGGGAGGATGGAGCCAAGCCAGAAGTTGGAAGTGAATTTAAACTGTGAAGTAGGTGCTGGTTACTCAGGTATGGCAGGGCCAGGGAATGGTACAGCACACAGTGATGGGAGCGGGGGGGGCATCAAGGGCAAAGTGTCAGAAAGCGTTAAAGAGGGGGTTCAGTCTGGTTAGGGTGGTCTTAGAGGTGGAGCTGTAAACAACATCACAGTAGTCGAAGGAGGGTAGAATCATTTTCTGGACTACTTCACGTCTGACAGGTAACGGGAGACTAGTGCTGTTTCTATAGAGGGCACCAAGTTTTGGGTGCAGTTTTGAAATGATGGCATCCACATGTGGAAAAGGAGAGTTGGCGATTAAGCCAAACCCCTAGATTCCTGAAGGAGGCACATCATCAAGAGTGGTGTTATTTGGGGTACAGAAGATCAGAGGAGGTGAGTCTGGATAGATGCTGTCTAGTGCAGAAAGACATAGAGACAGTTTCTTGGCATTTATGGAGAGTTGGTTGGTGTTGAACCAGTGCTGGATTTTGTTGAAATCGGTTTGAAGTTTAGAGTGACTTCTTTGTGGGTCCAGCCGAAGGTAAAGAGGACCGGTCGCCAGCATACATGTGGATTGCGGTGGAGCAAGAGTTAGGCAGATCATTTAGAAGGATGGAGAAGAGGATGGGGCCAAGAACTGAGCCTTGGGGAATGCTGGTGGTGATGGGGGGGGGAGGTGTAGTCAACTATTTTAGTGGATTGAGTTCTATTTTATAGGTAGGCACTGAACCAGTTTGTGGCAGATGCTGCTAACCCAGCCCCTGATAGTCAGGATAGTAGGAGAGAATGGGATACCGTGTCAAAGGCTTTTGCTAGGTCAATGAAAATAGTGGCAGTGATTAGCCCTTTATCCATCCCAGTGAGGATGGAGTCCGTGAGTCTTAGTAGGAGGAGGTGGTAGAGTGGTGTGTATTCTGAAACCGGACTGAAATGGAGTAAAGAAGTTAGTTTCTGAGAGAAAGTGGGAGAGTTGGGATAGCACTAGGTGTTCCTGGAGTTTGGTGAGGGCGGGGAGAAGGGAGATGGGACGGTAGTTAGTTGTGGAGGTAGGATCACCACCTCTTGGTAGGGGTAGGACAGTGGCATGCTTCCATTTGGAGGGGAGTGACTCGGTGATGAATGAAAGATTTAGTAGAGCCACGAAGGGAATAGCGATGGTGGGGGCAGATAGGAAGAGGAGTTTGTTATCGAGACTATCAGGGGATTTGCCTTTGGAGGGGTTTAGGGAGTGAAGGGCATCTAGGGATTCAGTGGGGGAGATGTGTCTGAAGGAAAAGGGGTTCCTACCAGGCAGTAGGGGGATAGATGTGTGGGGAGTGGGTGTGGTTGCAGAAGGTAGGGAATCTAGGAGTGCCATGGCGCAAGTAGTGAAATAGGAATTAAACTCGGAGGCTACCTTCGGGGGGTCAGAGAGGAGAGTCCCTTGGGTGAGGAGGAGAGGTGGGGGATTTGATGTTTGGGGGGAGAAAAGGAAGTTAATGACTTTCCAGAATTTAGAAGATCTCCCAAGATTTGCATTTAGGGTGTTGTTAAAATATTCAGCCTTAGCTAAGCGGATGGCCTTTGTGCATTTGTTGCGGAGCATGCAGTAGGTGATATAGTCACCTGGGAGGAGCGTGATTTGTAATTTCGCCAGGCCTTGTCACGGGCTTGTTGGCAAGCTATCAGCTCAGGGGATATCCAGGGTAGGTGAGACCCACAGACCTAGCCTGGGCAGGGGCGGTTTGTCCCAGGCGGTGAGGAAGGTGTTCTGAAAGTGCATAAGGGCAGAATACATGTTAGGGCAGCTTGAGCACGGGTCCCAATTAGAGTGAAATAGATCTTCCAGGAGGAGGGAGAGGTTGAGGGAGTTGTATGACCGTTGGAATATAAATTTGGGAGGGGATTTAACTCTGTGGATTTTGCGGACCAAGTAGATTAGGTGGTGGTCACTAATGGCCACTAATGGGTTGAGAGAGAGAGCAGCTCAGTTTTGGCTTTATTCAGCTGCAGGCCAGACAGTTTTGCAAAGTCTGCTAAGAGATTGAGGAGCACAGGAAGAGCTACTGTGACATCTGTGACTGTGACCAGAAGATCATCCGCACACATAAGTGTAGCAGACGTGAGCGCCCCAATGGTGATCCCATGGATGTCTGGGTGTTGTCTAATAGCAGCTGCTAGAGGCTCAACCACTAAAATGAACAGCAGGGGAGACAGGGGGCAGCCATGACGGGTGCCTCTGCCTAACTGAAAGGGTCTGGAGACCACTGCATTGATCTGAACTCTGGCCATAGGTTGTTGGTACAGTTCCATCACCCAGTTCCAGAAGGAAGCCCCGAAGCTGAAGCGGTGCAATACCTTCCCCAGGTAATCCCATTCTATGAAGTCAAACTCTTTTTCGAAGTCGATCGTGACTGCTGCCGCAGGAGTTGAGGAGAGCTTTACCTGGTGGATGATATTGACCAGTGATCTGATATGATCCCGACTAAGATGTCCTGGAACAAAACCGACCTGTGAGGGGCGTATGAGAGTGGGGAGAGAAGCAGACTAAGCCTAGTAGCTAGAATTTTAGCAAAGATTTTGCTGTCTGTGTTAATTAACGATATTGGGTGATAGCTTGAGGGAAGGGTAGGGTCTTTGCCCTTTTTAGGAAACACGGTAATAACTGCTTCTCAGAGAGTAAGGGGGAAGATGCCAGTGCTCAGGGCTTCATTATAGATCTGAGAGAGGAGAGGGGAGATCTAGGGGGCCAGAATCTGCCAGAGCTCAACCGGGAAGCCATCCCCTCCAGGGGTCTTACCTGAATTTAGAGCCTTAATAGCCAGCACCACCTTGTCTGATGTGATCAGCTGGTCCAAGTTTGCAGTCTGAGACAGTTGGAGGGTAGGGAGTTGTAGAGAAGTAATAAAGGGCTCCACTGCTTCAGCATTCTGGGTTGTGGTGGAGGAATAGAGCTTTGAATACACTGCTGCATGTTGGCATTTATGAGTTTGGGGTCTGTGTGGGTTACTCCAGCCTGGTCCCTGAGGCCTGAGATTTGGCATTCCGCCTGCTGTTTGCTGAGGCGGTAGGCTAAGACTTTTTCCGCTTTCTTCCCCACTTCCCAATACTGGTGCTGCAGTCTCAGTATTGAGATTTTCGCCTTATGAGTCAGCAGGTCATTAATCTCCATGCGAGTGGCCAGCAGTTCCTTGCTCAGTGGGGATGTAGATCGTAAGTGAGGGATCCATTTAGCCTCAACTTCTAGAGCCTGTAACTTGGCTTTGAGGGAGACCAGGAGATGCTCCCACTTCTTCCGGTGCCTAGATGCAAACCCCATAATAGCCCCTCACAGGGTGACCTTAAAGACCTCTCACTTGACTCCTGGGGGGGTATCTTGAGGGGAGTTCTCTGTGAGGAATAAGGCAGTCTTCAAGATTACCCACTGAATAAATTCTGGATCCTTAATAAGAAGGGTATCCAGTTTCCACATGTTCGACTTTGAGAAAGGTGGGCCCCATAGAATATGTAGGTGCACCGGAGCATGATCTGATATGACTTTAGGTAAGATCTCTGAGCTGACTGCAGCATGGCAGACATCTGCCGGCACAGACAGAAATCCAGTCGGCAATATGATCCATGCACCGAAGACATGAAGGAATAGTCCTTTAGTTTTGGATGAAAAGTTCTCCGGATATCAGTGAGACCTGCTTCAGCCATCATCTGTTGTAGTGCCTGATGGCTCTTAGGGTGTTGTACCAGGGAATGGGTGTTACAGTCCATCTGGGGGACCAGAACAAGATTAAAGTCTCCACCCAGGATAGTGGGCATGGGGTGGGAAGTAAGGGAGCTCACCTCTTGAGCCAAAGTGTGGAAGAAGGAGGGGTCAACCTCATTTGGGGCATACACACAACCAAGGAGTAAGGGGCCTTCTGGGGTACTCATCCATGCTAGCACCCATCTACCATGAGGGTCTGTTCGGACTTGAGTAGGGGTCCACATAAGGGATTTATGGAGGAATATTGCAACTCCTCTCTTCTTGGAGGAGGAGGAAGAGGAGAGGAAAGGACCTGCCCCACCCAGTTTCTGGCCAGCTTAGAGTGGTCCTGTTTAGTAATTTTGGTTTCTTGAAGGAAGGCCAAAGTGGCCTTCAGCCTCTTCAGATGAGACAATACCTGTTTACATTTTACCGGGGTGTTTAAGCCCCATACGTTCCAGGTATAAGTATGAAAATCACCCATGGTCCTGGAAGGCAAATGGAGTGCAAAGTGGAATTATGGACCAAACAGTAACAGAGGTTGAGGGACCCATTTCCCCTACCCCCAAGAAACCCTGGAAGGTTCCCAGCCACCCAGTGTAGGCAAACCATGCATCATCAAAAAGAAAAAAAACAACTGTGAGATACCCAGTCACCACTATATATGCAATAATAAATCAGGCAAACAACCTGAAAGAACAACAAACTATATACAACGTTAGCAAGCTATAAGCAAGTAGGTACCAGAGGGGGATGGTTAGACTGGCATAAACACTGCCCAGGCCCTCCATCCCTCTCTCGTGGGGTGGGTGTGCGGAAAGGACCACCACATCACTGCCAGTGGCTCATCCGCAGCTACTCACTGTGCAACCAATGTTGCTCCTTTCCCCTGTGGGATACAGGATTTTGGGGTAAACCTAAAGGGGTTGTCTGCAAATCTAAATGGAAGGCAGAGGGAGAGATGCTGTCTGCAGCCAGTTGATAATGTTAGGGATTTGCACTCCAGTGTCGAGTGGTGAGTGAGGGCCCTCCAGCTGATAATGGGCTAGTATACTGACCCTTTGGAAGGGCCCTGGGGAGAGCAGGAAGATGGGGGGCCACCAGGGCAGCTGAGATATCAAGCTTCATAGAGAAACGATGACTGCGGGGTAGTAGTGCAGATCCCACGCCCTGAGTTATCCAGAGGATGACAACTGCAGAAACCCGTAGGAACAAGAAAGAAAAATTGGGCCCTCGTGGGCCTGCATATTAGCAGTACAGACAGAAAAAAAAGAAACTAAATGCAGAACAAAAACAGATGAATATTAACAACATACACTAATAGAGTCAGATAGGCATTAATCCTTAGGGTCTGAGGCAGTAAGCAAAACACCAGCAGGCCAGAGACTAGATCCTGCAGTTTCTGATAGTTCAGCCCAGGGTAAATATATCAGTCTGGAAGTCCCCAGTTCCTGCCAGAGCTTCCATTCCGATCAAACCACGAGAAGCATTGCTTCCTATTAAGGTTCTGACCTCCATATTCACCCCATATGGGAGAAATGACCAAAAAAGAAAGAAAGTAGTCCATTTACTCCGAAGACTTGTTCAAGGTGGTGGCTCAGTTGTCTGTGAGGATGGCGTGAGCTTTGATGCTTCTAAGCTTTGCATCTGCCACCGGGGCTGATTAGGGGGAGATGGGGGTTCTGCTGCTACTATTTCAGCCCACAAATTCCTCTTTTGCGCTGGTGTCAGGGGGATCGGTAGATTTTCTTCCTGAGGGAAGTCTTCTGGCAGGTTTAACAGAGTAGCAAATATGATAGGGGAATGAAACTGGGATAGAGCTTCAGACTCAAGCACTGGGGCTGATTCTTCCTGCTGTCTGGTGATTGGGGGATGCCCTTTTTCATGTTGCTGCAGTGATTGGCGCCTTTTGTCCCTTGAGTGATGAGAGGCCTCAAATCGATAAACCAATGGCCTGGAAGATTTCGGAGGCAAGCATGGGGAAGCTACCATGCAATTTGGAGCATCAAAGGCTCCTCAGGGAGCTTTACGGGAGTCAGAGTCTTGAAAATGTTTGAGGACCTCCCTCCGTAGGTAGTCCATGAGGCTTTCGGGAGAGGAGAAGAAGATTGGAGCCCTGATAATGATCACCCTCATGGTTGCTGGATACTGGAGAGAGAAGAAGATGTGATGTGCATGAAGGATCCTCCAGCACTCCGTATAAACTTTGCGCTGCTCATTAAGTTCCCTGGAGTAGTCCTGGTACACTTGTATGCAGTTGCTGTTCCAGGTAATGGATCCTTTTGTTGTAACCACCTTGGCAATCATCTCTTTCTGATGATAGTCTAGAAAGCGGGCCAAAATTGGTCATGGGTGCTCCCCTGACTTTGGAGGTGGGGCCAACGTGTGATGAGCTCACTCAATTTGCAGGACAGTCGTGGGTGGTAGGCCAAGAATCTGCGGTAGGGCATCTTGAAGAAATCAAGCTGTATCTCGCTGCTCAGCCCCCTCAGGGAAGCCAAGAAATCGCAAGTTATTGCAGCGACTGTGATTTTCTAAATCATCCACCTTATCTTGTAATAGGTGTATTAGATGAGCCTGTTCCTGAGTGGTGGCAGTGAGGTCTTGCAGGGCTGAATCATGAGCCTTAAGATGTTGTTCTGTATGAAACAGCCTAGTCACAATAGTATGTAGAGTCTGAGTATTGTTATTTAAAGCTAGAGTCATTTGTGCCATCAGCTGGTTAAATATTGATTTCATTTTGGCGGATTCAGCCAGAGGTGGAGAGAAGGAAGCCATCCTACAGGCAGCAGAACAAGGAGAGGCTCCTGAATTCACTTTGCTGCATAGGAAAGAAGAAAATTAGGACTGCGTGCTGTAGCAGGTAAGTCCCTCTTATAATTCCTGTGCCTTCTGAAAGTTGCAACCATCCCCTTAGTGAAGGATTACTTAGGATACAGCCCACAGTTTAGAAGCTAGGAGATTATGTTGCCATCTTGGTTAGAGGCTAAGCCACGCCCCCAGAGTTGAATTATTTGAAGCTATAAGACCATACTTATGCACATGAAAACACATTATTTGGGTGGGGGGAGATTTTAATTGTAGTTTAGATCTAAAATATAATGGGGTAGTAGAGGGAAAAGTTGATTGGGACTCACAGGCATTAAAAACCATAATAACTGAAGCAAATTTATTAGACGTATATAGGTCACTTAAAACGGATAGCAGGGTGACGTACCACAGATACACATATGCAACTAGGATTGACTATTTTTTTTGCATCCAAACATTACAAACCTATGAAGATGGACATTAAACATACAGAGTTTTCAGATAATTTTGTATTACTAGCACCATTTAATTTAGCCACTGCACCACCAAAAATTCTCTCACAACCTCAATGATGGAGATTAAACACATCGGTACTCAATATACAGGAAGTACACGCAAAAGTATAATCTTTGGTAGCAGTCAGAATATCAGTACAGTGTCTGTATGATAATCTATGGGATTGGTGGTATGATATGAAGAATGATCTAAAAAAGCTTGTCACCTATGGGAAAGAACAATCTAATTCAGATTAAATAAGGTATTTAGTGTACAGGAATCAGCTGTATAAATTAATGTCAGTACCAGTGAAGGAGCAAGGGAAGTATAAAAGTCAAATTGTAGAACTAAAAAAAAATAATGTTTGTCTATCAGTATAATAGAGCAAAATCTCTGGAGGCAGAAATGCATTTTGGAACTAATAAGCAACCAGCAGGGGATCCATATATGGCCTCTAAGCAATGTCTAGATAAAATCTTAGTGGAAGTATTACATACATCAGCTGGCACACTAGTAGAGACTGATATGGGGATCCTAGTGGTAGCTCAGAACCACTTAGAGAATGCATTTTCCAATCAGTCGGAAAGTAGGGCAGAAGTCTTTACATTAACGACAGCACCACTGCCTTAATTAAGTAATGTTTATTATAATAAGGTAAAAAAAAACATCACACGACAAGAGATTATGGATACCATAAAGAATCTGAATAGGGGTCTTCACCAGCACTGGATGGGATATCTAATGATTTCTATATAAAATATGTTCAAGAAATGAGTTACGTATTAGAACCAGTATTTAATGATATTCTAAACACTGGAAGGGAAATACCAGAGCTAGGTAAGGCAATCATTAATTATATTTATAAAAAGGGTGACAGGTTTGACATCAGAAATTGGAGACTTATCAGTTTATTAAATTGTGATTATAACATCCTAGCAAAAATATTGAGTAAAAGGCTTCAGAAAGTGTCTGGAGATCTCATAGATGAAGCACAAACATGTGCAGTGCCACAGAGGAAAGTACAACATAATCTCTTTATGTTGAGATATTTTTTGAGAGTAGCAGAAAAAGGGATATATTTTAGCCTTGGATCAGGCCAAGGCCTTCAACAGAGTTGAACATAATTATTTGTGGAAGGTCTAAAAGGCATATGGTATACCAGATAGAATGGTAGGTTGGATAAAAAATATATATATATGGGTGCTTGGTTTTTACCCTTATTAAACAGATTTTTTGGAAACTTAGTATGCTTGAGTTGAGGGGTTAGACAGGGATGCCCTTTAAGCTCCCTTCTGTACACGTTTGTACTGGACCCTATTATAAGACAGATAAAATAGGATAGGGGATTTGTAGGGCTAGCCCCACACTGTTCTTTACCAGCTGAAAAAGCATCAGCATATGCAGACAATGTACAGTATGTATTTTTGTAAAGACAGGCACGTCAGGGAAAAAAGCAGTACAGATCTTTCAAAAGTTTTCTCCGCTATCAGGAGGAGAAATAAATATTCATAAAAATGTGGCAATTCCACTGGCAGATGAATTGCATTCTCAGAAAGGGACCAGAGAGATTCCAGGGATAAAAATTGATGCTTTCCCACAAAAAATATTGGTTATTTGGTTTAGGTCAGAAAGATTCCACCTAATTGAATTGGGAACATCAGATAAAGACATGTGAATCTAAAGTCAGGGTTTGGAAGTCATGGAAACTGGGGAAAAAGAAAAAGGTACTAATAATTAAGAAGTTCCTACTACCCATATTTACTTATTTAAGTTATGTGTTTGCACCACCAGTACAATTTGAAACAAGACTATTTAGTGATTTCTTCCAGATGTTATGGGGAAGTCACTTAAACACAGTTAAAAGAGATATAACTTTTTTTCCAGTTAGGGAGGGGGTTAAATATGATTAACCCGATATTTTATTTCCACTCCTTTTATTATGCATCGTTTAGGATCCTTAGTAGGTTCACCCATGCAATTGAATTGGCAATAATGGGTTGCTAGGGCAATGCAAACTTACAAAGGAAAATGGGAAAATGAACCACCTAAACTTCTACCTCAATATGGCATTCCTGAATATGCGGTAGCTTCTTTAAAAGAAATTAAGACAATGGAAATTAGATAAAGGCAGGCTGGTAGCAATGGGGTGAAAACAACTATACAACTATATATGTTTTACAATACAGGAAAGTAGTATTGGCATTTCCAGTATGTGTTTCTACTAAAATGCCACAAGCATTGGCCATTCTAACAGATACGAGGGTGCATATGCAAATGTGGGCTATAGCATGGTTATATTGTCAAGGGAAGTTAGGGATGGAAAGTAATATCAAACATTAAACCTTACAAGAAAGGCTTGTTTCAGATATGATTGTATCAATACTGAAGAAAGAATGCAACATTTTTTTATGCAGTGCCCTACAGCAATGCAGTTTTGGGGAGAATTGGCAACAAGATGAAAATGGCCTTTTTTAAACAGAATAAACTATAATACCCTGATTTTAGGAGATTATAATGGAATTTGGAAAATGTTTCATGTTAGTACATTGCATGTAATCTTTGCAGTGATTAAATACTATATGTGGCAGAGCAGATGCCCGTATTTGTTTCGACAGTTGCAGTCAACAAATTTAACATTGTTTAAACAAATAGAAAGTACACTCATAACCATGAAAGAAGATGATAAAAAAGTATATTACTGAAAAAGTACATCATCTATGGAAAAACTATGAAAACGTATTCTAAGGCATTTTAAGTACTGTATTAAGGTAGATGAATGTGGATTCTGCTAGTGTATGTATGATTAATTCACAGTAATGTAATGTATTTTTGTTTTTTAAATAAAATTCCTCTACTTTTGGTAGGGGACACTGCTGTCTTGCTTTGCAAGATGGCAGACTCCTCAGCAGAGGTGGAGGAGGAGATGGATGCTGCTGCTAAACAGACTGAAGTCTGGCCCCCAATTTCAGTCTACGGCTTTCAAGGGGATTATGAAATGGAATTTGGTAATGCAAATCCACTGATTAGTGCTGCACAGACTATAAGTAATACTCAGAGTATGGAAGGAATATTTCTGCAGAAAAACTACCTACAGTAAATGCTGACAAGCTACCAGAGGTAAAGACAGTGTAATCTTACCAGACATCCAGAATGCTACAACTCAGGAGATGCAACAAGAAGCAACTATTAATTAAACTATGCCGAACTCCACTGCAGGGAACTCAGGTTTAATTGTGGCACCAACTGAGACAACTGAAGCTGACAATCAGCTGAGAACCTCTGACAATATGCCAGAAGCTGTACTACACCCAGACGACAGCATTTGTAGTAAGAAAACATTGACCACAAAACAGCAGCTGAAATCAGCTTTTTCATTACCTGAACAACCTGATTCACCTACAAATTTTCAAGACTGGTCAGTGGATAACACCTTACAAGCTGCTGGCTAAACTAAAACCAAGAAAGGAAAGTGGATCCTGCATCTAAACTGGGAAGTTTTCCCAACAACACAATACATCCAGAGCCCTCCCCAATCTATTTCATGATTAAATTCCATCTATGAGCTCAGGAGGAGTACTAAAGAGACTGGAACAATACCAAAAGATCAATGTTACAGGTACCTAACTCTCGTGCCACTGAACATTTAAATAATCCAGAGAATGACTGTCACTCACATAATAACCAGAAATCTCCAAATAATGGAAATGACAGTGACTCTGAAAATAACTCTTTACCCCACCCCTGAGGGGGGAAAGAAGACGGTCAGGGCCAGCCAAATCTTTCAGACCTTTTCAAAAATTGACTGGAGCCATCTCTCTGAAAGAACACCATAAGGTTAAGATATAGAGGGGGGCTGGAAGAACACCCTACTAGAATCTATGTTGCTCATAAATTACTGAAAGACTCAATAAATTTTCAAGCAGCTGATAAATATACTTCAATACATGTTTCTGGAGAAGCAGTCTTTGACATTAGTTGTAAATCATTTTCAAATTTAGAAAAAGTTTGGTAGAAATATGGGGTTCTGAAAACTTCCCCTTTATGGACAACTTTTTGGGCTAGACCCCTTACAAAACCCCTTTACAAATCATTGACTATAATGTTTAGGAATGAAGGAGTTAATACAAATGATATAATATTTTGGTTAGAAAAGAAATGTACAGTGATGGGCCCTCCTTAGGCAATTATAGATACTGAAGGGATATGGACGAGGGATTGGAGGTTCAGGGTAAAACTACACCAAAGGGACAATGAAATACATCACATTCCAAAGAGTTTTTTTCCTTGGGAGGGATAGAGGTGTTTGTTTCTAGCCCAGGCAGCCTAGGGCCTGCTATAAATGTGGTTTCAGAATGTATCTCAGTAGTGCCTGTGATCATCTTAAGTGTTCCTTATGTGGGGAATTTGGGTATGTCAGTGAAATGTGTAGAAATGTATTTCATTGCAATCTCTGTGACAAACAGGGACATGCATATCATCAACGTCCATGGGCTAGGCAAAATAGACTAGGAGGAAGCAACCAAGAAAATTTGATATCAAGCACAGGAGAAATGTAAACTAAATGAATCCAGCATCTCAAAACAAGCTAGGCCCAGTTCTGAATCACAAAATCCTGAGGAAAACAGGGCCCTTCCCAGCAGGGAAAACATTCCACCAGAAAGAGGTAGTTTTGAGTTATCCTTTTTTTTCCACAGGAAAGTACTGTACAACCTGTGGATGCAGACATTTCAGGGGTTTTACAGAAAAAAATCTGACTTGGTATGGCCCTCGGATGTCTCAAAAGGAATGTCCCCCCTTCTGATTTTCAATTGCCAAATTCCAGGAGAATCATTAGGGACTCAAGGAAACAAACCCCTCAGACATCCCAGACTCCTCCAATTAACTTGCAAAATACTTTTCAGGCTCTTCAAGAAGAGGGAGACTCAACAAGAATCAGACCTTTCCTCTAGATCAGGAGTTGTTTCAGAAATGAAGGCATAAGAAGAAAATGTTCTAAGTACATAGAATATGATGGCAGGTAAGGACCGCTTGGCCCACCCAGTCTGCCCATTTTCCTACCTAATGGATAAGCTGCAGATCCTAGTTAACCAGCAGACTACTTCTTTCTACCCCCACCCCCTAGAATTGCCTTATGACTGTCCCATGTATGCTTGAATTCAACCACTGTTTTTGACTCCACAACCTCCTCCGGAAGGCCGTTCCATGCATCCACAACCCTGTCAGTGAAAAAATTCTTCCTTACATTATCTCTGATCCACCCCTTCCCGTCTTCAAATTGTCCCCCCTTGTTCTTGCACACTTCTTTTTTTGAAAGATGCTACCCTCTTGGACTTTGTTAATTCCCTTGAGGTACTTGAAAGTTTCTATCATGTTCCCCCTCTCCGTCCTTTTCTCGAGGCTATACATATTAAGATCCTTTAGTTTCTCTTCATATCTCTTCCCGTGCAGACCCTGCACCATTTTAGTTGCCCTCCTCTGGACAGCTTCCATCTTGTCTATGTCCTTGCGGAGACTGGGTCTCCAGAACTGCACACAGTACTCCAGATGGGGTCTCACCAGCTGTCTGTACAGAGGGATAACAACTTCCTGTTTTCTACAGGTGATGCCTCTCCCTATGCAACCCAGTATCCCCCCAGCCCTCCTTACTGCCCTATCACATTGCTTGCCCACCTTTAGGTCATCTGATATGACTACCCCAAGGTTCCTTTCCATTTTTGTTGTTGTTAGTATCTCACCCCCCATTGTGTACTCTTCCCCTGGGTTTTTCTTTCCCAGGTGCATTACCTTGCACTTCTTAGCATTCAATCTAAGCTGCCATACATTTGACCATTCCTCTAACCTTGCCAATTCCTTCTCATCCTTTCCACCCCACCTTGTGCATCAACTCTGTTGCAGACCTTTAAGTCATCTGCAAAGAGACATACTTTTCCTTCCAGTCCCCCTGCAATGTCGCTTATAAAAGACATTGAAGAGGACCGGTCCTAATACTGAACCCTGCGGTACCCCACTAGTAACCCTGCTTTCTTCAGGGTGGACTCCATTTACTATTGCCCTCTGTGTCCTATTCTACAGCCAATTCTTTACCCGGACTATCATCTTTGGACCCACTAACAGGCTGGCTAACTTGTATATTAATCTTTTGTGAGGGACTGAGTCAAATGCCTTTCTAAAGTCTAGGTAGGCCATGTCCACAGCCCCTTCCTGATCTACTACTTTGGTCACCCAGTCAAAGAAATCTATTAGATTCATCTGGCATGACCTTTCCACTGTGAATCCATGCTGCCTTGGGTCCTGTGCCCCTCTGGCCTCTAGGTACTCGACAATTCTTTCCTTCAGATGTGATTCCATCATTTTCCCTATCACTGAGTTTAAACTAACAGATCTGTAGTTTCCTGCTTCTGCCCTGCTCCCACTTTTGTAAAGGAGAATCACATCTGCCCTCCTCCAGTCCTCAGGTACCATCCCCATCTTCCCATGATCTGTTAAAGAGGGTAGTCAGTGGTGTCATTAGTTCTACCCTTAGTTCTTTTAGAATTCTGGGATGAATCCCATCAGGCCCCATTGCTTTGTCCACCTTCAGTTTTAAGAGTTCTTTCAGAACCCTTTCTTCTGTAAATGGGCTGGTATCAACTTTTGTATCAAGAGTGTTTCTATTGTTTGTTTTAGGTACCTCCCCCTCTTCATTTGTAAATACTGAGCAAAAATATTTGTTTAATATCTCTGTCTTTTCACCGTCACCCTCTGCTCACCCCCCTTCCCTTTATTAAGCCTCACTATCCCTCCCTTGGTCTTCCTTCACTCCCTGATGTACCTAAAAAAGGTTTTATCCCCCTTCTTAACTGAGTTGGCTATCTTCTCCTCAGTTTGGGCCTTTGCTGTTCTGACTACCTTCCCAGCTTCCTTTTGCTTTAACTGATACAATTCTCTGTCCTGCTTCTTCTGTGATTCCTTGTACTTTCTGAATGCTTTCTTTTTCTCTTGAACCTTCACTGCCATCTCCTTTGAGAACCATAGTGGTTTCTTACATCGTTTTGTTTGTTTATTTGCTTCACACAAAGGCTTGTTACCTCTGTGATGGCAGTTTTATTATTCCCCATTATTCTTCCACCCCTCCTTCCTGCCCATTTGCTAGTGCATTCCTTAGGCACTCACCCATTTTGGCAAAGTCAGCCCTCCTGAAGTCCAGTATTTTGTCTTTGTATGGCTTGACTCTATTGCTGTGTTTATTGTGAACCATACTGTTTGATGGTCGCTAGTTCCCAGATGGCTACCCACATCTACATCTGTGATTCTCGCTCCATCTCCATTTGAGAGAACCAGGTCTAAGATTGCTCCCTCTCGAGTGGGTTCTAGTACTAGTTGTCTAAGGCATGTCCCCTGTAGGGCATCTAGAATAATCCCCACTCTTAGAAGTGGCTGCTACAACTGCACTCCAGTTAACATCTGGCATATTCAGATCACCCATCAGCAATATCTCCCCTTTATCTGCCATTTTAAATATACTTTCTATCATTTTCTTGTCCATTTCCTCCCCCTGAGAGGGGAGTCTGTATACAACCCCTGTGTGGAATGTGGTGCCATTGCCTGCCTCCAAATTGACCCACAGTGCTTCTTCTCCTCCCTGTTTACCATTTTGTTCTACACTAGAAACAAAGAAAAAGAAGGGTCGAAAGAGAAAATTGAAAAAAAAAACTGACCCCTAAATCATTTAAGGTATGACATCATTAAATATAGTCTCGCTGAATACATGTAGTATGAAAGTTATAAGAAAGGAGTCTCAATTCTATCATTTTTTTTAAACTCTCATTGTGATATAATTTTTTTACAAGAAACAAGACTAAACACTGTATTCAATATCACACAAGCATAGAGAGGCTGGATATGTGGGCCCATCTTACTGGTCTTTTGCACAGGATGTGGCAGATGGGCTGGGCATACTCTTTAAATTTCAAAACCTGCATGTGCAATGCATAGTAGACATATTACCTGGAAGGGCCTTTTTGATTGATTGTATTTATAATGGTTTCACACTAAGATTTATTAATACATATGCTCCACAGAGTAAGTCTGCTAGGATTGATCTTTTTAACAAAATTAGGCCCTTTTTATATACTGCAAGAAATGTTACCTGGGGAAAGATATGAATTGCAGTACAGATATTAAAACAAGCATTTGTCAATGTTGAATGTTTGCTTGCTGGTATTGGCACTGGTAGTGCAGGAGTTAGAGAGATGCATAATAGGAATGGCAGTGAAGTATTAAACTAAGGCCAACCCCCACCCCCACCCTGCAGAGACTGACAGGCATTTGGGGTGTGCCTTTAGACTGTTGGCCATAACACTCATGCCATTCCACCTCACTCCACCCTGCAGACACCGACAGGTGTTACGGTTTGCCTTGGGTTCTTCAGCCCTTACACTAACAGTATTCCATAAGGAAATAAGCTGAGATGGGTGCAGTAGAGGTGAATGGGGGTGAACGTTAGGGCTGAAGACCCCAAGGCACATCTCAATGCCTATCACTGGCTACAGAGTGGAGGTGGGGGTGGAATGGCATGAGCATTATGGCCAATGACCCCAAGTCATACGCCCGATGCCTGTCAGTCTCTACATGGTGGGGTGTTATTGTTGAAAACCCGAATGCCCCATGTGTTTGATGGTATTTTTGCTCCAAATTTTCAACATGGACTTTTTCAGACCCCACCTCATGAACAGTGGCACTATCATTTTGTTACTCAATCCCAAAAGGTGATTTCACACAGCAACTGCACCATTCACACCACAGGTGCAAAAACACATTTTGGGCAGGATGTGAAAAATTACAACTACACTATTCATGAGGAGGTGTGAAAAATGGCAATGTTGAAAATCTGGAGTGAAAATATGAAAAATTGGTGCAGTTACGAGCATGCGTAGAAACTGCACAATGCACGCCTGTAAAACAATAATTTTTTTTAATTTTTTCACCAAATTAACCTCCCCTCATGGACAGTGCCACTGTGATTTTGTTAATCTGTCCTGAAAGTTGATTTCCCACAGTGACCACAACATTCTGTGCCACAGGTGTGAAAACACATTTTGGCAGGATGTGAAAAATAGCAGCTGTATTGTTCATAAGGAGGTGTGAATAAATGACAATGTTGAAAATCTGAAGTAAAAATATTAAACATTGGCAAAGTTATGAGCATGCATAGAAAATGTTCAATGCATGCTCATAACGCAGTCATTTTTGGGAATTTTTTCATCAAATTTGCAACATGGGTGTCTTGGGACCCAATTTTATGAACAGTGGCACTGTCATTTCATTAATCAGTCTGCAAAGGTGATTCTGCACAGCAACCATGAAATCACCTTTCTGGACAGAGAAACCAAATGACAGTGACAGTGTTCATGAGGCAGGGTCCCAAGAACTCCATGTTGAATATTTGGGGCTAAAATTCCTAAAAATGGCTGAGATATCAACCTAAGTTGAACCCCCCCCCATTGACTCCCATTATACAACTTATCAAGATTTCTTCAGTTTGCCGGTTGGCTTTGAAGAGTACACACGTGTCTTTGTCCATAGAAGATCACTGCTCTTGACCTCTGGAGATAAGTATGGGGTAAAGGGGGGAGATGAGGGGATATGAGTCTGCAGAGGGAGGGCGGGGGTGGAAGAGGAGAGAATGGGGAGACTATGAGGGGCCATTCAGTGGTACACAGCAAACACGTAATTTCCAGTCCCAAACCTTTCAGGTTCCTAGATGCCGTACCTCTTTGGGTCAGCTGTCCTTCTACTATGGGGCTTCTTATTGGTTTAATACCCTCAACAAAGAAGCACTTTCCTCCTCTACAATTGGACCCTTTAAAAAGGATCTCTGACTTTATCTCACCTCTACCTCCAAATATGACTGCTTCTCCTAACTGACTGGTCCATTCTCTGACTAGAAGATCTTGACCTGTGCCCTGCATCCCTCCTGACACTACTCCCACTGGCAAAAGTCTCCCTATACTCCTTTTCCCTCCTCCATCATTCCTCCCTCCTTCTTTTTCCCCCCTACACTCCTCCTCCACTGTTCTAACCCCACCTTTTCCCCTGTTTTGATCCCCTCCCACCTTCCTTCTCTGCCCCATGACAAAGGCCCCTCAACCTGCCTCATCTCTCTTGCAGTTATCAGGCCATTTGTCCCCCCATCCTTCTTAATTCCCTTACTCTGCTGTATCTTCTATCTGCCTACCTTTGTTGCTCCCTACTAATAACCTTTATCTTTAAAGTAAGAATTGTCAACCTTGTCTATATCATGCCTGGTTACCACTGCCAACCTTTGTATGTATATTTACCATTACTTTGATGTGGAACCTTCGTAAATGAGCAGCTCCTGCTCAAAGGTACATGTAATCTGAGAGTTTAATAAAATAAAAAAAAATAAAAATAAAAATGTTCTTTTTACGGGAGACTTTGGGACAGTTTTCTTTATTTTACAGGTGACCAAGTATTTAGGCACACTGGAGTGGGCTCCAGTGTGCCACAATAATGTATATGTGTGTGTGGGGGGGCATGCTGACATGGGATTGGGCACCCTGATGTTGGCATTTGAAATATTTGGGCATTTGGGAGGGTCATTTGACTTCAGAAGTAGGCATCCCGGTGTCAAAAACATAGAAACATAGAATTTGATGGCAGATAAGGACCGCTTGGCCCACCCAGTCTGCCCATTTCCCTACCTGATGGATAAGTAACAGATCCTAGTTAACCAACAGCCTAATTCTTCCTACCTCCACCCCCTAGAATTGCCTTATGACTGTCCTGTGCATGCTTGAATTCCACCATTATTGACTCCACAACCTCCTCCAGAAGGCTGTTCCATGCATCCACAACCCTCTTTGTAAAAAAATACTTCCTTACATTACCTCTGAGCTGCCCCTCCTCTATCTTCAAATTGTGCCCCTTTGTTCTTACACACTTCTTTTTCTGAAAGATGCTACCCTCTTGGACTTTGTTAATTCCCTTGTGGTACTGAAAGTTTCTATCATGTCCCCCCTCTCCCTCCTTTCCTTGAGGCTATACATATTAAGCTCCTTAAGTCTCTCTTCATATGTCTTCCCGTGCAGACCCTGCACCATTTTAGTTGCCCTCTTCTGGACTGCCTCCATCCTGTTTATGTCTTTGTGGAGACTGGGTCTCCAGAACTGCACACAGTACTCAGATGGGGTCTCACCAGCTGTCTGTACAGAGGGTTAACAACTTCCTGTTTTTCTACTGGTGATGCCTCTCCTATGCATCCCAGTATACCCCCAGCCCTCCTTACTGCCCTCTCACATTGCTTGACCACCTTTAGGTCATCTGATATGACTACCCCCAGGTCCCTTTCCATTTTTGTTGTTGTTAGTATCTCACCCCCCATTGTGTACTCTTCCCCTGGGATTTTGTTTCCCAGGTGCATTACCTTGTACTTCTAAGCATTGAATCTAAGCTGCCATACATTTGACCATTCCTCCAAACTTATCAATTCCCTTGTCATCCTTTCCACCCCACCATGTGCATCAACTCTGTTGCAGATCTTTGTGTCGTCTGCAAAGAGACATACTTTTCCTTCCAGTCCCTCTACAATGTTGCTTATAAAGACATTGAAGAGGACCAGTCCTAGTACTGAACCCTGCAGTACCCCACTAGTAACCCCCCATTCTTCAGAGTGGACTCCATTTACTATTACCCTCTGTGTCCTGTTCTCCAGCCAATTCTTTACCCAGGCTACCATCTTGGGACCCACTCCCAGGCTGGCTAACTTGTATATTAATCTTTTGTGTGGGACTGTGTCAAATGCCTTTCTAAAGTCTAGGTAGGCCATGTCCACAGCCCCTCCCTGATCTACTACTTTGGTCACTCAGTCAAAGAAATCTGTTAGATTTTCTGACATGACCGTCCTGCTGTAAATCCATGCTGCCTTGGGTTCTGTGCCCCTCTAGCCTCTAGGTACTCAACAGTTCTTTCCTTTAGAAGTGATTCCATCATTTTCCTTATCACTGAGGTTAAACTAAGAGGTCTGTAGCTGTCTTCTTCTGCCCTGCTCCCACTTTTGTGAAGTGAAATCACATCTGCCCTCCTCCAGTCCTCAGGTACCACCCCATCCTCCCATGATTTGTTAAAGAGGGTAGTCAGTGGTGTCACTAGTTCTACCCTTAGTTCTTTTAGAATTCTGGGATGAATCCCATCAGGCCCCATTGCTTTGCCCATCTTCAGTTTTAAGAGTTCTTTCAGAACACTTTCTTCTGTAAATGGGCTGGTATCAACTTCTGTATCAAGAGTGTTTCTATTGTTTGGTTTAGGTACCTCCTCCTCTTCATTTGTGAATACTGAACAAAAATATTTGTTTAGTATCTCTACCTTTTCACAGTCACCCTCTGCCCACTCCCCTTCCCTTTATTAAGCCTCACTATTCCTCCTTTGGCCTTCTTCACTCCCTGATGTACCTATAAAAGGTTTTATCCCCCTTCTTAACTGTGTTGGCTATCTTTTCCTCAGTTTGGGCCTTTGCTGTTCTGACTGCCTTCCCAGCTTCCTTTTGCTTTAACTGATAAATTCTCTGTCCTGCTCCTTCTGTGATTCCTTGTAGTTCCTGAATGCTTTCTTTTTTCCATAACCTTCCCTGCCACCTCCTTTGAGAACCATAGTAGTTTCTTTCATCATTTTCTTTTGTTTATTTGCTTCACACAAAGGCTTGTTGCCTCTGTGATGGCAGTTTTGATTATTCCCCATTGTTCTTCCACCCCTCCTTCCTGCCCATTCACTAGTGCATTCCTTAGGCACTCATCCATTTTGGCAAAGTCAGCCTTCCTGAAGTCTAGTACCTTTGCCTTTGTATGGCTTGACTCTACTGCTGTGTTTATTGTGAACCATACTGTTTGACGGTCATTAGTTCCCAGATGGCTACCCACTTCTACATCTGTGATCCTCTCACCATCTCCATTTGAGAGTACCAGGTCTAAGATTGCTCCCTCTCAAGTGGTTTCCAATACTAGTTGTCTAAGGCATGCCCCCTGTAGGGCATCTAGAATAATCCCACTCTTAGAAGTGGCTGCTACACAGGTACTCCAATTAACATCTGGCATATTCAGATCCCCATCAGCAATATCTCCCCTTTTTCTGCCATTCTAAGGATACTTCATATCATGACATAACATGAATAAAAAATTATTTTGGTTCACTGGGCTGGGCTCCCAGTGTGTCACATTAATGGGGGATGGGGAATACATGCTGACATGGGGATTGGGCACCCCAGTGTTGGCTTTCTGGGGAGTGTGTGGCAGGTAGCAGGAGCCACCAATGTGGAAAGCCATGTTGCAGCTCATTTATTTGTTTATTTTTTGAAATGGTTCACCAGAAAAGCACACAGAACAGACAAGGTGCTTAGTGGCAGGCGCCGACAAGAACCTTAACTCTGACCATGCACATTACCGTGCACTGTAACGCACATGACCATAGTCTTGTCAGCTGCTGCCAACAGAGAGAAGGCATGTCTATGTGCCTGTTTGCAAAGGGAGGGGAAACTGTCCCTTATTACAGAAGCAGATTTCTTTCAAGTGCTGTCCTCTCTCTTAAACTGCTGTCATAGACAGCACGTCAGTTCATTGGTGCCTGAGGGACAAGACCCATAAAGTGTCAACTCATAACCATCCCTGATTGGAGCAGCACATATCTTTCAAGTGAAGACTACTTCTCTCAAACTGCTGTCACAGAGAGCTTGCCAATTCATTGGTGCCTGAGGGATGAGCCCCATAAAGCATCAACAGCATTTGGCAGAAACTCACACACCTCTAAAATCCCAAGATGTTTCTTGCGCATGTTCACAAGCAATCATAATTAAAGATAACATACAACAAAGGTCTACTGTGACACTCATGTTTTAAAAAACATTATGGATACAGAAAATTTGAAGAATGCATATAGGCAGCTGCACAAAAATTTTGAATATACTTACAGAAGAAGTTCTTTAGCTATCAAGATAGATTTCATATTTATATCAAAGTTTCTTATACCGGGTTCTTTTAAAATACATCCAAGCAAATTTTCAGATCATTCTTTACTATTTTGTAGCATTGGTTTTCATAAAGTACCTACTAAATTCCATTTTATGCAAACAAAGTGGAAATTTAACTCATCCCTACTTTAGTCAGAAGAAATAAAACAAAAAATAATGACTTTATTAAAAGCCAAGATCACAGTACAATGTATGTATGATGATTTAGGAACCTGGTGGACAGACACAAAAAAAGATATTAAGTCATTTTTTACAAATTATGGTAAAACTAAAACTAATTCCGAGTATTTAAAATACTTGGACTACAAAAAACAATATTATAAATATCCATTCCTAATGCTGAGAAAACTCAAATTGATCATATTAAATCAAAAATGTTTCAGTTCCAATACAACAGCACCACGTCATTGGAAGCAGAAATTAAATATGGGCTAGAGAAACAATTTTACTCAGACCCCTTTCAAGCCTGCAAACAAAGATTAGAACAGAAAACAATGGATGGGCTAATAAATACTGCAGGGGAATTAATAACTTCTAATGCAGGCATGCTCTCAGTTCTACAGGACACAGTGAATGAAATTTTAATACAAAATGTCACTCTAAAATGAAGTGGGAAAACCTTATACAAGTTCCAATGCCTCAAATATCGAACACTATTCCAGTGATGTCATGCAATTGTATGGCGATTGAAGTGGAGCTCTGATACCTTGGGTATTTAAATTAGCCTAATTGGTCACCATCGTGTATGTTACTCATGGTGAAAAAGTTGGTCTGCTTTTCCAGTGTAGCTGGGATCATGCTTCACACAAAGAAAAGACTAACGTTGGATGAAATAAGATGTTCTATGGGAGCAAATTCACAGAGGCCTATCAGTCCCATGCCATCTAGATCATTGGTGCAGACAGGGTCAGTGGAGGAGTCTGATGGCTCAGGTTCCGACACTACCTCCACTTTTACCAAAGCAGATGGCCACAGAATGCAAAAAACTCTCCAAAAAATCAACTCCAATATTTCAGGCATCCAAAAGGATTAAAAAAAATGAGGGCCCAAACTTGTGCTGTGGAGACACATGTGGAGGGGCTACAGGTTGAGCGCATGGCATTGGGAGGATCACTAGCCTACCTACATAAAAGGGAGAGAGAGTTAACAATGTGCACTGAAGATGTGGAAGCCAGGGCTCACTGAAACAATGTACACATTTTTGGCATACCAGAGGGGGTAGAACCACCTAGTATGGAGGAATATGTGGAGTGTTGGCTAAGAAAAGAATTGGAGCTAGAGGAGGATTTCTGCCTAGAGATCAAATGAGCGCACCATGCAATTGTGCCAAAACCCAAGCAAGGTGCCCCCCCCCATCAGTCATCATTAAATTTCTCTGATATACTACAAAAGAAAAGATCTTGAAGCTTGCATGGGCCAAAAGAGACCTCAACCTAGATGGCCAAAAGATTTATGTGGACCAGGACTATCCCCATTTTAATGCTGGCAAAAAGGAAAAAGGTGTTGCTGGTTGTAAAATCCCTCAGACAGCTTAAAGCCTACCTGCGCTATCCGACAAAGCTCTGGGTGCAAGACAAGGATGTTGTCAAGGTATTTGATTCCCTTTTTGCTTCTGTCCCCTTCCTGACCATGTTGGAAATCCCAGCAATGGATACTAAGAAAGACCAGGCCGAACAGGAAATTGAAGACCTGTTGTGGTCCATTGCTCCTGGTGGTTGGCATCAGAGTGGGACAAGAGTGGACGCTTTGCCCTTACATGCAGATATAGCTAAATGGATCCAGCCCAAAAGTGACACCTGAACTGAACAGTCTTTCTTTCTGGTTACTTGGTCTCTGCTTGCTGGTGTCTGGTTTGTGCCATGCACTGAACCCAGAAAAAGGACACATTTCTGCATTGAGACATTATTTTCCTTAAGTACTTATTTCATAAGGGGAAAGGTTGATGTCTCCCTTGCCTTATGTTCTTGCACTTCCCAAAGCGATAAGGAGAAGAGGAGGTCATTCACAGGGGGTCTCTTTTCATATGGGTGTGGCTTCCCAGAGGGGTGCTTAAGGGGAGCACATCTAAAGCAGTCCGGCTTTATTTTGTTCCCCCTGTGATGCAACTGATTAAGTCCCTACTACCAAGTGATTTCATTTGGCCAAAGAAAGGGGCTATCCTGCTAACAGTTATAGGAGCAGAGCTAGTATTTTTTTTTTGTCAATACTAGCTTATTTATGTGGGTTTTCAGTTTTAATAGGGGTCCTGTAGTGAAAGTGTGCAAATCTGTTTATGAAGACCTTCAGGCACTTATAGGACACTAGACTCTTTTACATTGGCACCAGCTGGGCTGCTGTTTGCGCCAGCACTGGACATTACTTATAGACTTATAATAAAGGTTCATCATTATTAAGGTGTTGGGAATGTTGTAAAAGGACCCTGTTGTTTTTCTTCTTTCTAGCACATTGCAGAGATGTGCAGCATGGGGAGGGGTGCTTCCTTTCCCTCCAAGACAAATGTTATTATTTCTAATAATGGGAACATGGTGACTGAACAAACAAAATGCTTGATGGGGGGGTGTTCTGTGATTCACCTCTCAAGGGGGTGGTTCCTCTGCATCCCTGAGAAAGAATAACACAGCTACCCCCCACCTGAAAATACATCTGTGGTCCACCACCAGGGCCACCACCACAACCGGAAGGTTAACAAAGAGGAGAGGGTTTGCGCTCCTGGTAAAGGCTGGGAAAACAACCCCTTGCACCACTGGTACTTTTCTCCTAGCATACTTAGACACCAAACGTGTCTTACCCCTCTGAGGCTCCCAATATGAACAAGCCTCGGTACCAGTGTCACATACTGTGTACTGCCCAATTGTTCGGGTACACTGTGAATTAACCGGTACCTGTACCTTCATTATGACTCACGGTTTAAGTCTTGTTAGTTTTTTTTACTCTTAAGCATATTGTTTATAGTTTTTTAGACTTCTGATTTTTTTTTATTTTATTGTGATGTGCTTATGCATACACATTTTGGTTTTTCAGGGAGTGAAATATGGAAACAGGGGAGAAGGGAAAGAGGAGAGAGTGATGTAATGGAACATTATTACCCTTAATAATGGCAATCCTTAAGATTAACTCAATTAATGTTAAAGGTATAAATAACATAGTTAAGAGGGCTAGAATCCTTCAAGCATTGAGTAGAGTGAAATGTGACCTGGCATGCTTACAGGAAACAAAGCTCTCACAGGAGGAACATAATAAGTTGAAAAGATCTTCGGTTGGTGCGGTGTATTCTGACTCAAACCCAAGATCTTCAAAATCTGGGGTGGCCATCCTGGTAAGGAGGGGGCTCCCCCTTAAAGTGAATAAAGTCCAGGTGGAAGGCTCGGGACAACTGGTTATCATTTCAGGGGAGTTTAGAGGTCACCCCTCCATATAGCTTCAGTGTATGCCCCCAACCCACCAATGGGGAAATTTTGTAGGTACTTGTTCCATCTCATTTCTTCTCTCCCAGAGGGCCAGATCATACTAGCAGGAGATTGGAACTGTGTGGAGAACTCCTCCTTGGAAAAATATCTGGCCCATTGGGGGGGGGAAGGTTGGGCACTCCAAATTGCTTAAAACATTGATTACGGAGGTGGGGTTGGCCGACCTCTGGAGATTGCAAAACCACGATGCCTGGGACTTTACTTTCTACTCCATCAAATAGAAACATAGAAGTTGATGACAGATAAGGACCGCAAGGCCCATCCAGTCTGCCCATTTCTTTTTCTACCTTATGAATGAGCCATTGGCCTTTGCTCTGTCAATGGCCTATCTATTCATACTCATCTGTATTGCTCCCTTATGCCTATCCCATGCCTGTTTGAAGCCCTGCACTGTATTCATATCCACCACTACCTGAGGTAGGCCATTCCACACATCCACCACCCCTTCTGTGAAAAAGAACTTCCTCACATTACCCCTTAATCGGCCTCCCTCTAATCTCATGCTGTGTCCTCTTGCCCTGCTATTTTTCTTATATCTAATAATGTTAGACTCTCCCTCCTTTGCTCTAGCGTATACATATTGAGCTCAGTTAATCTGTCCTCATATGGTTTCTGATGCAGTCCCTGTACCATTCTAGTTGCCCTTCTCTGGACTGCCTCAATTTGGTTAATGTCCTTGTGAAGGTGTGCCATCCAGTACTGCATGCAGTACTCCAGATGGGGCCTAACAAGTGTCTTGTAAAGAGGGATTATTACCTACCTCTTCTGACTTTTGATACCCTTACTAATATACCCCAATGTCCCTCTAGCCTTACCTACCACTTTAGTGGTCTGCTTGGATGATTTCAGGTCATCAGTGATGATGACGCCCAAGTCTCTTTCTTCCCTTGTGACTGCCAGCAACTCCCCTACCAGCCTATTGGTGCCTTCAGGGTTTCTCTTCCCTATGTGCATGATCTTGCACTTCTTTGCATTAAACCCCAGTTGCCACTCTTCTGACCATTTTGCTAGTTTATCCAGATCTCTTCTCATTCTGCCCACCCCATCTGGATCATCTACTCTGTTGCAGATCTTGGTGTCATCTGCAAACAGACAAACCTTACCCTCCAGTCCAGCTGCAATGTCAGTGATGAAGATATTGAAGAGGACTGGCCCCAGGACCGATCCCTGAGGTACCCCACTTGTGACTTGCATCTCTTCTGACTGTATACCATTTACTACCACTCTCTGTTTTCTGCCCGTCAACCAGTTTGCCACCCAGTTGACCAAAGTCTGACCCACCACGAGCCTACCCAGCTTATTAATCAATCTTCTATGTGGAACAGTATCTAAAGCTTTGCTAAAGTTAAGGTAGGCAACATCAACTGCTCCCCCCTTGGTCTACCACCCTGGTTACCCAGTCAAGGAAATCTATGAGATTAGTTTGCCAGGACCTTCCTGTTGCAAATCCATGCTGTTTTGGATCCTGTGCGCCTTTGGATTCCAGGTGTTGCACTATCCTTTTCTTAAGGAGTGTCTCCATAACATTTCCCACTACTGAGGTAAGACTGATTGGTCTGTAGTTCCCTGCCTTCTCCCTGCTACCACTCTTGTGGACCCTGATCACATCCCAGTCTTCTGGGACCTCTCCTGTGCTCAGAGGCTCACTAAACAGTTCTGATAATGGCTCTGCTAGTTCCACCCTTAGCTCCTTTAGTACCCTGGGATGTATGCCATCAGGTCTCATTACCTTGCCCACCCTGAGCTTAACAAGCTCTTGTAGGACCCTTTCTTTTGTGAAGGGACTAGTGCACACCTCCCTCCCCCTCTGTCCATGGTGCTGAGCTGTGGGCCCTGCACTACCTTCTCTTCATTAAATAATGAGCAGAAGTATCTATTTAGGAAATATGCTTTTACATGGTCCTCCTCCTCACACTCCCCCTTATCCCCGTTGATCTTAGCAATGCCCGCCCTGGACTTTCTACGTTCCTAATGTATTTATAGAAAGTCTTGTCACATTCTTTTACTGTTTGTGCTAGTGTTTCCTTGGTTTGGGCCTTTGCCAGCCTTATTGCCTTCCCTGATTCCCTTAGGGAAGTTTGGCATGCCTTCCTATCTTCATCCTGCTACGTTCCCTTATATTTCCTGAATGCCATCATTTTGGCTCTGATCTTTTCTGCTACTGTGTTTGAGAACCAAAGTGGTTTCCTTCTTCTTTTGCACTTCCTTTTCTCACTAACACAATGGGATGTTGCTTCAAGTATTGTATCTTTAATGCTTGCCTACTTTGCCTGTACCCCCTTACATGTATTTCTTTTTGCCAGGGCTAGCTTAACTCTGTTGGCCATCTTAACAAAGACAGCTCCTCTGAAGTCCCATATTTTTGCCTTGGAATGGGATGATTTTGTTCTAGTGGCCAAATTGAACCATACCATGTGATGGTCACTGGCACCCAGGTGACCTTCTACCTGGAGATCTGTGATCCTTTCCTTGTTAGTCAGTTCTAGATCTAGGATTGCCCTGTCTCTTGTGGGTTGTTGTATTAGTTATTTGAGGCCCTCCCCCTACAGGGAATCCACCATGTGTCTAGTTCTGGCAGATGCCCCTGCAGGTATTGACCAATCAGTATCCAGTATGTTGAAGTCTCTCATTATCAGAACCTCCCCTTTAGCTGTCATGTTTTGTATGTCTTCTAACAGTAACATGTCTATGTCCTCCCCCTGGTCTGGAGGCCTGTACACAACTCCAGTTCTTATGGCTGTCTCATTTCCTGTTTCCAGGGTGACCCACAGTTCTTCTGGCTCCTTATGTGTATTCTGAATTTCTGTAGCTTTAATATTTTCATTGACATAAAGGGCCACTCCACCCCCCTCCTTTTGCACCTCGGTCTCTTCTGAACAGTACATAGCCAGGTACTGAAGTCTCCCAAGTGTGGTTACTGGTAAACCATGTCTCACTAATGGCTACTATGTCCAGTTTAGCCTCTATCGTTATTGCCTGCAGGTCTGGGATCTTGTTTCCCAGACTGCGAGCATTTGTGTAAATGATTTTCCACAGATTTTGGCGTGTTAGTTGTTGTGTGAGGTCCGGCGTTTCCCCTGTGTCATATAGGAAGCCGGACCTTTTTCTTTACCTGGTGATACAAATGAACTACAAACATGCTGAACTCCTGTTAGACCACTAGCTGAGGGAGGAGGGGTGTTCTTTCCATTCAACATGTGGGGTGCTGCACCCCTCCTCAAACCTCTGCCCCAATGTACTGACTCCCTCCTTAGTCAGATGCAGTCCATCAAATTTAAAGAACTTTCGCTCTCAAAACTGTTACCAGTTCCCTACAAATGTGTGTCCTTTTTTTCTGGCACCAGCCCTTAAGCCACCTGTTTAGCTCCCCTATCTCCCCTTCTCTGACCTTCTCTCCATCTGTCCCCCTCTCCCAGACTGGCAGGATCTCAGGGAAGGAGATGCCGGATGAAATGGATGATAGTTTGTCACCCAGCATGGTCAGGTGTTCCTTGATCTCCACAACTGCCCAGCTGGCAAGATCGTTAGTCTCTATGTGTACCAGGATGTCAATGTTTTCTCCTGCTTCCTAAAATATTTTAGCAATGCAGTCAGTGTCTCTCCACTCTGATGTACCTGGGAGACATCTGACCATTATCCCTGGCTGGAGATATGTATCAACTCCCCGGATCATGGAGTCATCTATGAACAGAAGTTTTTTAGATTTCCTTTTTGCTTTTTTTTGTTTTAGGCAAGTTTTGTTGTGCTAGCTCCTGTGCTGCAGTGTCCTCTGCCCCTTTGTTTGATTTAAGAGATAGAGGCAGATATCTGTTTGTAGTTTTTATATGGTTTGTTGAGGTGATATGTTGGAGAGCACTGAGTGATGGGACACCTGATTTGCCCCTTCTAACCACCTGCTAACCTCCTGGACCAACTACCCTCTGTGGCCGAGGTCCTTCTGTTGGATGTTGGGGAAATGACTGGTGGTTCTTATAATATATTTCCCCTTGAATATGTAATTTGAGGTGCACAGTCTCTGCCCATGCTGTCTAGAGCTAAGCCCTTAGATCTCCAATGGCCCAGCATGTAGGACAGTGTCCTAAATCCTGTAAAACTGCCCTTCTGAAAAGTATTCCACAGCACCTGCAGTTAATGATATCCATTCCAGATAAGTTGCTGGGTTTATAACCAGGTCAGAGTAATTAGAAGGAAGAAAATGAAAGCAAAAGTTTGATGTTGTGTTTTGTTTGTTTATTTTTGTATAACTTGTTATAACAAGTTAAATTACTAGTGCCCCTATAAATGAGGTCACTGTGTGGATACCCCTCTGATCCTCCCCTTCCTGCTTTGCTACAGGAAATGTCATGACTGTGCTACCTTATAAAAGGAGTGTAGTGTGGGGTGGTTGGGGATGGGGGTTGGTGGCTAGGCCCTTCCCCTGCTGAAAAAGAAGAACCACGGATGAAAGAAACAAGGAGATAAGGGCAGAAACAATCAGTCAGCAACAAATGCAGTAGCCCTCAAAGCTTATCCTAATGATAGATAAAACTGTAAAACCTGTAAAGCACCACCTGTAATAATTTCACAGAAGATATACCCTGTAAGAAACACTTTACTACAGAGAAAAATAAAGCAGTAACAGAAGATATACTTTGCAAAAGACAATTTGAATCAGAAGATTATAGCAGTAATCTGTAAGCAGACACCTGTAGGCACACCTTGTAATAATGCAGCAGAAGGTATACCCAGTAACAACAATTTGAGTCAGAGAAAAATAAAGCAATAAAATGCTAGCAACAAACAGTAACAATCCCTGTGAGTACAAAATAAAAACAACAATACACAGTAAATCTGCCTAGTCAAAAGAAGCCTTAATCCTTATCCCTGCTCTGGTAAGGTTCTTTGCTCTGTCCTTTCAAGCAACCTAGAAGAAAAGAACTCAGGTGAAGCTATTCCAGACTGGACAGATTCTATACTCAGATGGCTAGGGTCTACTCCTATGTAGACATGGATATACTTCCGGTCATTTTCTTTGACCATACAATGATCAGAGCAGTGGTGATGTGGGAGGAGGGGAGGGCAGGGGGGAGTGGAGCTTCAACCCAGGATTATTGAATGATAAGACAATTATTATTCAAATGAAGGAATCCACTAAAAATTATTTAGAGGACAATAAGGAAGAGGACATAAATCTTAAATGTATATAGGATGGGTTAAAGGTAGTTCTTCAGGGCCACATTATTAGCTATGCCTCCCACAGAAACAGGAGACATCGACCCCAAACAGAACATATATTAGAGAAAATCAGGGAGTTAGGAGAGGAACATGAGAGACACAGAGAGGTGGCTTTGCTACCCAAATTAAAGGTGGCAAGGGCCCAGTACAATCAATCAATTAATGGGGAGATGGACAGAAAATATGATGAGGTACACCAGACAGAAATATTATGAGTCAGGGGAGAGGGTGGGCCATCTTTTGGCTCTTAGACTAAGGAAGCAGATAGATACACCCACAGAATTAACAATGGGTCGGAACCTGACAAGGTCCTTTCTAGCCCATCCCTTATTGCAGAGGAAATCTGTGAATACTATATTAAATTATAGTCTAAGGAAAGAGAGGCCAATCATTCAGATTGGGTAACTGATTTTTTGCAAAAAGTGGAGTTGCCTGTCCATACAGAGGCACAAAAAGTAAGCTTAGAGGCAAGTATAATGCAGGGTGAGGTGAAGAATGTTTCAAAATCCCTCAATAGAAGAAAAGCCACAGGTCTTGATGGCTTCACGTCAGTATTTTATCAGCAGTTTGCTGGGGAATTAGCCCCTCTATTGATGAAAATCTGCAATGTGGCTCATAAGGAGGGTGCATCCCCAAATTCTTGGGGAACTGTAACAGTCACTCTGATCCCCAAACCCAGTAAAGATCCTCAGGAATGCTCAAGCTATCAACCCATCTCCCTAATAAACCAAGATGCTAAAATATTTGCCAAGGTTATCGGGTTCATCTTCAGAAGCTAATTCCGGAGCTGGTACGAGAGGATAAAAAGGGTTTTATCCTAGGCAGGCATATTCAAGATAATATTTGCCAACTGCTTAATGCTTTGTCCGCGTCCAAATCATTTTCGTCTACAATTTTGCATGCGGTCAACTCTTTGGACACAGAGAAGGCATTTGACCACCTGGACTAGGTCTTCTTGGACCATACCTTAGGGAAATTTGGTTTTGGTTGTAAATTCAGAAGTTGGATTGGGAACTTATATAAGGATCCTTGGACACAGATAAGGGTGACTGGGACCCTATCCAGAAGAGTTAAAATAGAGAAAGGAATAGGCAGGGTTGGTCACTCTCACTCCTTCTGTTTTCCCTAAGCATGGAGCCTCTCACAGCACTCATAAGGCAATCAGACACCTATAGGGGAATTAGGGTGGGGGGTCAGAACTTAGAATCTCATTGTATGGGGGCGACACCCTTTTACATGTCACTGACCCTGTGGAACAGGCCCCTATTCTAGACTCAATGCTCAGGGATTTGGGGAAAGCAGAGGGTTTTAAAATCAATGAAACAAAAACAGAGATGTTACCACTGGGACAGATTCTGGGGGGGGGGTGCTACCAACAGTGGGTAAATTCAAATGGGTGAAACAAGGTATCAAATATCCGGATATTTGGATACCCAGGGAGGTAAACCAATTGCGCCTAAATAATCACTTCAAACTTCTTCAGACAGTTCAGTCTGACCTGGCTCACTGGGGAGAGCTTCCTCTCTCACTAATGGGGCATATAGAGTGTTTGAGAATGAATGTTCTCCCTGGTTTCTATGTTCTTTTCTCTCCCTCTACGGCCACTGGGAACATTTTGGAAAGCCCTTAAATCTTCAATATCTAAATTTATTTGATCATGCAAACTGCCCAGAGTGTGATGGCACACCTTGTCAAGAGCAAAAACTCAGGGGGGACTGGGACTCCCCGATTTTCAGAAATACTACTGGGCAGCTCAGCTCCAGGCCCTGATCCCCTTAATGTCCATGGAAGAATCTTCCCAGTGGGCTGAGATTTAAAACCCCATTCTTCACTTGGAGATTCTGGAGATTTGGTCTTCACAGACAAATCGGGATTAGATTGTCTCAGGTTGAATAATCCTTGGACAGAAACTATTAGGGATACCTGGCTTATGGTAATTAACAGGCTTGGTTTGGAATTGGGGATGGAGCAGAATACCTCTATCAGGGCTCATTTGGGTTTTGCCCCACTAGGTTGGGATTTGGAGTTTAGAAGATGGGTTGGGAAGGGCCTGAATAAGCTAGGGCAGATGTATTTAAGGGACATACTCAAGTCTTTCCAGCAATTATCAGAGGAATTTGGCTATCCCCATGAGTTTTTTTTAGATACTTACAATTTAGACATTTCCTGCTGGAGAAAGAGAAAAAGGCTAGGCGTGCAATGGGAAGTAACTCACTGGTGGAAATGCTGTCAGGGTGTACTGCTCACCAGGTTCAACATAGGATGATGTCATGGATTGTGGCTGCATTTGCATTTTCAGAAGGGGAAGGTTACTCTCTGGAGTATATTAGGGAGGCCTGGCAGCTGGAGGAGGGATGGAGCTTAGGGAATGGGGAGTGGGACCAAGTGTGGAAAGCTCTTCACTCAACCACTGCTTCCAATTTTTGGAGGGAGTTTAGGTGGAAAGTGGTGGCGCACTTCTTCCGTACCCCTGTCTTTACTAGCCACTTTGGTCATCACATCTTGGATCTCTGCTAGAGAGGCCGTGGGAATAGGGCATGCATACTCACAGTTTTTGGTCATGCCCTGGGCTCCAATCCTTTGGCAACACCTTATTAATACAGCAGAGAACATTTTTGGAGAGGAACTCCTGAGGGAGCCTCAAAACTGGTTGTTGGGTGTATACCCAATGGGGATTACATCTAAGGCACAGAAATATTTGTATAATATAGTAGTTGCTTCTGCATTGAAAGCCATTACACAAAAGTGGCTAACTTATGAAATTCCGACAGTAGACACCTGGTATAATATATGCTTGGGAATATTGGATATGGAAGAGCTTACAGTTAAACTAAGGTTAAGCAAAGACAAGTTTAAGGCCCATTGGCTTCCATTTTTCTACTTCCAGGCAGAAAGGGATAGTGTAGATATTTTGGAAATACTGGCTAAACATGTTTAGGGGCTCTACCTCCTGCTTCCAGCCTCAGCTTAGTGGGCCGTGGGCTGTCGGCCCTGGGGAATATCATGATAGGGTTACACTCTTGCAATGGTCTGAAGAGATCTCTGGCTGGAACCCAAGTCTATATTGACCAGTGAGTGTGTTTTTGCTACAGTTGAGTTGGCTAGTATTGAGAAGGATTGCCTTTGGACTGGTTGGCCTAATTGACCTACCCTGAGGTGGGTGTCTGTTCTGGGAACTCCCCTCTTGGGATTGGAGGTGCTGATTGGAGGGTGGGCATCATTCTTGTTCCCTGTGATCACTGTGGGATGCTTTGTCTAAGGCTGGGTGGCTCCGGTGGTTAAGTGGGGGTAGGTTCTTTAAGTTCAGGCATCCACTTTGGGGAAGGCTGGGGGCAAACTTATTTCAATTTGGAGAATCCATTTTCTCAAGGAGGAGGAAGATCTCTAGAGGCCAATGATCTGGAACAATTTTGTATCGAAACCATCTTTCACAAATTGACACTGGAGCTCATATAATTGTATGGAAAGGCAGTGAGAGTGTCTGTTTCGTTATTCCTTTGATATACTCTGGAAGTTAATAGTGTGGCAGTTAGAGCACCACTGTTTCTGGACAAATTTTGTGGGGTAGGTGGGAGCTCCCTCCCGTTGCAAGTTAAGTGGAAGAAAAGACTTGGATAATTTAGTGAGAAATCTTGTTGACTGTGACCAATATTTTGGGTCAAAACATCTGTTTCTTGTGATTTACTGCCACGTGAGAGGTGGATTGGTGTTTTTTAAAAGTCCCCCTTTTGTCCTGCAGTGGTGAGAGCACTGTTGGGGGGTGGAGAAATAAAACTGAAGTCACTAATAAGAGACCTGAAGGGAACATTTTTTGGACATTATAGTAACATAGAGTCTCTTGGTGTTAAATTATTACATGTTTTAAGTTAAGGGGTGGAAGGGTATTGAATGTGTGGGGTTGTTAATGATTATTGGGTTGTTGGAGTGTATGAAATATGTGCTGGGGTGGCAGGGATACGGTGAGGCAGAACTCGCCCCTCAAGACTCTGGAATCTTCACCCCTTTGAACATCCTCTGCTTCCTTCAGAAGTCTATAATAGATGTTGATCTTTCAGCATCCTAAGATGAAGAAGCGGAAGGAGCCGGGGACCCTGGAACTCTTGGGGGGGATGGGAGAAGAGTGGGCGGACAGAGACAGTGAGAACCAGGAGACACCCTGAGGGAAATGGACACAGGAGTGAGGTTATCCTTGCCTTGTTCCCATACCCAAGGGTTCTGACTTTGTTAGGCAGGAAGTGGGGCCATCATTGGACTCTCATCCCTTTTGAGCAGTGTTAAGCAATGCCAGGTCTCCCAGATGGTTTAATTCTGGGGGACTTCAATGCCTGGGTCAATGATGAACTATCACCATTTGGACAAAACCTCCTTCAATTGATTGATTAATTTGGCCTGTCACATGTTATTACTTCTGCAAATCATGAGGGAGGGCACACATTGGACTAAGTGTTCCATATGGGGATGGAGATCTCTGATGTGGAGGTGGAGTCAATTGGTTGGTCTAACCATATGCCCTGAGATTCAGTTTCATAGACCCCTGAAATAGGCCTGCCCTAAGGAGTTAGTACAGCTCCGTCCTTTGAGAGGGGTTGCCTCAGGAGGTCTAATAATGGAGCTGGACTTCTCAGGATTTCCAATGGATAGCACTGATCCAGGGCCTCTGTTCCTGGCCTATAATAGGGCTGTGGTAGGGGCCTTGGATGCCATTGTTCCAATTCAAGTTCATCCCTTACTCTTTGCCCGGAGGGGCCGTGGTTTAATGGGGAGATCCATGAGTTGAAGAGGCAGGGATGAAGATTGGAAAGACGCTGGCGGAAAACTCGCCTGGAGGTGGATAGGCTTAGATTGCTAGATCATTATATGATCTACCAATCAGCAATTTCCCATAAGAAGGCAGAGTTCCTGTCCATGGAAATTGCTACAGTGAGGAATAGACCAGTCTAGCTCTTCTGGACTGTGGACAGACTATGTAATCTAGCCTGTTTACATGCCAGTCGAACGTTGTCACAAATACAGTGTGAAAAGTTTGTGAAATTCTTTGCTGATAAGGTATCCACCATCAGGGATGACATCAGCCAGTGCCTTCCCATTGGGCCTTACACTGATCAGTCGGGTGGTACTAATGCCCAGTTGACTTGGTTTACCTTTAGCCAACTGGCAGTCATAGATATACTGAGGATTGTCTAGACTCTGTGACCTACAGACTGTAGTTTGGATCTAGGTCCTACTTGCCTACTAGTGGGGTATGTAGATGTCAATGGCCTGGTCATGGCTGGGATAGTGGTGGTTTCATTAGAGACAGGGATCTTTCCAGATCCCTTAAAGGAGTCAGTAGTATGCTGCCTTTTGGAAAAAGAAAACTCTCTTGATCCCGACTGCCCAGCACACTACAGACCAGTCTCTAACTTGCCCTTTGTTGGGAAAGTTATTGAGAAGGTGGTCATTCTGCAGCTGGAGGTGCTGCAGCTGCAGCTGCAGTTTGACCAGCCACAATATCTATGACCCTCTCCAGTCTGGCTTCAGGGAATGGCACAGCACTGAAATGGCTCTTGTGCGGGTACTAAATGATCTCCTGATGGCAAGAGGTCAGAGAGCTCATTCCATCTTGGTTCTCCTTGATCCTTCAGCAGCATTTGACACCATGGATCATGGGGTGTTGCTCAAGTGCCTGTGGTTTTTCTGTGGACTGGAGGGGAGCAGCCCACAGTTGGTTTCACTCTTTCCTTGTGGGCAGATTACAGAGAGTGGTGTCAGGGATTTATTCCTTGGCCCCTCATTGGCTGCCCTGTGGGGTTTCACAGGGCTTGGTGCTGTCCCCCATGTTATTTGCTGCATATATGCTTCCATTGAGGGACATTATTAGACAGTATATGCTGAGTTTTCATTGTTATGCTGATGATTCTCAGCTATACCTGTCTTTTGTACCTGAACAGGAGTCTGATTCTATCACAGTGTTTAAAAACTGCCTGCTGGAGATACAGAATGGGATGAGTTCTAGTTGGCTTTGGTTGAATTCAAGCAAGACAGAGGTATTGGTGGTGGACCCTGGTTTTAAGACAATGGGGCTATGGGTGGGGAAGCCTTTAGGTTTATATCTTGGGAGGCCCTGCTTATAGCCAATGGCCAGGTGCATAACCTGGGTGTGGTATTTGATGAGGTCCTGACCCTGAGGGCACAGGTGTAGGCTGTAGTCAAGTCTTCCTTTTTTCATCTAAGGAATATAGCCCAGCTGAAGCACCTGGCCCCTCCCGAAGATCTTCCTACCTTGGTCTACACCTTTGTTACCAGTCATTTTGATTACTGCAGTGCCCTCTATCTAGGGCTGCCAGGGATGGATATCTGCTGCTTGCAGTTAGTGCAAAACACAATGGTCAGGTTGTTGACTGGAATCTCTAGATCCAGTCATATAACACCTGTGCTGCGTGAACTGCACTGGCTGCCTATACAGTGGTGGATCACCTTCAAGGTCACATTGCTGACCTATAAGGCCCTACATGACTTGGGACCCCACTACCTGAAAGAACTCCTTTTGTATTACTGCCCTTCCTGCTCACTCTGATCCTCTGATGAGGGATTGCTAGATATTCCCAAGGTATCCCTAAAAACATCTGGAGGAAGATTGTTTGCCTTTATGGCACCTACCCTGTGGAATTATCTATCTTGCAAGATACAAGATAGTCTGACCGAGGAAGGCTTTAAAAAATCTCTGAAAGCTTTCCTATTTAACCAGGCATTCTCAGAGACTTGGTGTATGGTTGGTATTGTTTTCGTTATTAGTTTTACTGATTTTAAACTGTATTGTATTGTTGCTGTATGGAATACTGTAAAAGCACCCTGAGCCCAGGAATGGCACTTTATATCAATACATTTCAACTTTACTTACCTTACTTTCCTGAACTGGTGCTCCAGAGATGAGACTTAGATTGAACTGAAAGAGTAAAGCAGTTTGGGGCAGTGCAGTCATGAACCATATCACCTCTTCTGGGAATTGAATAAACTTGTTAAATTATTATCATGGTAATCTACCTAGTTATTTATTACTTAATATATGTATGTACATTCCCTGAAAATGTTTTGGATAAGAATTGAATATGATATGCTGATTAATTGATATATGTGTGTTAAATATGTTCTTATATTTTACTGTATGTCTTTTTATTTTTCCATGTACAGTATGTTCTTGTCTTGTTGTTGGTGGTTTGGAAAAAAATCAATAAAATTATGATGAAAAAAAATCGAACACTATATCTAAATTACTAGAAGTTCTTATCAGTAATGAAGAAGTCTTGGAAACAATAAAGCATTTAAAACCAGGGATTTCCCCAGGACTGGATGGATTATCACATGAATTTTATAAAACCTTTAGTAATGAGATTAGCAATCTGTTAGTGGAAATTTATAATGACATCATTATCACAAGCAAAGTTTGAAGATGTTTCCACTGCTGTAATTATTTTTTAATTTAAAAATGGTGATAGACACAATTTACAAAACTAGAATCCAATCAGCCTAGTTAACACTGATTATAAAATATTGACAAACATTCTATGCAAGAGATTACATAAAGCTGCCAAAGAAGTTACTGTATTCATCTGGTACACACATATGTTCTGTCCCACATAGAAATATTTCTCAAAATCTTTTACTTTTAAGAGATATCTTCGAATATAGCAATCAGGGAAGACTTAAGGAATACATGTTTACATTGCATCAAGCAAAGCCTTTTGATAAAGTTTCTCATTCATAGATTTTTCAAATACTACATTATGGATTTCCTCTCAAATTTATATCATGGATAAAAGTTTTATACAACAATGCAAATATTATACCATTAGCTAATGGATTATTAGGAGATCCTGTAAAACTAAGGAGAGGAGTGAGGCAAGGCTGCCCTATTAGCCCATTTTAATATATGGATCTTCAATTTAATAGGTCTGTAATGCATACAAAACAAATCCGGTAATACTCGTAAAGGTTCAGTGATAATACTATTGTCAATCACTGTTAATAGTATTGTCAATCACTTTTAATAGCATAATTTTGTAGTGATAATAGTATCTTTGCAAGCTTCTGAAAAGATACCTTTTGCCCCCACATCCTATGGGTGTCTCCTTATTTGCTGCTTTTCCTGTGTGGGTGAGCAGAACAGTTTAAAAAATATGGCAGCCCTTCTCTCGCTTACCAAGAGTGAACTCGGTCGTCACGCTTCTCGGTTTTTATTTTCTTTTTTCCCTTCAACAAATGAAAATATTTGGTTGATCCTGCCGTTCCAATCATAAAGAGCAGGTAGGATCTGAATTATTTAAAAAAAATGGGCAGGGGGCAGGAACCATCATGAGCGAGCAGACATCTCAACACACAGCGTAATACAGTGCAGCGGTCGACCAGTACAAAGTCAGTTCTCCACTGAAACAGTCGACCTCCCATTACAAACGAACGTCGCATCCATATATTAAAAAAAATAACCAATAGGTTTGTGTGTTCATTACCAGGCAGTACTGGCATCCCGAGGTTCTGGAAACATTGGAACTTCTCGAGCTTCGCTCTCAAGGTGCATGTGCCCAGAACCTCTCGATGCTGTTACTCCCTGGTAGTAGACACAAACCCATAGGTTATTCTCTATATTATATACATTTACTTTAGGCCCAATTCTTAGACAAATTATCTGGGACATAACTATTAAAGGGGGTTCTCCACAACAGGATATCTCCCCTCAAAAAATAGCTGCTTATGCAGACAATGTCTGTATCTTTGCACAAACCCAGGAATCAGGAGACAAGGCAATAGAAACTTTCCAGAATTTTTCACAATTAACAGGAACATAATTAAATAAAAGGAAGAGTATTGGTATACTATTGGGAGAGGAAACTGCAATAAGCAATACAATAGCAGAAATCTGTATTTCAATGGTCCCAATACAAGTATTAGGTATTACATTTGGGAAAGGTAATTCAGCACTTATTAACTGGGAGAAAGAAAAACAAATATGTGAAAGAAAGGTAATGTCTTGGAAATCCTGGACGATGTCTAAAAAGAAAAGAATCCTTCTCATAAAGAAATTTCTCTTCCCTATATTTTTTATATTTTTGTAAGATATAACCTATCCCCACATGTTTGGAAGCAATATTATTTTGCTGTTTGTTTTTCAAATGATATGAGAAAGCCACTTAAATCCAATAAAAATAGAATTTGCATATTTATCAAGAGAAAAAGGTGGTCGTAGTCACAGTGTGGACCACTGGGCATGCAGATCATATTGTACTACACAGGCACAAATATGTGAATGAACATGTTCATTCACATATTTGTGCATGTGAAGGACAGTGTGGTCTGCAAGCCCATTGGTCCACACTGTGGACTGAGAGGCATACAGAACATACTGTACACTGTCAACTGGTGGGCAGCCAGGTGGTATATGGGTGGGGTGATGCTGCCTGCCAATGATGTGGGGCTGCTGGGTGGCCAGGAATCCTCTGTGAGTGGGTAGGGAGGGGGGTACCACTGGACCACCAGGTTCTGTTCTTGTTTACTAAAACCCACAATTGGGCATATGGGAGGGGGAAACCACTGGACCACCAGGTTGTGCTGTTAGATTGCAAATGCCCATGACTGGACATACAGGAGGGGAGGGACCACTAGACCACCAGAGTGGTTACCTTTATTGACAGCCTGCATTCAGGCATTCGGGGGGGCAACACTGACATGCAAGAGTGGGGTCTGGGTGCTTGTGGATGGTTTCCCTGACGAGCGGGTAGCCACCCATGGCTGACAGCCACTGTGTTGCACCTTGCAGTACAGCAACCTGCCTGTGGGTGGCCAGCAATTGTTCCTGGGTTTTCATGGCACAGCTTTGAACCCAGGTTTGCTGCACATCTGGGGGTTGTGTCAGCAGATATGCTACACATCCCAGGCTGCATATCGGGATGTGCCACATATGCATGGGTATGCTCCCTTCAGATGCACCACATACAATTGCTGTGCACCCCAGCACATTGGAATTTGCACTGCACAAACTGCCTTTTGAATATCATGCCGGGGCACATTGCGGGGTTGTGCATAGCGCAACCAAATTGTGGCAGGTGCATCCCTTTGAATACCGGGCCCGAAATTACAGTAAGACAAGAAAGGTCACAAGACTATAATAGGATGGGTAATTATAGCAGATAAGCTATGGCATTTAGTGCACTGGATTAAATAATCTGCTGTGAAAAAAGGGGGGGAACTGTCTATTCTGTAACCAAATAAATTGTATTCTGTTTTGGACACAAAAAGTATTTTTGTAATTTTAAAACTACAGAAATCATATGAGGTGTAATATTTGATGTTTCCTTTGGATTTCATTTGTTTGTTACCAATTTTTGTTACGGATTCATAGGAGTTGATTCGAGTCAGAAACAAAAAGCCATTTGGACTCACCAACTTTAAATATTGAAAAGGTAACCAAAATACCTATCTATTGCATGTTTAAACTCCTCCATATTATTATTATTAACTATATTTTGAAGTAAAGAATTCCAGGCAGACACCACCCTCTGGTTAAACTAGTTGCTCCTTTTGGTGGTGTTATAATTATCTCCCTTTAACTGTTTGCTATGTCCCCTGATATTTATATCAGTTACCTTATATTCCAATCCAAGGCATTCAAAGAGGCCAGGGGTAGTTGAGGCATTATAGGCCATACATAGGTCACCCCTGTGTCTTCTGTATTCTAAAGGGTACAGTTTTACTTCTTGTAAGCTTTGTTCATAAGATAACAATTCCGTATTAGCAATCCTCTTAGTTGCTCTTCTCTGTATCCTTTCTAAAACTGTTGTATCTTTGATCTTGTAAGGTGACCAAAACGGTACACAATACTCTAAATGTGGCCTAACCAATGCTTTATACAATGGCACCATGATCCTACTGTCTCTGTTCAAAATATGTTTAATAATGGAGCCAGGAATACTGTTATTCCAGGAAGCTGCATAAGTAACATGATCCGAAAAAGTTAAATAATTGGTTATAATAACTCCTAGATCTTTTTCTTTATTACACTCCTCAAGTTTGGTGCCATTGAGATAATAATTCCACATTTAGCAATTAGAAGTGATCACAGGGATGGTGGTGCTATCCCTTCAAAAATCACTGTGACAACGTAATGAGAAGCACTCATCCTCGCAGCAGCAACAAAAAAGAGACTCAATGCAGATTCATAAATGCAACTGCATTTTTGAATCTGCGTTGAGTTGCTTTTTTGTTGCTGCTGTGAGAGAGAGTACTTCTCACTATGTCATCATAATAATTCCACATTTGGTTCTGTTTCCCAAAGTGCATCACTTTACACGTAGTTGTATTGAAACGGAATTTATGTACATACTCATATGCAGTTCATTTTGTAGTTGTTTACATGCATGAGAACTATGAACTATAGACCCTAGTTTGGTATCATTAGTATATTTGCTGATCCATGTACAATTTGATGTTTTTATGGATGATTCAAAAAGATTAAAAAATATGGGACCAAGTACAGATCCTTGTGGAATTTAAGAGGGGTTTTAAAACCCACTTCTAGCAAATGGCCTTTTTGGAAAACTGTATTGAAGTTGTTAATAGCATTATGGCTTTTATCTGTGTCTAATATTGGGTTTTAAAGTTTGATCAGTATTGTTTTAACTTGAACAGCACTTTGAAAAGTGAAAGGTGCTTTATAAATAAAATTATTATTATTATTATTACCCCTCTAGTAACATGTCTCCAATCAGAGTTATGTCCCCTAATTACAATTCTTCGTTATCTTCTCTCTAGCCAAGAGGTTACCCAGCTGATGATATTTTTATTTAATGCAATGTTTAGAAGTTCTTCTTCAAGCTCTTTATGAGGGACAGTATCATAGGCCTTGGTATAGTCCAAGTAAATCACATCCACTGCCAACCCCTCGTCAAGTACTCTGCTTATGGGTTTAAAGAAGTAGAATAAATTTGACTGGCATGACCGACTATTAGTAAAACCATGTTAGTATATGTCAATATTACCTTTATCCTTGATATGTTCTTTTTTTTTAGATCCTTGATAATACCCTCCATCAGTTTGTCATTTACTGATGTCAAACTTATCGGTCTATAGTTAGCAAGTCTGCTCATGAACCTTTTTTATGTATTGGTATCACATTGGCTAGCTTCCAGTCACTCATGACAATTCCTTGGGTAATAGATATACTGAACAACATGGCTAGGGAACCTGCTAACTCTGATGATAATTTTTTTATGAATTTCATCTGGGCCTTGAGATTTATTAACCTTCAAAGTATCCAATTTGGACTTTACCTCCTCAGGCATTATATGGTATTGTGCAAGCATGGCATTCTTTATCACATTGTTTACTTTTATACTACTTTCTTTTGGTTGGTACATGCTTATGAAATAGTCATTTAATGTTACTGCCATATCATTTTCATCATCAGTTACAGTGTTGTTTACTTGTAATGGTCCAATTTTGTGTCGTTCACCCCTCATACTATTTATATAATTAGAAATATAATTAAAAATGCTTTTTTTTGTCATGTGCCTTGAAGATAACAGTATTTCAAAATCATGTTTTGCCTTTTTTATGGCTTTTTTACAGTTTTTATGCTTGGTCTTATATGCATTCCATGATGGTAATGTTGCTTTTTGTTTATATTTTTAAAGGCTGTTTTTAGATTTAATCATTTTATTTATTTTATTATTGAACCACGGAGGTATCTTTCCTCTACCATTATACTTAGTGTTTTCAGGGACATACTTATCCACACAATAATAAATATGGGGTGGGATATTCAAAAGGATTGCGCCATGTGCAATAGGGTTGCGCCAGCGCAAGTCCGGAATTGCGCCATTGTGCGATATTCAGCAGGAGGCAGTTGCGCCACAGAAAACATGCAGAGCAACAGCGCAATGCAAATGAAGGTATGCCCAACCGAAGGGGGTGGAACCATGCATAAAGTGCGCAATGCAATATTCAAAGGCTTGAGCAGTGCACAACAGTGGATCAGGCGGAAGTTGCTCCATGGCAGAAATGAGCCAAAATAAAAAGGCTCAAGGAAGAGGTGCAAGAACATGACGGGGAATTCACATGAGGCAGGCAGACAGAGCAGGCCACAGCAGGAAACAGTGCAGGCCAGGGAGTGCACAAGACAGAATAGGGGCAAGTGAAGGTGTGTGGGGCCACAGAGTGCAGAGGCCAGTAGGTGTACCCGGTGCAGTGGAGGTAGCAGTCAGGACAGCGGGGGTAACAGATCAACAACAGCCAGGGGGGGACACAAGCCAGGGAGATGGACAGTGCCAGCTTCCACATGGAAGCTGTAATGAGGGGGGTGAGAAGGCATGCTGCAGGGGGACATGGCCATGGAAGGGCCCATCGGTGGTACGCCCCCAACAGGCAGTACCGTGCCCACATCAGCTTTGAGCTGTATTCAGATGTAGAGATTGTGGGCCAGTACCACCTGAACAGAGTGATACTGAGGCGGCTCTGTGAGCTGTGCAGTGATGTGATGCAAGCACCCTCACGACGGAATCACGCTCTGTCAGTGGAGACAAAGATAACAGCCTGCATGTGCTTGCTCGCCACAGGTACCTTCCAGAGGCCAACAGGGGACACCACAGGCATAACACAGTCAGCCACGTCATGCATCCTCACCCAATTCCTCAGTGCACTGCTGCCACATGCTGCAGAGTACATCCATTTCTCCAGCACTGCGCCAGAGTGTACAGCAAACATACAGGAGTTCCACAGGGTAGCACGTATGCCTGGCATGCTAGGGGCAATAGACTGCACCCATGTGGCCATTCACATGCCATCTGGCCCCGATGGGGCTGCCTATCGTAATCGGAAGGGGTTTTCCAGTGTCAACTGCCAGGTGGTGTGTGATGCCAGTGGGCGCATCATCAATGTCTGTGCCACGCACCCTGGCGGAGCACACGATTCATTCATATGGTACCAATCAGCACTGTGCCATTGATTCGAGAGTAGGGACATCCCCACAGGACATCTAGTGGGTGAGTATGCATGTAGGATTGGTAAAGCGGGGGCAAGGGTGGGTAAGCCACAGGTGCCATGGGAGTGGCACACAGGGTTAGGGGCAATATGAGCCTGAACATTACACTAACCTCCACTATCTCCACACAGGTGACAGTGGATATCCACTCTGTCTCTGGCTGCTCACACCCTACCAGTGGCCCACGACCCCATCGCAGCAATGTTTCAATGAGGCACACGCCACCACATGCAACATCATCGAGTGGGTGTTTGGGATGCTGAATGCATGCTTCTGATGCCTAGACACCTCCAGCAGTGCCCTACAGTACAGCCCCTCAAAGGCCTGTGGGATATTCCTGGCCTGTTGTATCCTGCACAACATGGCCAAAGACTGTGGGATAGCTGTACAGGTTGAGGAGGGGGACAGCGATGGGGACGCTGGTGATGCTGGTGATGATGGGGATGAGCAGCCCCTCCTTGGACGGCGTGACCCCTGACTGATCCGGCTGGCCCAGCTGCACCGGGACACCATCACAGAGGAGCACTTCGAACAACACAGGTAAGTCATGGGGCCATGTGCAACCAACAGTGGCTAAGGCACAACCCACATACACACAGGGAAACACACCAGGGGTTCATGACGGCGAGGGAAGTGGCAGGGTACAGAAGCACAAACACACAACCAGGGAGGGGTGAACAGTAACACGCCACATGGACAGACACACACACACACACACACACAGGCACAAAGTGCACAGGGGTCAGGTGCACAGCAGAGCAGGAACAGACATGAGAAACACACACATCCACAGGCCACCACCACCACCTGTACTGTCCATGTACGTGTGTCAGATGCTGGGCACCCTTGCACTTTGGTGTACAGTGCAATGCAGGCATCATACACGAACCTGTGGACAGCAGTCGGGAGGGTGTGCAGGTGGTCCATGTGTCGGCATGTAGGGCAGGGCACCCACTGGTGCACTGCCCACCAAAACACACATTGTACACAGGGCAGCACCAGACAGGGCGCGCACTGGGAGACAGCTCAGTCATGTGGCACAGTGCCACGGCCACCTCGGATGCATG